>OU343218.1:208810455-209043514 GCA_910596185.1 Chrysanthemum makinoi | reverse complement strand
TCGCTGAGGGCAATGCCAAGACCTATGATGCAGATGTGGATGAGCAGCCAATTCAGTAGATAGGTCACAATCATCGAATGCCTTCAAGTCGCTGATGTGATGCATACGACTCTGACGTCGATGATGAACCTACTGCACAAACAATTTTCATGGCTAGCATTTCTCCAATGGTCTCTCCTAAGGTCTCATCATCACAACAAGCTGGTCCATCCAAAGAATCAATCATCTCAGAGGTATTGAAACTATATGATGAAGTTGATGAGCAAAAGATGCATAATAAAGTACAATCTCTTGAAACTTATGAATCAGATATTAATGATAAGGGTAATAGCAATATTGTCCCATATGATCAATATATGAAGCAAAGTGAAAGTGAGATTGTACCAAGTAATGCATCTTCTGTAGTCAATGATGACTGTGCTTTTGATGAATACACTGCATGTGCCCCTGATGATTCTGTTATCTCTGAACTAAATGCCTATAAAGAACAAGTTGCTATTTATGAACAGCGTGCTAAGTTTGAGTTAACCACACGTGAGCAGGAAATGGATGACCAAATGCGTACAATTATTCGAAAAAGTAATTTTAGAAAAGAAGTATTAAAACAAGAGTTAAACTCCTTACAAGAAAAGCTTTCTAAAACTGCTAAGCAAAAACAAGAACTTCAAGAAAATGTTAAAATGCTTAAGCAAGAATTCAATGCTAAGGAATCAAAACTTTTGAATGATTTTTCCAATCTAAAAACGTTGAAAAACAAGCTTGAAAATAAGTTGTACGTACAAGGGAATACCATTCAGACTGCTCACTTGATCACTAAGCATAGAGTTTTAAGTGATAAGCATAGCATTCCCCTTGTTGTGGAACCTAATCCTGAGGTTGTTAAAAAGGCTAGAGCTGCCCATAATGTAATCTATGATGGTAATGAGATTCTTAAGCCTAGACAGAAACCTAGTTGCGTTGAGTGCACTGAGGAAGATAGAAAATTAGATGATGCATCTAGGGAGAAAATGAATAAGAAGCTAGATGATCCTGAATGTAAAGATAATAACATAACGATCAAACCCCATGATTACAAAAGGAAAATTGGATCTCCTTGAACAAGTTTAAGCCTCAAACGTTGTTAACACCCGACAAGTGTTTCTGGAAAAAGGATTTAGACAAGCAAAAAGTAGAGAATCTTGTTGTAACAAACCCTCCCTTAGGAAAATGCCTTCAGCGACTGTGTATCCTCCAAATACACCAATGCATTTAGTTCCTAGAACTATTGCCACTAAAAGCAAGACCTTAATCAGTCAATATGTTATCTTTCAATTATTTGTTGATTTTGAGAAAACTTGTAAGAAAAGGATTACACCCACTGGGATAACTGAAGGGGAAAGGAGTTTTGAGCAAACTAAAGAATGCTATTTAACTGAGATCATGCCTTTCTTTAAACAATTAAAAGGTCAATTTGAGAGTCTTAAAAAGGGGATGGACTTAGATATTAAAGAAATGGAAAAGGAATTTGATGCAATGATTGTTGAGGTTAGTGACTATGAGCGAGAATTAAAATATAATGAGATTGAGAGGAAAAACTTGCATACCTTGAATGAGAATCTTATTTCTGAATGTATTGCTCAAGATGTGTTTTACACTGCTACAAATTGTTCCATTAATGCTTCTCAATTTCATGAATTATCTGTTGCTCTGAAAGTCTCCCATGATCGTGTCATTGAGCTTGAAAAAACTAACTCTAAACTGCATGATAAAGTTGAACAGGATGATCATGATAACCTGGTAAAAAAGTTTTCTAAATTGGAAGTTGAGCATCTTGCTTTGCAATTAAAATATCAACATCTGAAAGAAAATGTTAAAACCTCAAATATCAAGAAATCCTTGGATGTTCCGAATTTGATGCGTTTTTGAAATTAGCAAACGTGATGAACAGATTCGAGCTCATTGTAACACGATCAAAAAGTTGAAAGCCCAAATCTCTCAATTAAAGGGTGAAAAGAACAATGTGACTAGATCCCAAATGCCTCCTCCTTTAGATTCTCAGTATTCTCAAACTTTTCATCTTCAAAACTTAGTTAATGCCTTACAAAAGGAAAACGAGAGTTTTCTAGAAGAAAATGAAAAAGTTAAACGACACTTTAAAGAGTTATATGATTCAATGAAAGTCACTCGTGACCAAAACAACGAAAAAATAACGTCTTTACAAAAGGAAATTGAGAATCTAAGGAGTCAGGAAAATGGAAAACTGCCACTTGTTTTTAATGAGAATGTTGCATCAAAGTCATCCTCAGACTGCAAATACACTGTGACTGTTAAATACATTCCTCCTCATCTTAGGAATAATGAACCTGTGTTTCATGACTATTGTGCTCACCTTAAGGATAGTCTAGAATGTCTCCATGAGATTGTAGAAGAGGATTTCATTAACAAACCTCCTGATAGAGAAATTAGGTTTGCTTGCATTCAGGCCAAAACGATCTCAAGAGCTGCTAGAATGTGTAATTGCAACATGTCCTAAATCCTTAGGTGCGAAAGGTAAAGCTGTGATGCCTTGTTCCATGCCTAGTGCCAAGCATTCAAAACATTCTATGCCCAGTTTTAAGAAAGTGAACAATAATGTGCCTTCAAGTAGTTTAGATCCCTGCACAACTAGTTCAGGAATGCAAAAAGTAGATCAATCAACTAATGTTCCCATAATTCCCTCTACAGGAGTAATCAGTGACATTAAAGCAAGCATGTCAAAGCCTGGCAATACCAAGCAAGATAGGACCTCGCAAGCTAAGAATGTGCATTGGAAGAGAGTAGAAGATCACCCTAGGAATATTAAGTATGAGTTGAATAAAACGAATCGTGTTGATTCTAGTGTTATCTTTAAGCGTACTGTAATTAATGCGAATTCTGCTACTTTTGGTAAAACATATAATGATGATTGCGTGGTTTCTGTTACTAATTTTGAATGTGGTGTGAATGATTTGTCTAATGCTGTTAAACGCCCTGATAAAACTGTTAATGTTAAAATTCAAGCTAAGAAGGTTAAAAGGCAAAGGCGAAAGAAAGTTAAAAAACAGTGGAAACCCACAGGAAGGAAATTTAGTAATATAGGTTATCAATGGATACCTTTTGGCCGTAAGATTAATGAGCTTTGCCCTAAAGTTGCTAAATCAATGCCCACTAGAAAATGAATGCCTACTGGTAGAACTATTCCCTTAAGAAGTGAACATACTTTGAATATGTCAAATACGGACACTAGCACTGCATCTATTTCTAATGAGTCCATTGTTTCTACCTCTGATGTGGGTGTTCCAATCACTGTTACTAACCAAGTGGAACCCATTCTTGCATGGAGATCCCAATTATCCAATTATCCATTCTTGTCTGTGTTCAACTGCAGATCATTCAAATCGTTCTGTGGTACCTGGACTCAGGCTGTTCCAAGCATATGACTGGAGACCGGTCGTGGCTCATGAACTTCTTGAGCAAATTCATCGGATCTGTTAGATTAGGGAACGATCATTTTGGTGCAATTATGGGTTATGGAGATTATGTTGTCGGTGATAGTGTTATCTCCAGGGTATATTACGTAGAAGGTCTTGGTCATAACTTATTTTCTGTTGGTCAATTCTGTGATTCTGATCTAGAAGTGGCCTTCAGAAAACATACTTGTTTCGTTAGAGAACTTGATGGTAAGGAACTTTTAAGAGGAACTTGTGGTTCAAATCTATACACCATCTCTATCGAAGATATGATGAAGTCTTCTCCAATTTGCTTGTTGTCAAAGGCTTCGAAAACAAAGTCATGGTTATGGCATCGTCGTCTCAATCACTTGAACTTCGGCACCATCAATGATCTCTCCAGAAAGGACTTAGTTGTAGGTTTACCTAGACTAAAGTATGAAAAGGATCATCTTTGTTCAGCATGCCAATTAGGAAAAAGCAAGAAGTATGCCCACAAACCCAAACCTACAAACTCCGTTACAGAAGTTCTTCATACAATTCACATGGACTTATGTGGACCCATGAGAGTGCAGAATATCTTTGGGAAGAAATACGTGTTAGTTGTGGTTGATGATTACTCTCGATTCACCTGGGTTAAGTTCCTAAGGACAAAGGATGAAACTCCATATATCATCATCAAACTTATCAAATAGCTGCAGGTTCGACTTAACAAAACTGTCAGAATCATCCGAACAGACAATGGAACTGAGTTTGTTAATAAACAACTTAGTGAGTTTTATGAAAGTGTTGGAATCAGTCATCAAAGAAGTGTTCCACGAACTCCTCAACAGAACGTGTAGTTGAAAGACGAAATCGAACTCTTGTGGAAGCCGCAAGAACAATGCTGATTTACTCAAAGGTTCCAATGTTTCTATGGGCTGAAGCCATTGCCACTGCATGCTACACTCAAAATCGATCCCTAATTCACACTGCTCATGGAAAAACTCCATATGAACTTGTCCACAATAGAAAACCTAATCTCTCATTCCTTCGTGTGTTTGGTGCCTTGTGTTATCCAACTAATGAGGGCCAAAACTTAGGCAAACTTAAAGCTAAAGCGGACATTGGAGTATTTGTAGGATATGCACCAAACAAGAAGGGTTACCGAATCTACAACAATCGAACCCGAAATATCATGGAAACAATTCACGTTACGTTCGATGAGCTGACCGGTCAAATGGCTCCTGGACAAACCAGTTCTGGACCCGCAACTCAATTTTCATCAAGTAGTCCTTTTAGTTCTACTCTTGTTTCTAATCCCTCTCCAGCAACTCCTTATGTACCTCCATCAGAAGATGATTTAAAGAAATTGTTTGATCCAATGTTTGATGAACACTATGAACCAAATGCTGATGAAATGTCAATTCCATCAACAGAGGCTACTCCTATCCCTGTGAATGAAGTTAACCCTTCAATTTCTATGACACTAAGTCAAGAAGCGCCTGCTGCTGATCACTCTGTCTCATCAACAAATCATCAATCATCGAGTGTACTTCATGGAGATGTTTCTGGCACCCTTGATGGAGAGAATCCCTTTGCTACCCCTGAAGATGTTCCATTTGAAAACATATTTGCTCCTGAATCATCATCAGAACCATCTTCATCAGGAGAAATCGACTATGCTACTTCAGTTCCTCAACAACAACCACATGAACACCTTAGAAAATGGACACATGATCATCCATTGGACAACATCATTGGAAACCTCTCTCGTCCAGTATCCACTCGGAAACAACTTGCAACCGATGCCTTATGGTGCTTCTTCAACTCCGTACTCTCTAAGGTCGAACCAAAAGATGTTAAAACTGCCATGAATGAAGACAGCTGGTTCAATGCCATGCAAGAAGAAATTCATGAGTTTGTTCGACTTGATGTATGGGAATTAGTACTTGCTCCAGATTGTGCTATGATCATTGCCCTAAAGTGGATCTTCAAAGTGAAGCTTGATGAGCATGGCGATGTATTAAAGAACAAGGCTAGATTGGTTGCAAAAGGATACCGTCAGGAGGAAGGTATTAACTTTGAAGAATCATTTGCTCCTGTGGCACGCATCAAGGCAATCAGAATCTTCCTGGCTAATGCTGCAAGTAAGAATATGATTGTCTATCAGATAGATGTAAAGACGGCTTTTCTTAACGGAGATCTTAAAGAAGTCGTATACGTCAGCCAACCTGAAGGATTTGTGAATCCAGAGCATCCTACTCATGTCTATCGCCTGAAGAAGGCTCTTTACGGCTTGAAGCAAGCTCCAAGGGCATGGTATGATACACTATCAAAGTTTCTTTTATCTTTTGGATTCAGCAAAGGAGCAGTTGATCCGACATTGTTCACCAGGAAGTCAGGCAAACATTTAATTCACGTTCAAATATATGTTGATGATATCATCTTTTCCTCGACTGACCCCAATGAATGTGATCGTTTTTCAAATGAAATGGGTTCCAAATTTCAAATGTCAATGATGAGACAAATGTCATTTTTCTTGGGATTACAAATATCACAAAGTCCCGGAGGTATTTTTATAAATCAATCTAAATATGCTAATGAGATTTTAAAGAAATTTGGATTTGATTCTAGTGACCCTGTTGACACTCCCATGATAGAGCGTACTAAACCGGATGAGGACCACTCAGGGATCATGGTAGACCAAACGAAATATCGTAGTATGATTGGATCTCTGATGTACCTCACAGCCGTAGACTGATATTCTGTTCGTTGTATGCATGTGTGCTAGATACCGGCTAAGCCTACCAAAAGCACCTTGAAGCGGTTAAACGGGTCTTTCGGTACCTCCAAGGAACCATCAACATGGGACTTTGGTACCCGGAGGACACCGGTATGTCACTAACAAAGCATATGCAGATGCGATCATGCAGGTGTCAAGATACTCGTCGAAGCACGTCTGGAGGTGCTCAGTTTTTGGGTGATAAGCTTGTGAGCTGGTCTTCAAAGAAGCAAATGAGTACTTCTATTTCCTCTACTGAGGCTGAATACATAGCCATGTCATCTTGTTGTGCTCAAATCCTATGGATGAGATCCCAATTATCTGACTATGGCTTTGAATTCAACAAAATCCCTCTGTACTGTGATAATAAAAGTGCTATTGCTCTATCATGCAACAACGTACAACACTCAAGAGCAAAGCACATCGACATACGAACATCATTTCATCAGGGAACAAATAGAAAACGGTGTGGTGGAACTTTATTTTGTGAGGACTGAATACCAATTAGCAGATATCTTCACCAAAGCTCTTCCTAGAGAACGTTTTGAGTTTATCCTTCCACGACTTGGTCTTAAGAGCCTACAACCGGAAACACTCAAACGTCTTCAAGAGGAAGAAGAGGAGTAAAAGGTTTTCCTTCATCTATCTCTTGTAAATATCTATTCAAAAAGCAAAATACAAAATTGCAAAACCTTCAAAAAGCAAAGAGAAAAATATAAAACTTTCAAAAACCCATAAAAATTAGAAAATCTTGAAAAATTCCAAAAATATTGTTATTTTGTCACGTTTTTCCTTGTTCGATATCATCTACGGACTTTGTGTTGACATTCAAAGAATGTCACGGGTCTTTAGATGTTCTTCGAATGTACATAGTTTTGTTAAAAAAAAAAAAAAAAAAAATGAGGCGGAGAAAAATGGTAGTTTATTGTCATTTCAGGCAGTAACCCGTTTTAAAAGAAAAGAACGAGCCATGCTTTATCTTATTTTTCAAATCTCATGCTCTGATTCTTAAAAAATGTTTGTCATCAAAAAGACAAATGTTTCTCTTTCCAAATATTTTTTCGTCTAATGATTATTCTGAAAAATATTTGCCATCTAATGAAAACTAAATTGCTTTGAAAATACCTTGTACTCTATTATTCGTGTAAATCATTTGTGCTTATCATCTGTCAAAATCTCTATCTCTCAATCAACAACTTGTGTCATTGATTGAGGGGGAGAATGATTTTATTCGAATTAAAAATGTTATTTTGAAAGGTCATTTTTCAAACAATTGGCACGTAAATGAGCAAGGTTCATTGTTGAACAACCAAAAAGAATAATTTTTATTCTGTTGATTCAAAACCTTTGCTCATGTTATGTTTTCAAAGGACAATCTTGCATGTTCAATCAATGTAGTTTAAAGTCTGAAAATCTGATCCTTATCAGTTAAAAAGTTGTTTTCAAAAAGCAAGTCACTATTCTCCTCAAAAGCTCTCAAAACTTAATTTAAATCAATAGAGATCACATCTCTCAAAGGATTTGGAAAGTGTGATCGGGGGAGAATTTGCGATTTAAATTGGATTTAAACTGATAACTTGATAATTGGCTTTATAAGTGTTTAGCATGCTTTCCTCCCCACATGTGCCAAACGATTTCAAATTTTCCATGCACATGTTGAGGGGGAGCATCTATTTTAAACCACAAAGATGTGAAACGAATGTGCAGTCTTTTCCTAATATGTGCAAAACATTTTTCAAATTTCTATGCACATATTAAGGGGGAGCAACTATTTTGAAAACCACATTCTTTATATAACTACTCTTAGATGCAAGCCAACCCCTCAAAGATGAAAATTATTTCTATTACAAAATGATGATTGATGCACATGTTGAGGGGGAGCTCTTGTTCTAAAAATATCAAAAAAAATTCAGGTACAAAATGCTTTGATAATATATCACAAGTATCTGGATTGATTTTAAAATGGTTTTCAATTGGTTCCAACGGCAGATGAACAATACCAAATAGACCGACCAACTTTACTTTATGTATGGTGATATAAGGATGATAAGGTTAGGTATTAGTTCCCACGATCCGCTAGAACCGGAGGGATCTACCCAGGGACAATCCACTAGATAGTGTAGAGTCCTTAGGTATGTTGAAAAAAAAAGGAGAAAAATAAGAAATGGGAAGAGTGCGGACTGAGACAGAGCTAGTACTGGAATAAACCCAACAAGGTTCTAGTTATGAAGTCTCGGTAAGCACTGAAGGGGTTGAAGAATGAAAAAGAAATGAATGTGAAAAAGGGTGAAAAGAAATAGCCCTCTAGTAATTCAACCTTAGGGCAGAAACCGGGTTCAATACATATGCTACTAGTGTTTACTAAGGTAACACTGGTATTGAAGACAAGACGTCATGGACCCAGTGACGCACTGCACTAAACTTCCCAAGCTACTCAAGTTCCTCTTAAAAGGACTTGTTTCATTCTCACGAGGAACCGACATTATCTATTGACTTTCTCTTAGAGTTTGTTGATATTGAAGAAGGAGACCCTCTCCCTAGTCTCCGGCTTAGGAACCAAATGTGCACAATTGAGTCTAGAGCAACGAGATCATCAAATAAATCTCTTTAGGACACGGTCATTGAAGACTCTCTGTTTCACACAATGTGGAAAGAGAGATTATATCTTATGAGTCCTACGCATTATCCTTGTGGTATTGCCAGAACATCTGAGTGATATGCTAACATATTCACAATGAAGATGGAAAGCCTTCTGGAGCCAACATCAAACAAGCTCCCTGGTGGGTGGCATGTGAGATCTATCCAATAGATCAACCATGTGACAACTGAACAGAAACAATGGGGCGAGTCATAATTATGATTCAATCCTGGTTCAGGTTATGGATTGACGGATACCTTTAAAAAACCAGTCATTGTGCTTAAAAACTCTTTTCTTTAGCACATCGAATGTGTACTCATATTTCAAAATAAAAAGGTATTTATGATTGATAATTGATTTTCATTAAAACCTTCGTTGTATTGCTAAAACAATTTCTATTGAGCGATACACGATTGTTTTTCAAATCTCTTTTCATCAATCAGTGAATCTCAATTCGCTGGTTCACTCACTCCGTGTTGTCTTCTTTGAGACGTTCCGGTTTGAAAACAGCTAAAGCAGCTGCGAAACCCTGTCAAGGAAATTCTTCGGATTATACCTGATCACAGGCAGTACTTGTACTGATCAACGGGGAACCATGGGCCGTGTACCTCAATTCAACGAAAGTGATCAAAGACACTTTCGTGCACTTTATTGCTAAATGTTGTATGCAGGTACGCCCGACGTTTGCAGCTGATCAGAATGAAGCGGTCAATCCATAGCCGCATCCTCACACTACACATTCATCTCAAAAGAAATCATGATAAGTGCTTCAATGACTCTGATGCTTTCACTCCATGCTTCTGCTATGCTGCTGCAAATATCATGATCCAGTAAAAGCTTCCGCTACTCTGATGAGAATATATCATGATCCATAATGTGAGCATGTCGGTCCAAATTTCACAACATCACATAATACCAACACCACAATGGAAGAGTCAGAGATTCATGTTAGCTGATGATCTCAATGCTGGCTCAAAACTCATCATCACGTGGATTAGTTAAAGACCTCCACTCGAAATTATCCAAGCATGCAGATCATGAAGAATCAATGACTACGTGCTGCTGAGCAAGGAACTGAATCAAGAATCCTAGAACAATCTAATGTAATATCTGTTTGTATTCATTGTAAATTGAGGTGACCTCCCTTAGGGGGAGATTGTTAGGAATTAGAAAATTCAGTCGTTAAAGAGTCGGTCACCTCAAGTATATGTATTCGATAGAAAGCTCGTAGTCGTAGTCAAGTTATGTTAGTAAGTAGTTTGTTAAGTAACACCGTGGAGGACGGACGGGTCTTTACCCACTGTATGCCTGATCCACAGCCCGTAGGTGGCGTTTATTTGTAAGACACTATAAATACCCTCTACCTCCTAAGGTAGAGGGTTGGAGCTTCAATACCATTTTTCTTTGTTTCACATAGTTCCCAACTCTCTTCCCTTTCTCTCTCTAGAACTTTCTCTTTCTAAACTACTTATACGCCCCATTGTGATTATGGTTTAGTGTGTTTGTGAAATCCTATATCTTACAAATTGAATTTCAGCCTGACCATCATTCTTCCCACCAATTTTCCCATCACCTATGCTCAAAATCCAATCTTCAAACTCCTTAATTGTTTCTGCATCTGAGGGATTTCAACCAACACGAAGCCTCATGTTTTCAGTAAGTTTAAGTACTTGACAATGATCCCATAAATAAGACTTGTTTAGAGACGCGAGTACAACATCTTGTCTACTGCCACATGGAATCACAGGTAAAATTTGACGAAAATCTCCACCAAAAACAACGACTTTGCCACCAAATACCTTATCAGAAATGTTTGTGTGCAATCCTGTGGCTATATCACGTAAACTCCTATCAAACGCTTCAAAACAATGTCTATGAACCATCGGTGCTTCGTCCCATATTATTAGCTTTGTTTTGCGAATCAAATCGGCGAGCGGACTGTCTGCAGTAATTGTACACATGGAATCTTCGTCAATGTTTATTGGAACAGCAAACAGAGAATGGGCAGTCCTTCCCCCATCAAGCAAAAGAGCAGCAATACCGCTAAAAGCAACGTTAAAAACAATTTCACTTTTAGACCTTAAGGAAGCGGTGAGGGTCTTGTACAAAAAGTCTTGCACGTCCCGCCATAGCCATATACAAAAAACATCCCACCTTTGTTGTTGTCACATGCATCAGTTATCGTTTCATATATTTCCTTTTGCTTAACCGTTAAACTCGCATACAACTGTTGATGCTTGGTGACCAATTCTGGAATGTTATAATCGAGCTCATCATATATCAACCTATTGTAGGATTCCATTGTAAACTCTGAATTGGGATAAGGCATGTTAACAATGTTTTTGAGGCTCTTTGAATTGCTGAGTAAAGAGTCCTCAATATATGTCAGGCATATATTGTATCTTTGATCATCTGAAAGTTGAAGTCCTGATATAAGAAAGAAGGTAGGATTATTTTAGAATAACATTTTTGATATTAAGTTCTATTATTAAGAACAAAAGATATGACAGGAGTGACTTTATTTTAGAACATGCTGTTAGTATAGATAATAAAAACATTAGTACAGTTGGTTATACTTGAAATAAATTTCTTGTAAACTAATCCCTGGTCCAACAAAGACAGTATATGATAGGTAGCGTAAAAAGGGCTAACGAATAAGAAGTTGTATGACTAATGTTTCAGGGATTAATCAATTATTATCTTGTAGAAAAAACAAATATTTGACGAAATCATTACGGCATTTATAATTGTTAAATTTCTCGCAGAAAGAAACCAAAATTGATCGTTAAAGTTAACATGTTGGAAAAAAAACAGTTTTCATACCTGGATGATTTCGTTTCCGCCTTTCTTTATCTAAGACGTCTTCTGCTAAAATTCTCCATGACTTTTCCCAAACAACTTCAGGCCGAGACATACTATCCGAGAGTATTAATTTGACAAAATAAGCCCGCAAGTAATCTCCCATCCCCCACTGACTTGCTTCAATTATACCATCAATGTATTCCTTATCATCATCTAACAAACCACGTGCAAAGCAAGCTTCTTTGTAAGTACCATACACCACATTATCATACTTCTTAAAACTTTCCCAACCGGTTGCACCTCGGACATGGTTTAACAGCATGCGAAGATAAAAAAGCTCTCCCCAATTAGGCGGGACGTGATGAATTCTGCCTATGCTCTTACCTTGCTTGCGTAAAGTCCATACCAAATCAGACTTGTTCCAAACGAAATGTTTTGGAAACTCAACATACAAAAGTGTTTGTGCTAACTCATCAGTTTTATTTGTTTCCATCCACTGTAAGAATTTGGTTGTGTTGGCTGAATCCTTTTCAAGCTGAAAGTCTATACTTTCGGTTGGATCAAATAACACCGAATGTTCATTTGGAAGATGAAAAGGCAAACGCTCTACAGAAGGACTTCTATGATGAATATCAAATTTGAATATTCTCCACGCAGCTTCACATGCTGATAAATACCGACAATCATAGAAGTCGTTAATCTCATCCTTTTCTTCATCTTCCATTACTGCTGTTACTCTATCCGGGCCCTTGTTAATATATTTGAAAAGGTATTTGATAGATGCAAATTGATTGCACCATTCGACGTTGATGTGAGCTTGGTACCGTTTCAATAAAGTCGGACTGTAAGGAACAACAAAGGTATTGTCAAGTTCGGCACCTTGCTTCTGAATAGTTCTGCCATTATCACTCCTCTTGTAGATGGCATACCCACTTTCATCAATGAAAGTAGCTTCATTAAATTGCTTCAGAAACTTTTTAGAGCACTTATTCTCAACCATGCAAGGGCAGCTCCTATGTTCAGGACCACACAGACCATGCATCATAAATTCCTTGACCAATTGGGGGAGTTCTGGGTCTTCATCTTTATCGGGAATCTCAGCCGATATGCATCTATCAATATCGGCAGGAAATCTCAATTTAGATCCTGTTTCCAACCAAACGCATAGGTGACAATGAGGCAATCCACGTTTCTGGAATTCTATCGTGTACACCTCTACAATATAAAAGGAAAAAGGAAGTACATATTAATATATAAACATAATGCTTATAATATAGACAACAAAGTATACACAGTGGTTGGTGTTATATAAGGATTTTGGTAACATACCTGCCTTGACTTTGGCAAAAATACGCTTTTCTTTAATGTCCTTTATCAACATATCAAGCTTCATTTTAAAGACTCTGGTGGTGACGTCAGGACGATCTTCTAATTTAAGACCTTTTTTCGTGTACCTTGTAATTTCGGGCCACTTAGGATTACATGTAAACGTTATAAATAAGTCAGGGTAACCATACCACTTGCACATTGCCATGGCATCTAAGTAATTTTGCATCATGTATCTTGGGCTTCCTGTGAAGGACGAAGGCAAAATTACTTTCTTACCGCGTTTTTTATTTTGTTGGTTGGATGATTCTTTCGCAAACTAATCTTGAATAAGTTTCACATCTAAGATCTTGTTGATTATTACGAACATATAGCATCCTCTCAGCTTCAACCATGGTATAGCCATCGACCAAAAACTGCTGAAATAAACGCCTACCATTTAGGATGGTTGAGAATTTATTGGGGCGGTCTTGTATACGGTAAGTAAACCATTCACGCATGGTGACACGTTTTTTTATCCTTATCTGGTGTCTGATCTGTAACTTCTTGATGGTATATATCTGTCCTATATCCATCTTCAGTGTAGGGAAATAAGATAGGGTACTGCAAGGGGAGGTATGATACATGCAATTCACTAATCCTTTTGATTTTGCCACTGTTCTTATGGACGAGAATGTCCCTTTCGTTATGCTATTCATTAAAATCTCCAACAATAAGTGCAGCAACCTCATTAGCGGTTGGAAGATCGTATTGTCTGCCATCCTTTGCACGTTTTCCTAAAAGCCTTATCTGAACATTTTCTTGACCTGCAGCCAATTGTAGACCAGCCATTCGGAACTTCTGAACCAAAGGGTTTTCACGATCAAGCATTTGTTTGATCTGTTTGGTTAACGTACGATCCATGTTACTATTTGATGAAGCCGACCCATTACCTCTTGAACTGCACCATTGGATATGTGATTGTAATAAGTACGTTTTAGTTAAAAAGTCAAAACTATAGTCTAAAATACTGAGTAATAAACTATACCTGACAGCATTGATTCGATTATTAATCTCGTTTGGTGGATCATAAATGTAGAGATGAGAAAACTTTGGTGTCTCGCCATGTTTGGGTAACAAATCCCCCAACATGTGATAGTTTTGACCTTGAATTCTAAAACAAAATGGGCCACGACCTGTGTTAACACTATTATCGACAGTACCACCCATCGATGTAAATGCAAACAAAGAATTGTAACGTCTAATGTTCTCCAAGAATCTCTTGCTTTTTGGATTCTCTCCATTCATAAGCCCTTTTAATAACAGCGGTGGATCCTTTAATGCAACAGGTAGCACAACTTTTCCTTTGCCACAACAAAGGGAGAATGAATCTGTAGTAGTTACATTGTTCAATCCTACCTTAGCTTCTGCCAACCACAACATTGCACCACAACTGTGGCATGTATAAGTTGGATCTCCGTGGTCAAAATAATCTAAATACACAAATGAAAGTGTATGTTAGAGATACATTACATTAAATTAGATTACTTGGTTTTAAATTAGTTAAAAAAATACCCTTAGAGATGCCTGAGATTCGATCAATATATCCATGTTCATCTTCAGATTCTTCGTCTGGGAGTACAACGTTATTAACATTTGCTATTGATTCTTCTTGGATATGTGCTATGTTTTCTAAATTTGAAGAACAATTAGAATTTCTTGAAGAACTTTCATGAACATGATTTACATAACCTGTATAAAAGATAAACCGCTTATTAGTATCTATATAAAAAATACATTATATATGCCTGAAGTTATGTATAATTATGTGAATGAAAATAAACAATCACCAATGTCAAATGGTATTGGAGTTTTGTTTCTGAACTTTCTTCTTGGATTTTCCTTTGAAACATCACCTGTTGGTTTAGAAATTTTAAAAACAAAACTAATGAAAATGTTGAAACAAATCAACACAAAATTCAACAAAAACATTAATTAAAAAAATTACTTGTATAAGTGTTGTCATTAGAAGGTATAGCATGTGTTAGTTCAGGGGTTTGAAGGTTGTGATTTGAAGATCCAACACCTAAGTCTTTCCAAGGCCTGCCTCTTTTTGCAACTGGTTTTTGCACACATGGTTGTGAAGAATCCAACACACCTTTCTGTGATGTAAGGTTGGTGGTGAGAGGAGTTTTACGTGGACGACCAACTTTTCTCTTAGGTAATTGCGAATTTGAAGCCTGAGTTATAGTATTAACATTTGAATCTGTCAAAAGTGTATTGGTAAGTTTGGACGTAGAAAAGGTTTGGTTTCCATTTTGACTGGTTTCGCTGAGGTTGGTTGCATAATGCATGGTATTTTGTGTTGATATTGGTTGATAATTAAGTTGACAGTAGCTTAACTGAGTAGGCGGTGTCACACATGTTGGTTTACAAATTACAATAAAAAAAATAATGAAATTGTTAAAACAAATAAATACAACATGTAATGAAAAAATAAATTGTAAAGCTTACTTGTGTAACTGTTTTCATTAGTAGAAGCATGTGTTACTTCAGGTATACGAATGTTCTAATTTGAAGAACCAACAGTTAAGTCTTTCCAAGGCATGGATTGTTTTGCAGCCGGTGTTTGTGTAAATGGTTGTGAAGAATCCAATAGAACCTTCTGTGATGTTAGGTTGTTGGTCAGAGGATTTTTACGTGGACGACCAGGTTTCCTCTTAGGTAATTGGGCATTTGAAACCTCATTTGTATTATTAACATTTGAACTTTCTGTTAACAGTCTATTGGAAAATTTGGAAACAGAAAAGGTTTGGTTTGCATTTTCATTGGTTTGGCTAACGTTGGTTGCAGAAACTGTACAAAGATAACAAAAAAGGTGCAATTAAGTTTGTTAATGCGTGAACTGAATGCTCATAAAAATGTAGTTTTAGTTTCAAATTTCATACAGAATACGTAAGATTAAGTAAAATGTACAATATATAGACACAACTTACTGCCGTAATGGATTGTGTCTGGTGTAGGTATAGGTTGATAATTAAGTTGGCTATAGTTAAGCTGGTCGGGACACTGATTTGCTGTAGATACTGTAATTCAAACGACAACAACGTAACATTGGTTGGATGAGCTGAAAAATATATCTTTGTGAGAAGCAATATTTGTTTGTCATAAAACTTTACCTGTGAAAGGAGTAGACTTTGTGACACACGAACTAACATTTGGTTGATCTTGATTTTCATTTGTAGATTTAATATTGTTTTGAATGGATTCATTGACTGTAACATAAGTTGATACATGTCAATATAGTTTTGGTAAAGTTTATAAAACAATATGAAATTACATAAATGAAACAACTTTTGTGAATTTTGCAGCATACCAGTTTGCTGAACATTGACTGTACTCCTGCATGGTTTGGCACTCGTTTTTCGTACACTTGGCTGTGAGGATTGAAAAGAGGAATTCAGCAAAGTAAGGTTGGTTGGCACAGGTGTTTTACGTGGACGACCAGGACGCCGCTTAGGTTCTACTGGATTGGAGGTTTCAGTTGTAAAAGTTAGATTTCCTTCTTGTCTTAACAACGGGGTAGTACGATTGGAAGTGAAAGCAGTTTGGTTTAATCTCGACAACGAACCTAATATTAAAAGGTATTAGTTAATATAATAAACTATTTAAGACATAGTACATTAAGGAGTTACGTATGAGGATAAACTTACTTGATGTAATATTGGAAAGAGGGGATCTTTGCACAATGGGAGTAACATTGCTGATCGCATACTTAGACTGTTTGCTATGTTGGATATTATTGTTTATAGGCTTTGTATTGTCAATGTTTTTGCTATGAAATTGATACTTTCTTTTATTTGATGTATCATTGTTTGGAGAACCTGCAAATATATGAGAAAACATACAATGGAACCCGGTATGTATATAGTGGAACCCGGTATGTAGATAGTTAAAGGGTAGAAAACGTACTGCCGTATTTAGTGGAACCCGGTATGTATATAGGTTGATAGTTAATATGGTTATAGTTTAAGTGGCTCGCATGGTGATTAATGCTATAAACTGTCGATATAATAAACTTGTCAACAAAATTAAAATAAAAAGGGAAAATTAGTCAAATAGACCGCGCGCCCTGTTGCATATCGCTTTATGGACCACGCACTCTTGACATTCGAAAATAGACAGGTTGCCCAACGATTTTCTTGGACCCAACCAGGGGCTGCCATGTGTCCGACAACTTATGACACAAGTACGTATTTTGCAAGTATACGTCATGTATTGTTTTTTGGGCAACTTGTATTGTTTTTTGGGCAACTTTATATTTTTGGGCAACTTGTATTTATACACGAGGATACTTTAGTCATTTTACATTTTACTCACCCATTATATTCTTGTATCTGCTGCTCGTTTATTATCCACTGCTCCTTTATTCACACCTAATAATTCCTAATAATTCCCCACTTCTGTACTCCATTCCCCCACCTCCACCTCCACCTCCTCCTGTCTCCTTTTCACCGCCACCACCTCCTCCGACATCTTTTCACTACCTCGTTTGATATGATTATAAACATTTGAAATTTGAAGCTTATGAGTTTGGAATATCTGATCAGATATCTCACCCCGTTCGAATCTGCTTGGCCCAGCTCCAATGTTAGCACGTTTTTATTTCTATCAGATATCTCACCGCCTCGCTCTCTTCTTATCCAAAAATTTAGCATACACACAGACAAACACGCTTTAGACCGAATCTATCTTCTACTATTTTCTACAGATCGGTGGACCTCAACAGCTTTGGTTTTGTGGTTGCAGCCGATGTCGGCGTTTGGCGTCCTAAATCTACAAACCTGCTTTCAATAACAGGTAAATAATTTTTTATTTATTTATGGGTTTTTGTTCTTAGTTAGATTATGATGTGGGTTTATGTTATTTACCTGTGTTTTGCAAAAAACAAATAGATGTTAGGTTAGATATTAGGATAAATATTGACTTGGACATGCGAGAGGATGTTTCAGCTTATGGTTTGACACTTTTTTATATCCACCTAGCAGCTTATGCCTTAAAAGGGCCATTATTTGTAGTCATGTTTAAGCATTTTTCGATTGCTATTCGTTTATACGCAGTTGCATTAGTCAAAATTTTGGTTCGTGGTAGAATTGGAGTAGGCAGCCTAGCTTCGGGACATGCTCACAGGATCTTACGAATACAAAAAAGCATTAATAAATTACTCTAAAACAAGGTAAGAATTACATATTTCTGTTACGGTGGTTTTGTATTATAATAATGACATTTGTTGGATTAACATATCATTTTAGACCATAGGTAATGTAGAAATTGCTATATCTATATGACATTGATATCTTTCTCATGTAGCTATTTACAAGTGCGCGTCTCTTGATCTACTAATGGCTGATGATCAAACTAACATAGGTGAGTAAGATTTTATCTCTACACGTTTTACAATTTGATATAGCTAATTAGCTATTCATATGTTATTGCATACTATAGAAATCCATGTGCATAGACAAAGGTATATATATACTCTTTCTAATGTTTGCAATTCATAAGAAACAATATGATAAGTTACTGATTACATTTTTTTTTGTCTAAATATGTGCAGGTTTCAAATATAATATATTTGGACTCTCCAGCAGCTGGAGCTGGATTGTGTTTTTTGAAGCGCGGGATTTCAATTACTTAGCTGAGATTGGCGCTTCCAAGATGTCGCCATCCCATCTACTTATAATACTCTGCTGTAATCATGTGTTATGACTACGATGAACGGATTCATTCAGCAGGCGGCCTTGCTACCAACCGCCAGTATTTGTAAGTTACAAATTTATCAGCGACATTGCTACTTACAGTAATGGGTATTCAGGGGGCATCGTATAAAAATATGGGGTCTTTGGATGTAGTATTATGTAGTTTAAGGTGTTTTTAATGTTTTGACACATTTTTGTTCGAAATTTATTGGAAATGGCCGTTTTGGCAAGGAAATTGCTGCTCTCACAATACCTTGACGGATGGACCTGAAAAAAAAAGGTCTTTTTTGTTTAGAAGTTTAGCCAACTTTCATGGACATTTGAAAGAGTTGGAATCTTTACTTTGCTACTTACTGTGATTTGCCAGGGGTTTAAGGAAGCACCAATTACCGCTATTGTCTAAGTCACATACCATTCCATCATCAACAGATGTAGATGCCTCAAGGTATCTGGCGGACCGTCGGCCGAAAATGGCGCAAGGAAACCGACAGTTTAAAGTAGGGGCTGCTTATGCTAAAGGTATTCGTAACCGGTGAGTTCTGTAACCAGATATATAAGTAGTAATAACCTTTGGCCAAGTAAAGTCATTTAAGTAACGCAATGTAATTCATAAATGACCTTCAACTTCTGCAAGAATAGGTTGAAATGATGATGGAATTAATGACCTGTAACCAGATATAGCAGTGGTTACGACTAGCAGTGGTTAGGGTTACGCTTGCAGTGGAAACGACAAGCTAGCAGTGGTAACGAGCGAGGTAGCAGTGGTAACCGATAATAGTAATAGCAGTGCTTAGGGTTACCCTAGCAGTGGTAAAGCAAAAATTAGGATCTTGTTAATCTGTTAATTAGATATGAATTATCGTTCTATATGGGTGATTGTGATTTGGTTTCCATCTATTTGCTTAGTGATTAATCATGTTTTTGTTTTGGTTATGGAGGAAAATATGTGAAAATTATAAACTATTAAGTAAATTGATCAATGTACTGCTTATGTTAATGTTGAAATATACTATTTTGGTTACGGAGGGAGTACCATTATTGCACAAAATTAAAAGTAGAATACTATTATTAAACATTTTTATTGCATGTTACTTGAAGTAGGAATCGGCTTATAGTTGGATATATCCTTTTATGCAGAAACCATTGTGGTTTTTGAGAGGATGTTTGGGATTGCTTATTTAAACGATTTGTCTGCCTATTGCATGTTAAAACAATATATAAGCAGGAATCCAATTTTTAGTGCTTAGGTAAAAGAAGCACTTTGTATAATAGTTTGGAAGTTGCTTATTCAAACTGTATATCATTTTGTTACCTCTTACCTATTGAATAAGTATAACGGTCGCAAACTTAAACAAATTTTTATCTGATTACTGCATTTCGTTACAAAACAAGTGAATCTAAAGTCTAAACACTATCTTTGCATTGTGTTTTGTTACGAATGATTAACCTCTTCAACTTATCCCACGAGGCATACACAGTTTCAATAAGCAATCCCAAACACCCACTTAACAATCAAATCTACCAGTAATACAAAAAGAGTATATCCGTAGTACTTGGTAACCACTGCTAGTACTTGGTAACCACTGCTAGTACTGTTTTTGTTACCACTGCTAGTACTTTTTACCTATTATTATTGATGGTGAGTGGCGGCACGACGAGCACCAACCTTTTGTAATTGGTAATTATGGTACTGTAAATACCGTTCTCTTAACCAGGGAGCCAGACTACAATTCTTCAGTCCTGAGTCCACATATCAATTCTGGTTCAAGCATGGATGTGGATAATGGGGCCTTTCAACGATTGTGCAGATCTAAAGGAGCTCGATTTAACTGGAAATATGCGTTCTGAGTGGCAGGTATGCTTCTTTTGCTTACACATCTACAATGCCATAGTTGTTGGGATGCATTGTGGTTTTAGTATATGTGATAGTAATCCCAAAGGTACATTAAAGCTTTTCTAATTATCGGCAATTCTCAAAATTTCAGTTGAGTGTAAATCAAAGGAAGGAGTCCTTCAATATTAAAATCCATCCGAGGATTTACAGATGAGAGTGTTCGTGACCGTCTGATTCAAGCATACTTTGCAGCATCAGAGAGTGTTCGTGCCAGCTGATTCAAGTAAAACTACTTAACTTTATTTTTGTGATCATAATGCAGCAAGCGTATCACATGTTCATCATACGTGATATCTTTTTTTGATTGCTTGTACATCAAGTAGAGAAGCCCAATGGGTAAACTTTTTACCAACTTGTCGATCTTTCTGCGTCTGCAGCAATGGAACGAGACCTATCTGCACTATCACAAAGTTGACCCGAAGCAAACATACTACCTATCTATGGAGTTTCTCCAAGGGCGGGCATTGACTAATGCCATTGGGAACCTCGAAATTTAAGATGCATATGCCAGTGCTTTGAACAAGCTGGTCATGAACTTGAAGAGATTACCGAGCAGGTAATCCTTTATAATTTGATTTTCGTGTTCTTACATAATCTACATTCTAGCTATGCCAAATCAGTAAAATAAAGGTCTCCAATAGTTTTCCATTACGATATACCATAAGAAATTGTAATACCAAGACCTTTACCTTTGTCAGCCATCAGATACAAAATATGATTTAATTGAAATATATGGATGGGTTATATGGGTGGATTTACCGTTAATGGGTGGGTTTTTATGCTGAAACGGGGGCTGAAATGGGTACGTTTGGGTGCTGACGTAGGCGTTGAGTTGGGTGAGTTTGGGTGCTGAAACCGGGCTGGAAACCGGCTTGCTCGGGCTCTGGAATAAGGGCTGAAACGGTGGGTTTAGGGATGAGAACAGTGGGTCGGGTGCTGAAACGGGCTCAAATGGGTCCGTTTGGGATAAAGAAGTGGCTCTTAACAAGTGATTGGCTACTTTCTTATTGTTTTGTACCACTTCCTGGAGCGCTTAATTTGTACAGAGATGTGAAAAGATAAATAAGGTGGAACTGCAACTATTAAACACTTTTATATGTTTCATATTCATTTTTATTTATATTAGCACAAATGGTAAATTAAAACAGGTTAATGAAAATCATTTGAATATTGTTGTAACCTTAAAGAAGTTATTATACAAAGTCCTAATTTTTTTTGATTAACCGATGCTTGCATATGTGGCCTTTAGGTGACAAGTATATCAACAGTGAAATAACGTGCGGGCCGATCTAAAAGGAGCTACGAGTCTGCTGCAAGCCGAAGGTTTTGTATATGGTATCCTGCCTTTAAAGAGGCACTTCGAAAGATGATCAGTTATTTGTCTAAAGAGCCTGCATCAGATTATCTCCAAGCTATTGTTTTTGACAGTATTGTGAATTCATAATAAGGTACACCTGATGTTATAGACAATGTTAACAACTATTTCACAACATTTGCATTTTGCTCATTTCTATTATAATTTTTTACTTACACAAGTTAATGTTTCCATCGTCAATTATATATTTTTTTTAGATTAGAGGATACTTTAGATCAATTATGATGCAATTTTTAATCTGTCTTGATTGTAGAAGGCATAGCCCGCGCTTCCAAACCATACTGTAGTCTGTGATTGCATATAAATAATGCCAATATGATGATATTGTCGACGTTTATTGTTTTAGTTTTTTAAGGAAAACCCTTGAAGAAAAGCCCATCTAAGACCCGCCGCAACGCGGCGGGCTGCCCCTTGGTTGTTAAGATGATACATGTACTAAAAGTTTTAACATTAAATTTCTTTCAAGTACTTGGCCACTTACACAGTAACTTAATTTGGGTCCATAACCCTTTGTATGATCAGATATGTAGTATGTAGTTGCAAAGAAATTGGAAGAGCCTCATGTTAATAAAAAAAATGTAACAAGCCTTGCATGCTCATAAAGAGGTAAACTACAATTCGATTCATGGGTAAGCTTCTTTAAATTTCTTCTACAATTTTGATTTTAAACAATTAAAAGCATTGAATATTTATAATTTTATATTCTTCAAACATGTTTAAGTTTGTCCAACTGTATTTATACTAAAGACCTGCACCCGTAAAGATGGAGGTTTGTTTACGTCAAGTTTGTTTTTATTCTGGTCATAGGTTTTTAGACTTGAACTGAAAAGCTCATGAATTTACACAGCTCATAATTATGCCCTTTGCTGCTTTGGATATGATATGCCCAGATGGTATTGTTGTACTTGCTTTGTTTTTTTGCATATACAGTATACCGATTCCTCTCATCCCACAAAAACTGTTACTCTCTAATTTCACCATCTTCAGTCGTGTCTATAATTGTGTGTTTTTTTTCTAACAGTCTCATCTTCAATTTGTAAATTATGTATACGTAGTTGGCATAAGCAAGTTGAGGGACGCGTGCAGTAATCTTGGTATGGAACG
Organism: Chrysanthemum makinoi; assembly: GCA_910596185.1. NCBI lineage: Eukaryota > Viridiplantae > Streptophyta > Magnoliopsida > Asterales > Asteraceae > Chrysanthemum > Chrysanthemum makinoi. The sequence goes on along the minus strand of OU343218.1, from coordinate 209,020,427 downwards.
GTGGTCCAATAAGCGTTTGAAGTCGAATCAAGCAAGTGTAATTATCAGTAATACAACAAGGCCAACAAATTCATGCACAAATAATAGTCAGTGGAATTAACCATGTGAGATATGAAAGAAAGACAACCATAACTAATGTAATAGTTACACCTTTATTGCTTTTTTATATAAGCCTATCATGTCATAATAAGGTTATAGAAGCCGAAATGTTTCAAAATGTCACAAAAAATAGCTTATGAAACATAAGCCGAAATCCAAATAAGTCATAAGCCCGCTATATAAGCTTAAGCAAACACAGCCCTAATTCATATGCAGTTTATGTTATTACTGTCATTTACTCATTTATGCTGATATATAATTTATGAAATTTTGTTATTAGACTCAAATGTGATATAAAGGTGGATACTTGCAGCTTAATTTCGTTCAAGTTTATGCTGTTAGTTGTAAATTAGTGCTGCCCACGATAACTTACTGCTGCTAGTTAATTTTTACAACTGCTGCATATTCGTTTATGTTGCTTGACATAGTTAAGGCTGCTGTGATAAAAGAAAGAAGTTGCCCAAAAAGAAGAAGTTGCTTAAAAAAAAATTGCCCTAATTAGAAGTTTCCCAAACAGATGTTGCTCAAAAAGAATAAGTTGCCCAAGTGGAAAAAAATTGCGCAAACAGAAGTCGATACTAAACACTGCTAGTAGTAATCAATTCCTAGTTGCCCTAATTAGAAGTTGCCCTAACCAACTTTCCACTGCTAGTACAAACTTCCCATTGCTAGTGATACTAAACACTGCTAGTACTAATCAACTCCTATACGATAACATATACAAACATTAACCATATAAATGCATGTCCTATACATTTGCATGTATGTATGCCATATATACAAACATAGGCAAATGCAAACACACCACAAATGCATATGCATGTACTACACACTTGCATATGTGTATACACATACCACAAACTACACCTGCATGTATGCCATTTACATAATCTACGCCCACATAAACAATGTACTATATCAAATTACCTATAGGCATACTTGTTTATACCATACACTTATGCAATCAGACGTGCCTGCGTGCACTAAGGTACATACCTATTTACCTAACTAAGGAGACGTAAAAAAAAAAAAATCTATGTTATTAGTAACTGAAAACAGAGCTTTAACAGAAAGTAAAGAAACCTAGAGGATTACACTAGTTCAGATTCATACACCAAAAGACAAGGTTTCACCAGTGTTCTAACTTATAACATTCTGTCTCTCTTTACATAGTTTAACTTAAATTAAGACATGAGACAGAGTTAGAAGGTAAATGCTCAAAGCTTGGCCATCAACCCGTTCGAAACTGACTTGGGAACAATTGTTTCTTTGTCTTTAACATGGCAGTCTTTCACATCCGATTCACAAGCTCCAGGGGGAACGTCTACAGCAGGAGAGCAATTAAAGAAACAATGTGGCTGCACATGATACAATTCAAAATTTCAGTCACCACAATTATTTGTTTTAGATATCACAAAAATTAGAAAAGATTGGCTTAATGGTATAAGCTCATTTTCCTGCAAGCAGTTTATATGATAGCAAACATACCTGAAGCATAAACCCAATCCGCTCCAATCGGCATTACGGGCCGTCTTCTAACCTAGGAACATGAGTGATCCCAAAACATACCGCAATTTATATATACAACACATAAGAACTGTAGTAGATAACTTCCTGACTGCTTTATAGGCTTGGACGACACAATAAAGGAGTTAGATACATAAGGATATACTGACCAGAGGACTATGTCAGTTTCCTCAAGAGATCGATTTTGCTGGACCCATGATGCCAAACCTTCACCGACGCGTGGATTTTGGTTAGGGAACTCTCCTCCCGGAAAATCCTCACCAGATGCATACGGTGTGACCCACAAATTATGCTTTAGAAAGGCAGCTCTTCTCAAAAACTTGGCTTCTGAACCTGCCAAAGGCAAGCATTTCGAACCAGGTACCAGCTTGTAGCCTGTCAATTGCCCTGTCCTATTCACATTCCTCGTGTTTTGAACCTGAACATAAAATAGCGACAACAATCAAGATAAGTATAATAATACTTGAGCCAAAACTAGAGCGACTAAGAAATTCACAATAAGAAAGAGCAACTTAAAATGTTATTCCTAAAAGAAACAGCATATTAGACTTACAATCCAGTGACGAGCAGATAACTGATTACAATCCCTCATTGCTTGAGATTCAGTTTTAAGCAATGTCTCCTGTGTGTAGAAAGCATTATTGTGAACATTATCCTTTCCCGGTTCTTCAACTTTAACATTAACTTCCACAACCTAGAAGAACAACACAAGAGACAGTTGTAATATGTATGTAGATTCAGTAATGTAGGATCATAATAATAAGTCCACTTCAGTAGCTATTAGTAAAAAGAATTTCAATCAGTGATTACAGTGCATACCTGATTGTGTGCTTCTCCAGGCTTACTATCAACCGCCATGTCCATTCGAGCAACAAAGAAATGTTGATGAACAGGTGCATACAATCCTGGTGCAATGGTAGTGCCATATTTTCGAACTTCGCCTGGTTGCAAGGCTCCTAAGCTCAAAATTCCAGTGAGTTTAACTTCAGCTTCAATCTTACCGTCCTTAAAACAAGCAAGCATTTATAATAAGTACATTGACATCAACCAAGAAAAACAAGGCAACTGACATTGAACCAGTATCCTATTGCATAGAACTTGAGGTAGTTGAGTTTTGTTTTTAGAAATTATACAACATGCAAATCGAGTTTCTAAGTTGCAAGTGCAGTTAACACTTGTGACATACATATCAAATGCATTATGATGATTTTGGCTACTGTATTATGGGGGTTCTCAGTGTGCTTGTCATCCTGGTACATAAAAACGACCAAATTTGAGCCTTGTTACAGAGCTATAATTACTGAATTGTAGATACATTTCTCTAATGCTGTGTAATGATTTCAGCAACTGTGTTACAGAAGAACTACACAAAAATAAAAAGATAGTTATGGTTTATTTGAGAACTACGTATGAAACATGCAAACTTAGTTTTATGGAATGTGAATATAACAAACTCACTTGATAAAAGTGCCAATAAAAACCATATTCATAGTTTGCAACAGTGCATACAAAAGAAACTATGAGTCGACGGGATCTCCGAACTTCTGCTAAGCCTGTTCTCCAGTCTTGATGCTTCCAGAGCATTCCATGGTCCTCTTCGTGCATGCATACACAATTTTCAATTGTTTCAACACCACCAACGAAGTTGGTAAAATGTGCATCAAAGTACTTGATATATCCTAAGCAATCACATCCCTGTAAAGACCAGCATTGTTAAGCATAAACCAGAACAGTCTTCATATCATCTTAAGTTATCTAATAGGAAGCTGAGATGCTTCTAACCCTTGTTGACTCCCTTTGTACTGTGATTGTGTGGCGAAATGCTCACGCCATGTGATGTTGACCGTGTACACTCAGGGCAAGATTAACTACTAGAGGAATTATCAAGAAATGGGATGGCTCAATTTGGAATGTATTTTATGGCTTACAGGTTCGCCAAACTATAAAAATATAGGTTATAGGAAATGGGTCCAGCATTTTAAAAGGTACCCAACATATATTTAAGTGTGTACAAGTACAACCTCATGTGGCCTTAAATTTTAACCCAGTCTCACCTGTCACCCAACCGTGTGACCACATGTTTTGTTATAGATACAATTTCAGAAACAACCATATGCGAAAGAGGAGAAACAAGAAACATAAGTTAATTTTTCTCATGTTTGGACAAATACATACACGGTAAGCAAAAACAAAAGGATGATAAAACTATGTGTGAATCATTGTATAATTACTTTTTTTCATTGGTTTTCTTTTAATTTGTACATATATAAAAGCACACTAGCATCCTTGTTTTTTAGAATCTCTAAGTCCTGGTATCTAACTATCATGTATACATATTCCCAATTCCCGTTATCTTTTTTTCGCAGCAAGTGGTTATAGCTTAAACACGATATACAAATGAAACTTACCTTCTTTAGAGAATGAGCGTTCTTTCCAAGACCATCTTCCCCAGCATCAAATGCATTCTTTCTGTAATGTGGCTCATTTGGGTCACCATAGGGCACAACCATCTCCACAAAGCTCAATCTATACCTCGACTACCATCAACATATGCAATCGAATGAATTACCAATCCCTCCCTTGGAGTGAAACCGACACGGAAGTTCCACTGCCAACCAAACAAGACACAAAACAGACACCATTTAAACACGAATCTTATTATGTAAAGGAAACTGCCAAGACATTTGACACCTGAAACTATACCTTTTGCCACTCCACATAGTTCCCATTCACACGGAAACTCATTATCCTAAACTTGTTTCCCACTGCTAGTACAAAGAAAGCAAAATAAATGTCTGCAGTTCTGAATGATATTAATTTGTCCTTACCAAAAAAATTATTGACACTCATTATCCTAAACTTGTTTCTAATAAGCTCTAAAGACCAAAACAGGTTCACAATCATGAAATGAGCAGCCTGAAATTTTGGTAGTCGATTTATGTCAATACTCAGCGCAACTCATCTACACTATACTATCTTTAACATAGTCCAAGCAAAGAAGGTTATACGTGTCCAACCAAACGCTCAAGTTCTGTTCTAATTGCAGATCTCTTCGGCACGATTCATGACAGCTATAAAAATGCTTAAATAAGTAGACCAAAATAAGCCTACGCTTAAGCCGAAATCAAATAAGGTTAAACAAACACCCCTGCTTATTATAAATAAGGCGTATAGGAAATAGCGTGTAACAACATCATTTTCAAAATCAGTAAACAATCACAAAATTAAGAAACTTAAGCTTGAAGATTCAGTTTTTACATCGAATCAGACAAAACCCATCTCACAACTGTAATGACAGACAATCGTTGTCATTCCAAAGATCAATTGCAGCTTACTAATAAACATGGCTTGGACGAAGGCAACGTAAACACATTCTATTAGCCGACAGGCCACATGAATACGACAGCGCTTATCATGCCTTTTAATATACATAGAGGCTCGAATCAGTAATCATTTAACGACAACAAAAGTTAAGCAACCTCTTTGAGAAACCACACAAATCATAAATCAATTCAATTAACCCTAAAAATTTAATTATGATTCAAATATTGATTCATACAACAATATAAAACCCAAACCTAATCGACGGTCAATCACTTACCTTCACATATCAATCAAAGAGACCCAATCGTTACCTTCACATATCCCCGCCGCCATGCTCAACACCATCCCCGCCGCCTCATCACCACCACACACTCGCTCAAGAAACAATGATTGAAAACGAAATAAAAGTAACCTATACCTTTCTTGTCGGATGTAGATGACCATCTTTTGTTACTCATAAAACCCTCTTCGCCACCAGAAACCATTAACAGCAAGTTACTAACAGATCCTGTTAACAAAAAAAAATATAAATGTTATAACTTATTAGAAAAAAAACTAATCGGTTGAAATGAAAGTGAAATGGGTTTACGTTGGTTTAGAAGAGTTCGCTGAAGGCTTTCTTGTTAATTGCTCTCTGCTCTTGACTGATGTCCATTTTTTGAAGACGAATGTATAAAAGAGGGTAAAAGCAAAAACCTTGGATTCATAAAATAGAGAGAGGTCTGGGTGTATATTGATGCCTTTTTTGGATAGTGTGTGATCTTTATTGAGAAGAAGGGTATTATGAGTAAGAAGCAGTCTTATGAACAGTCTTGTAAAAAGAAGAAGCAGTCTTATGAGTTTTACCTAATTTTTATTATATAGAATAATTTATTATAAAAAGTACATGTACTTACAAGTATTATGTAAAATGACCAAAAAAACATTTTTTAAAAAATACGGTTGCCCAGCGACTTTTTGGTTGCCCAAAAAACAATATCTTACACATACGGAACACTTGTCGCACTGTGGTTGAGTTGCCCAATAACAGCGGTTGCCCTCGGTCTAGTTTCAAATTATTTATAAAAGTGGTCTAGAAAGTGATATGCACCAGAGCGCGCGGTCTATTTGACTAATTTTCCCAAATAAAAATTATATATAAATTTGGTATTACATAGAGAAAACATACAATGTACATACCTGTGCTTTGTGTAGCATCCATATTTTGAGAATCTCGTATCGTGTAATGAGTATTCATCGTGTTAGAGTATTGCCCATTAAGTTGTGTATATGGCAAATCATTGAAAGACATGACATTATTGTTTATGTTTTGATCAATCATAACGGAATTTCCTTTAGTTGCTTCGTCTTGAAAATCTGTTTAGGGTAAGGTTAGAATGTAATACACGTATTCGTATACCAGACATCAAAATACATATATTGGTCATTAGAATTTTTCATGTATAGATTAAGACTTATAAACAAAATATAGAAAAAAAAATTAACAACAAAAAAATAAATTAACATTACCTATTGATATTTGTTGTGGATGATTTTGATTCAAAGATCTCCGCGCAGTGAACTGAGATGAATGGATATTCGATGATGAATAAACTTCTTTCAGTCGAACCTTTGGTGTAACGTTATCCATTTTTTGTTTAGAAACGAATCATCAAATGGTTGGTAGAATTACAAATATTGAAGACTTATACAATCAAGAACTTGTGTTTAGGTAGTTTTAAACACCTTTCGATTTACACTAATCTCCATGATCCTCTCATTAAATTAGGATATACGTTATATTTTTATAGCAGCATGTATTTTGGCGAAAAAAACGTTTTGCACTTATACGTTTACATTCCCCTCACTTTTGTTCTAATAAGGCTTAATACCAAATCAAAAAGTCAAGATATTTTTCTTGCAAGATAGCATATATTGAGTTTCCCAACTTAAGTGATCATTACATGCTATGTTTTAACTCTAGCCTAAGAACTCTGTCAAATCATCCACATTGATCACTCCATTGAAAAATCTTCTTCCAGGTTAGTAACATGATGATTTTTTATAAAAAATATAAGGGAAAACATGATCAAATATATATATTAGTAGATTTGTTGGTATATAGTCGTTAGGTATACCCCTTTTTCAAATGGTTGCATGATGATTTGTTTTAGATGATCTAAGTTCCTGTAAGATAATAGTAACGGATATGTTAAGGATGATAATTGTTCCTTTAAAAAAATGATTGATCTTTGTGTTTTTTGATGATATATATTACTGTTACACATCAACCATACCTTAATCGTTTGAATCTTAGTTCAATACTAATGCATGTGTTTGTGGTTGTTGGAAGTTAGTGTCTCTTTAAAGTATGTTAGAACTATAGTTAAAAGTTGTAAATTAGTTCAATAGTAAGTTAGATGGTAACTTCAAATGGTCTGTAAGTGATGATAATAGTATAATTTTATAGTAGGCTTTTGTGAGTTAATGGTTTAATTATTTAAGATATAAGACTACTCAAATATAAGTGGATCCATGTAATAGATGGTGGTTTATAAAGAAAAGCATTTTGTGTAAGTGATGATAATGGTTACTAAATCCTGTTTGCGATATGATTAGGTTGTATACTTTTAAGTGAATACATTGGAATACGGTTAATACAATATGATAAGAAAGGAAAAGCAATAGTATTTCCCTGGTTAAGCGTTTATTATAACATGTAAAACTGATATGGAATATAAAGTACGTATATTATTCGCAGGAAAATGCCGATGGAGTTTGTAGCTTTGGTAAATCGCCGAACATATCCAAGGAAACAGGTAAATAAAACAACACTATATCATAACATTTATAAGTATTATCGTAAAGTTAGAAGCCAATTAAAGTCTTGAATACTTATTTAGGAACTGCCTGAGGTGTTTGAAATGGAATGTTCCAATGGAAACAAACATCTCTATCTGACAAACTCAGCACGAATTCGTAAGAAAGTTTGGTTTATCACACCGACTGCGGGACCGATAACCCTAAAGGGTAAGGATTGGGAAGCGTTTGCTAAGGAAAACATCGGTCCGTATGTGAATGGCTGCATTTCATACAGGAAGGGGATGACAGTTTCTACGTGACAGGGTACGATGCAAGGGATGGTACAGAATTCAGGGGTTACAATGTTGACCACCATCGTTATTATCGATTCAAGAGCCGTGTTTGGACTGCTGAAAACAGGCCTCAGGTATTATTCAATATATAACATAAACTTGTATTAGCTTTATTTGTAAGTTATCGTTTATTATAAAATGTGTATTTACGACAAACGTGAACTTCATCTACAGAGAATTGCGGTGAATTCTGAGTGTGATAGGCCAGGAAGCAACTATTAGGATAAATTGTGGAGAAGACTAATTTATGGTTCCTGTGGTCCGTGTGACGGTTCCTAATGCGGATGATGAATACGAACTGGATCAAACTCTATGGAATATTATTAAGTGGACAATGGGTTTGAAAGTTGGACAGATCGTGGTGTTTACAAAAGAGCATAACACTGTATACAGGTTGATGGATTTTAACTTTAATGGAAGTCCACATACACCGATTCATTTCTATGGGGCAACACCGCTGCATCACATACAACCTGCTATACAGTTTCACGACGAAGGTGATCTTCATATTTAGATGCAAATTTAGTTGAAAAGTATATATATCTTTATAGAATTCGTTACTTTCAATTAATAAAAGTATACTGATATATTAGTGTTGTTTGATATATAGTATTAGGAGTTATTATAACATGGTAAACGTATTTGCAGGTGATGACATGATGAAGCACATATGTCGTTGGGCAGGTCATATAGATCACTTTGGTGAAGCGGGAGATACATTCTATAAGAGTTACTCTATGATTACAGTGATGAAAAGACTCATAAGTATTTTTGTTAGGTGTAAAATCTGTATTCGTGACACGTTATTCATGTTTATGAAGAAGTACTTAATCATATATGTTATCGATGGTTTATCGCAGACCATACCTACAGAATTCTTGGAACACCATCCGATGCATATGTACAGGACTGTTATGATGATACACCAATTCGTGGAAAGAAATTTTAATGTGAAGATGGAGTTTCATAAAGAGGATCCTGGAAGGACAAACCATGTGAACGTGTTTGGCGAATGGAGGGAGTTTGCAAATGATTGTAATTTTGGGTACAACAAAATGATCATGTTCAAGTTCATGCACTTTCTTACTGATATGGCTGGCGATGAAGTGGAGGAGTACCCTGTGTTTCACGTATGCTAAAAACACTACTGTTATTATGTCCGTGTTTTGGATGTTTAGTATGGTCTGAACTAATGTTATTTTGGATGGTTAGTATGTTATGAACTAATGTCTGTTTAGTGTATGTTTGTTATGTTAACTTGGTATGGTCAGGTTATTTGCTTTGGGTTGGATTATGAAATGGTGTATTTATTATTAGATAAATCAGTGGGTTGTAAAACAATTATCGGCAGTTTAGTCTATCCTTTTCCTTCAAAATGTGTCTTGTTGATGCTTATAGGAATTGCATATCCATTGCTATTTTTTTGTGTTGGTCGTATTATATGTTGGTGAGGATATGAATAGCATATCCATTTGTATTGGGTAAGTAAAGGTTGAAAAGTTTGTTAGTAGTAATTTTAGTATGAGATTGCAGATAATAATGTTGTCAAATTACATTAGGATGAAATGACTAATGTGTGAGATTCGTAACTGTTCTATCAGATATATCTTCTCACTGTTGTCCCATATGTGATAGGCTGGAAGTATTGTTGTTGTTTTTGCTTGTGTAGTTCTTATTTGATAAGGAGTAAGGCTTAACATCCGTAAAGTGCTTGAAAATCATATATGTAATGAAAATGAGATAACAATCACACTTTTTATAATAAACGTTCAACATAATTTTTTTAAAGACATATGAATAAACTTATTGATAATAACGTGACACTTAAGAGACTACTATTTGAGAGGACAAATCTTTAACACAAACATTTGATGCAATGGATTCCTCGTTGTCATCATGATACTCCAAAATCAGTCTTTCTTAATGCAAATCCATTCCTCTTTGTCCTCATCAACACAATATTGAAGATCAATAACCTTACCCAATCCATAACTGTCTTCCTTCTTATCATGGTGTAAGCATTCTTTATTGTTACAGATCCATTTGCATTTGTTATAGTGAACATCTACAACATCAGCACCATTGCTTTTCACACCTGAATCATCATTGGTTACTTTGTGACATGCCATCTTCTCGGATACATCCTGCAAGTAGTCGGATATAAATTAGTCTCAAATTTGCAGTTATAAAATTCATTATGTTTTACTAATGTATATAATACCATTTCATCATCTGAAAGTATGATAATAGGTGGATCTTCAATCCAAAATTCATTAGGTGAGTTTGAGATACCTTCTTGCTGTATTGTCATCAAAAAACATATTATAAGTTCACATTACCTATATCCAAAAATGCAGTGATGTAGTACTTGAAATGATCATTTTTCAAGTATAAACTTTAAAAAATATGTTTTACCTTGGGTGACTTGTCATGATCCATATGATACTCTCTAATGGAGGTTTAGAAAAAAGTATTTGCTTGGTATTTTTGTGTTGATGATCCAGTTTATATAAGGTTTCAATTTTTTGTTATAAACTGAAATGATACTCTTGTATAAATATTTGTAAATGGAGATTAAAACATACAATTTGAAATTTATTAGTATAATTTCGTTTTTTAGAATGCATATATATAGTATGAGGTCCAAAAAAAGTTGTAAAGATATGTTTCTATAAAATTTGCAAATATATATTTCAATTATGAGATTTTGCCAAAAAAATTGTATAATTTTCATTTTAGGAAATGATATGTTTTTAAATTTTTTTTGAATGTAGTGTCATAGTATAAACAAAGTTGAAGTGTATAAGTTGTATTTTAAAGAAAGATTGTATGAAATCAACTTTTAAAAAACTCGTTTAATGTAAGAAGATTAACAAATTTTGTAAATTTTGGAATTTTAAAGTAAGAAAGTTATCTAAATATGTAAGAAAGTTAACAAACTTTTTTAATGTAAGAAGTTGTATTTTAAAGCAACATCTATATTTACAATACTACATTATGTGTAATAGTTTCTTATCCATGTATGTTGATATATTAGGATATACCTTTTATTGTTTGTGATACGTATTATTTGGTATGGTGTTATCTCAATAAAGCATATACTATTCAGGAAGTGTTCATCACAAAAAGTATTATTGTGCAAATACTTACTTTAAAAAACATGAGTGTGACATAAAAGGAAGGGTCTAATAATTTATATCTTCTCCAAGCTAACCATTACAAATAATGGTATACCATAAATTGGCAAATTAAACAGCCCAATGTCAAAATCCCAAAAAGCAATACCAAAACACAAATGTCTGGAAAACAAAATTACTGAAATAAAACAAAGCAGCCTTATTGTGAAGAAGATATATGATGCATAAGTTTCATTACTCCTTCTCTAGCTTGACTTGAAGAAGAGGCCTTTTAGACATCCTCGTTTCATACTCCACTTCATCGAAATCATCAAGGTCAATGACTGTCTGCTTGCCGGAGCTTCCTGAACCATCTTCTGAACTAGGGACTGCATCTTTTCCTGTGGGTGTTTCTTCTAGGTTAAAAGGAACAGTTTCAGCAATTCTTGCGACATTGGTGGATGTAACATTTGAACCAGAGCTTGCAACAGGAGTTTGAAGTACATCATCATCATCCTGTAAAGGTCTTTATTTAGACAAAAAAAAAACAGGGGACCATAACATGTATGAATTAAATTAAAAAATGCAGTTGATACAAACCTCTGTGATGAAGTCTTTTTTAAAGAACTTGATCATTTCAAAGATCATTGGACATCTCGTCACCCGATAAACATGATGATTGTTGCTTATGTTCCACTCTGTATAAGTAAAGCGAAAGAGTAACTTTTTCCAACAATTCCATTTATGAGCTCCTCAGGGAAAATGTCTTCCGCACTGTGTCCATACTTCTCTTTCAATTTGTAGCATGGGACACCAACCAAATTATTGATCATATCATCAAATAAAGTAGAGAAGCGAACCAGTATCATCAATTACTCGTACGATAACTTTGTACCTAAAATCATAAGCCCCAAATATTTGAATTAATTTTTTCGCTCAAATGGATTATGGAACAATAAAATGACACATATTGTGAAGGTAAATAATGTAAGGTAATGTTAGTTCATACTTTGGTCCTACGTGGGTCATTTTTTTATGGTCCTTGCAACTCCAAAGCTGTATCTTTGCCTTTCCTGCTTTGGATGACGACTGACCATATTTTTTGGATGCAGATCCCTCCTCATCATCGTCAACTGGTTTTGCTATCCTACCACACCTTTTGCAACCAATATACGTCCATCCAAACTCTTCGTGTATTTTGTGAACTTTACCATACACTAAGCATTCATATTCCTAAGGAAAATATTATAGGATAAATGTTAATTTAAAATGCATACGATTAAGTGATTAATATATGTGATGCAATGTCATAACCAGGATGTGACGTGTTTTTTTAATCGTTATGAATTAATTGAAGGTAAATGACACTTTTTTGGATGATATCTGAATGTTTAACAAAATGCATGAAAGATTGAAGGGAAATAACTCTAATTTTTATGCTATAACATAAACCGTATATAATGTTGCTTTGTGCCTAAAGACTACAGATTGCATCAAGGGTATTCCAAGCATATTCCAAACACACATTGATGTATGCTATTTTTAATGTATGTTTTTAAAGATAAAGTAGCATTGTCTGCTCTACCATAAAATGATTTAACTTAGTAAGTCAATATGGTGAAAACATAGTGTGAAACAGAATGTGATCTACCATACAATCATATATAAGCTGTCTGCGATAAATATATGGTATGAATATCATTACAGTATTGTAAACTTGGAATTCAAGGCAGACATTAAAAAACACCTAAATTGTGAAACCAATTCAATCAGAATTTTGACTACCATATGCTAAAAGTTTGATTTTTATGCAACCTAATCATATATAAGCAATCTCGAAGTAGTTGTTTTGCTTAAATCAAACAATTTGTACCGTAAAATCCTACTCCTTGTATGTAAACTTAAATCATTGTAATCCATTAATATCTTACCCAAGCATTCACGAAAGACCAACCATTTTTTAATTGCACCACCAAACAACTCATCCGGTGTAAGTTCTTTCTTCACTGGAGTATAGACACTTATAGCATGTTTGCTGGCATCATAACTATCGACTTCCTGATATCTGTTATCAACAGTTGTGAAATATAAGCATTGAGATTTTAAGGCTATAACATTCAAATCCATATAATATTATACCTCTTCCTGAATGCATGAATTTCAGGCAAATCAGCATCAATGTGAAGCTTAGTAGCAAAAACAACATTGCTGACTGAAGGTTTTTCTGAAACATGAATAATAGGATTGAATTACTAAGGCAGTGATAACAAATATACATCCAAGAACAATATGTACTTACTATTGAAATATTTGACCCTTGCAAGTTGAAGGATCATAACCACAGTTTAGATGATTCGATTTATCATACGGCTTGAATTTTTCCGCCCATTCATCAAAGAACAGACTCTAATTGTCCACCAATGGTTATCAATAAGTTAATGAGAATATGGTTGGAAAACATACAGATATACTTAATAACAGGTAATATGTTTTTAAAATAGAGCTGAAAAGGGAGTGGATCAGAAATCATACTCCACATCTTGTAGCAGGACAGTTCTCCTGATTTTCTCTTTTCCATACGACTGAAAGGAGTGGCTCAGAAATCGATACTACTGTACCAATGACATCTGTATTTGAAAGGATAAAAAATGAGTACGATATATAAGTCTATGAATATATTAAAGAGATTATTATGGTGATATTACCTACACCATATCCCTTTCACCAAATGCTTTGAGGTGAAAGTTTTGAAATGGTTCAAAGCAAAAACCACGCACATTATTGTTAAATGAGTTGACTCTAGTAACTGCCGTGTTTTTTAAAAAGCTAATTTTGAATCTGTGGCTAAGCAACGGGAATTTGCCACCGTTCTCGCCAACACCAAAATTCGAAATCTTATAGCAAGAGCCTTCATCAAGAATAGCTATGAACTTTTTCATTTCAGATGTTCTAATACTCGCTTGGATCCTGTTACATCCGCAATAATGGATATAATATTGTTTGACTGATATAATCTATTGAATTAACTAAAGTTAACAGTTTAAACATTTGGAAACCTGGATTTATGTTAAAAAAAAGCATGACAAATTGAGCGTAAAAAAACATCTTCTAAATAGCATACATCATTCATTACAAACACATATTCAAACATAAGCAACATCATTATAAGGTTATTTTTTCAACATATATTAAAAACAGTAAACAAACTTGTGGATCTTGCGAATCAGTTTCTAAACCCCAAGTTTCATTGGGTTTTCCCTTTGATGACTTTTCCGCATACTAATGCATCTGGCAAGAATGTTAACATCATCCATCATAGGATCGATATCCGCAAGCAATGTGATTTTTTGGTCCATTGTTTAAACTGCACAAAACATAATATTATCTTACAATAATGACTACAACAACAATGACTTGAATTTTAACAAACAAACATAAATTATATGATTTTAACACACAAACAGCAATGACTACAACAGCAATGACATGAAAAGTTCACATACATGTTATTATAGGATTTTAAGATGGTGATTTGATTAGCTACACATGTACTGAGTATTTATACACTGAATATTAGGTTAAATGACACACATTTAGGTTTATAACAAAGGCAAGGATTTCAATTATTAAATTTTTCCCTATAATCATGGATGATGTGTTTCATTTTATTAATTAGGCTATATTTTTTAAAAATATAAAATCAAACTTTCCAACATTAAGGGTCATAATTTATACCACTAAAATAGTTGTCAATCATACAAATTCATATGAACACCAATAGCAAACAAATATATATATAACAATAAAAACTGAAAATGTAAAAAAAAATGCATTATAATTAAAATAAAAAAGATACGGATTGTAGATGTGTTTCAAAACAACTCACCCCCAAATTGAACGAATACGGATTCCAGGCACTATTTTGGGGGATTTGTACAACATTAGGGTTCGAAACATCCTCGTATTGGGGGATTTGATTTTGGGGGAATTGTACATAATTAAGTTGGGATATGATTGTGATTTTGATATGAACCAATTTTGGTAACCGATTTGTCAAGGTCAAAAGCATTTAATTTGATTGAATTCGTTTGTGAGGAGGATTAGAGATTTGGGGGAAAACGGTTCAGGCATTGAATGAGGGAGGGAATTGTTTGCATCGAACGATTCACACAGTTTTGGGCAAAATAAATGCCACGTGGCATTTTTATAGAATTTTGGGGGAGATGACATTTGAACAAACCCTCCTTTATATGGAGGAGTGATTAGTTTGTGACAAATGAAAACAAGACAACTTCACAACTTACATGTCTCAACTGCTAACATAACACAATTTGTATATCTCAACACGTGGCTTTTGTAACATGTTGATCTAATAAAGTAACAATAAAGTATTGTTTTGACATGCTATTAAACAATAAAATAGCAAACTGAATTAAAATTGTGTTTACTACTGTCTTTCCAGCCTCCCAATTTCCAAAACCTTCTCAGCACTTTTTGTCTCTTCGTACAATCGAACCAAAATAGCAGCCACCAAAAAGATATATATCAAATGAATAATTGGACTCCTTTGCTTTATATCCTTGCCCCTCTTTTGACCGAGTGTGTCACTGTGTGATGGAATGATGGTGAATTTGTGATCTTTAAAACTGTAAAACTTCTATTCCTATTGTTTCGTTCTTTTTCTTTGACTGTTTCGTTCTTTTTTTATAACTGTACTGAATTAGTCTACGTAGGATTTAAGTATAGCTTGATTTGTGAAGTGGTCAAGTAGGCTTGGTGCTAAACTGGACCAAGATGAATCTAGTATAACTACACATGGACTAAAAATTTGATGCCCCCTTCTTGTGCTGCCCTTGGGCCGTCGCCCACGTGGCCCATAGCCAAAGCCGGGCCTGCGCCACCATCATGGTCATGCGCAGCGACAAGAAAAAAGAGAGAGAATAGTGAGCACCTTTATCATTTTCTTTTGAGTAGGTGTGCGTTATTTTGTGGGGTATGTTAATATAAACTGATTTTTTTATGGTGAGGAGAGCGGTGACTATTGTGACTCAAAGAAAAAAGGAGCACGTGGTAATGTGCTGAATGATAATGTAACACTAATGTAACGACGAGAAGAATGGTCACTATTGTGTTTAGTATACGCACGAATCGTTTATTCGTTTAGCTGTTTGCCAAGTTGTGTCATGGAAAATAGAAGATAATTGTATTTGTCCAAAAAAAAAAAAAAGAGTAGTGCTACAACCACTCAAGATTTACAAAAAGAAATCTACACAAAAGATGTGTTATGTATTGATTGGTGTGTTTGAATATATTTTATCTATCTTCTTTTTTTTACACCAATCAACACATGCCGCATTTCTTGTGTGGGTTTTTTTTTTTAATCTTGTGTGGTTGTAGCGCTACTAAAAAAAAAAAAAAAAAAAAAAATTTAAACATTTATGGCCAATTTGTATTTGTTATGGGGTTAGGTATGATGTATGCATTTTTATATTCACATTCACTTAGTTTAACCTTCATACATGTATCATAGTTTAGCCGCCTTCAGAAATAATATTTTCTTCTACTTTATACCTTCTCACTATGTTATTAATCGATGAGAATTAATTTGCACATTTATATTTTTGACTGAAATACTCTACTATATGTATTATATATTTGTACACTAATTATGATATGCTTTAATTGTTGAGAAGTGGGTCCGGCTGCTACAACCAATAAACTCTTGCCACATAGTATTAGTCATATAATTAGGCATGCTTTTTAGTCATCCCTATCATTTCTGTTAATTGTTTATATAATTGAGTGTTTTAATAAAAAAAAGTATAAATGTTACTTCATCCGTTTTAAAATTATTACCAAGAAACAAAAATCACATAGTTTAATAAATGTGGGCTACTTTAATTTTCAACAATTTAAATTAAATATTCCTCAACTAAATTTTCTACTTTTTACTTAAAAAGGAAAGTGGACAAATATTTTGAGATAATCAAAAAAATAAAATAATATAAACTATAATTTTGAGACGAAAGAACTACGTGCCAAAATTAACACTTTGACTGAAGAGTGATAATTAGTGAAAACTAGGGGTGTTCACGGGGCGGTTAGGTTAGTTGAAAGATTTTAACTATCTATCGCGGGGCGGGTAATTCATTTCACTACCCGAAACCGAACCGTAATAGGCAGGTAACCGGAATTTCGGGTAACCGAAATTAGCGGTTACCCGCGGTTCTGGTCACGGTTAACAATTTTAGATGCTTAATCGAGTTTGGCCGTTTGAACAATTACATGATTTAAAACTTAAAATGTCATTTTAGTAAAACTAATAGCATCAAATAGATTAACCTCATATTAAAGTTGGTTCATACAATACTTGCATTCAGATAAACGTACGTATCATATTAAAATAAGTATTTATCCGACGTATATGTATGTTAAGATCACATTAATCAATTTTTACACCAAAATATTTAGTAAATGTATACATTGTGAGTAAAAAAGTCGTTATACAATAAAATTAGTGCAATAAAAAAATCAATACTTCTATAATTATCTAATTATTTTGTTAAAAACCTTCATGTATATTATACACGGTTCGGTTTGGTTAACCGCGGATATGTAAAACTAAAATCTGAAACCGAACCATGATAAGCGGGTTTTTCCGGTTTTGGTTTTTTCCGGGATTTTTCGGGTTTGGGTTGAGCGGTTCAGCTCGGTTTGTCGGTTTTTCGAACACCCTTAGTGAAAACACATATTATAATTTTGTAAGTAAAAAATAAGTAAAATATGAAGCAGATATAACAAAAACTCTTCTCTAATATCTTAAAAAATTAAAATACATATCTATATATTTTATTTTTTTATTCCATTTTTTAACATAAAATGGTAACATTTGACACTCATGGTCGACTTCTGATTTTCGGTAGCCATAATCAATTAAAAAAGAGGTCACGTTATACTTGTAACCTAGTTTAAAGTCCAAGTTGTTATTTTTATTTATTTATTTATTTTTTCAAACTAAAACTGGTATGCGTTTTTTTAGTGAAAACTCGATACGATGACACAACCACTTGCACACCCTTGAGCCCTCTTGTGACACTCATTTATTCTTTATTTCTGTCCACACATTCCACATACACACTTTCTATCTACAATTTTGGCAGCTTGAATGGCATTCAGACGACAAATAAATTTAATAATTCAAGTTGCTAAAATTGTTTTTGTACGTAAACTTTTGTAAATACCTACTACACGAGCAAAAAAGTTTGTGTGGATCCGAAAGTTGTCCGACAATATAAACTACTAGAAGTGGCATGCTAACTTCATACAACATGCAATATATATAAAACACAAAAAACTTATACTCCACACACTTTATAGTTGACTTCAGTTTATAAATTTGATTCAGTATCAAGAAGATTGCTAACATTCTAATATTTTGATTCAAATTTAATCTTTAATCTAAATGGCTTACAATCAAGTAATAACCGATATTCCTGTATACAAAGCTGCATTATTCGACGACTGGGACTCCGTGAGTCACTTGTTCGAAAATGAACCGGACTTAATGATTAAGCAATCACATATTGGTGGGAGACTCCGTTAATGATAGCAGTGGGAACAAATCGATCAAATGGGTTTGTCAAGAAGCTCGTGGAACGTATAGTTGAAGTTGGTGAAAAAGATAAATTGTTTGTACCGAATTTTAATAAAAATGGCCCGTTACATTATGCTGCTAAGGTTGGAAATACGACTGCTGCGCAAATTTTAGTAGAGCAGGACCCGAGTATGGCTTTAAATGTTAACCCATATGGTAATACGCCAGTTAAATTGGCTGCATGGAATGTAAATAAAGAGACTTTACGATACTTGTTGAGCGTGACTCCCGATTTAGGCCCTGGTGAGGAAAATGCTAATCCGTATAGAGGAGTAGCTGGTGGCGATCTCATTACTCTCGCAATTATGGCTGGATTTTATGTTAAGTTTGGTTATTGCATTTTCAAGTTGCAAGTAATTTTTACCATTCTCACTTTTTTTTTTTTTTTTTTTTTTTTTTTGTAAAGGGTTTTAACCCGGTGAATTTATTACTCCTATCCTAAACCTTATAGCACACATTTTTCTTTCATCTGTTTGAATCAAGAGTTGATTATCATGATGCAGATGTGGTGTCAGACATAATTGATAAGCACCCGAACATCGTGTTGGAAAATGATAGGAACGGCCAAACGGCTTTACAAGTATTAGCTCTAAAACCCGAAATTTTTCCTAGTGGAAGCAGGCTTGGATTTTGGGGTCGTTTCATATATTCATGTAAGTTTCTTTTCTATTCTCTTCCCAAAGTATTCTTGAAATCAAAAGGTCAAATGCCACAGTTACAAAATCGAAAATATGGTATCATGTTTGTGGGCGGGTGAAAAAATAAATTGTAACGTAATACTAAAAAGATAAAGACGGATTAAAAAGTTATCAGGTGCATTTCTAAAAAATCAGGGTTTTCAACAAAAACTACACTTGGTGGGGGAAATCCATGGGGTTTCCGTGAACCGCTAGACCCGTTCCGAGTCACGTGCTGGATTTGATATTTCCCAGTAGTAGAAGTGTTTGGTTATGCCTTTTGATTTTCTTTATACTTGTTTGGTGCAAGTGATGCCTCTGAAGAAGAGTCAAGGTGCTACTCAAGTCAATTTTTTCTCAAGAAATTTGAACAAGGTATAAATCTCAAAAATCTTATAGATCCTTTATGCCCACAAACATAAATTGCACTTAATCATGTTGATCTACTATAATTGTTATATATATTTTCTTTTATACTGAAACCTCATTATTAGCGGACCTTAAAATTGAACTGGAGACATCACACATTTTAGTGTGAATGTGTGATAATCACAAGCTCTTCTACCACTAGCCCACCCATGAGGGTGGTTTGTCTGACATTAGATAAATGAATTACTTGCATAAAGCTTTTCTAAGACATAAATCGTACAAGGCTTCTATTAGGAACATGAGACTTGGAAATCATAAGGGGCCAAAAGGAATATATAATCATGATGGATCTAGTAGTAATTAAGAATATTTTGAACCTTTCCGATTTTCTCTCTTGAACAGTTTACGGCTGGATTTTGGAGCACTCTTCGATATATGGGTATGTTGTGTATTCATCACCATAATTTCTTATGGTTATGTACCATTTCTAACTTTGAATCACATACTGTGTACAATTGTAGCACCAACAATCAAGAAGATCCATGATATGAAAGTAAACCATAATTTGAGCAACCTACTTGTTAAACGCATATGCAAAATCGTTATAGATAATGGTGATCATGACATAGCTTGGAGGATTTTAGGATCTGCGATATCTACAGCAATCACATCTGGGACTCATGAGCTAATTGAAGAATGCATAGTTACCTACCCGGGCATAATCTGGTACAATACTGGAATAATTAATTTGTTCATTGAAGCAATGAAGCAACGCCAAGAACGAGTGTACAATCTTATTTATCAGATGTCTCGTCACCAAGTATTCGTAGTGACACAACTTGATGATGCAAAAAACGAGAACGCATTACATATGGTTGCAAAGTTAGCCCCATTTCATCGACTTAATGTTGTGACCGGCGCTGCGTTGCAAATGCAGCGCGAGCTTCAATGGTTTGAGGTACGTAACCATAGTAAATTCATAGATCCATGAGATGACAATGGATTGCATATGTTAGATATATCATCAAAGAATTTGGAAAATATTTTAAAGCTTTAAAGCTCAAAACCGTTTTTTAAGTTCAAAAAGCTCGTTTGAAAGAAACTTTTTAAGAATGCTTTTAAGAATTGAAAGAATGCTTTTAACTGATATATAATATATAAAAAAAACTACTCATTTAATCTAAAAAAAATAAAAAAAAATAACTTTTTAAGATAACCTGGTTTCAAACCTTGATCGAAAAAAATTCAAAATGGGTAAAAGTAAGCATTTTTGCCTGGGTACAAGAATAGATTACTTCATTTTAGCCAAAATTTAGCCAAAAAGAAGCTATCGAAGTCGTTAATCATCTTATGATGTTAGCGAGACACAAACATGGTCTAGTTACTGCAATTTTTCTCTTAGTAAATACCATCACATTTATGTGCAGGAAGTTGAAAATATTATAGAGCCCTCATACAAAGAAGTTTTGAACACACAAGGAAAAACCCCAAGAATTGTTTTCACTGAATCCCATGCAGAGTTACTCGAGAAAGGACAACAATGGATGAAAGACACAACATCTTCATGTACTGTGGTTGCAGCACTCGTAGTCACAGTGGCATTTGCAGCTGCCTTTACTGTCCCAGGTGGAAACCGAGATAATGGCCAACCTTTGTTCCTAGATAGAGGAAGCTTTAAGCTTTTTATCATTGCAGATGCCATTGCGTTATTCTCTTCAACTACCTGAGTATTAATGTTTTTAGGGATACTTACTTCGCGATATGCAGAAGCTGACTTCCTTTACGCCTTGCCGAAGAGATTAACAATTGGACTTCTTTCCTTGTTCATGTCTTTAGCAGCGACATTGATTGCATTTAGTGCAACTCTTGCGCTTGTGCTTCATGATAAAATGACATGGATTGCAGCTCCACTTGTGATAGCAACGAGTATTCCTGTGTGTTTGTTTGGGTTGTTGCAGTTTCCTCTACTCGTATAGCTAGTCTACTCGACATACGGACGGAGCATTTTTCATAAGCAAAATGAGCGAATGATTCATTAGCACATTTAAGTTATTAATGTGTGTTGTGTGACCTTGTAGGAAAAGATGTTGCTATGAATTACTTATGTCTCTTGCGTAAGTTTGTTCCGAAAATAAGATGTTGCAACGCATTTAAGCTCAAGTACTTCTTAAAAACTTTTTTTGAAATACTGTGGAAGCCCCCGCTTCTGGAACTCTATTGTGTATAAAACTGTGCCAAAATAAATAGACGATATACGATATTCTTTTTATCTAAGTTGTGGTCGCAAGTTTCGACTAAGAACAATACTTTCTGTTGTGACCAAAAAGTTTCTTAAATTGGATAAATTGCACATGGTACATAAGAAAAAAATTATAAAGGTTCAAGCATATGAGTTTAGGAGACAGCATTTTCCATCAACTTTTTTAACGCGTAAAAAAACCTTTTGAAAGGTTTATGCGTTATACATATAATTGCATACCTGCGTAAAAAAAGTTTTCTGTACTTATGTTTTATGAATTACTACATATTTCATTTTTATACGTTTCACATGTTAGAGACAAAATGAAAAGTGAACCGACTTATTGATAACTCAAACAGGCCGAAACTGTAATTAACCTATATTATACACAAGGACTTATAAATCATACAATTTCATACCCGCTTTCACGTGTCCGGATGATTTTTTTTCTTCTTTAAGTAGCCTCACGAATTCACAAACTTTCTTCTCAAATACCCTTTACTAAAATATCAGTCCTATCTGTTGCTGTAAACTCTGGAAATTTATTCATAAACCTGCTGATCTCTGGACACTTCACATTACATGTGAATGTAACAAAGAATTTGGGGGTTTTCGTGTACACGGCAGATGGCTAGAGCGTCCAATTTATGGCTATATGTAACATCTCGATTTTTAATTAAAGTAGTAACGGATATATCTATTATTTTAGTGGAATGAATAGAAAAGTCCCACTTTGACGGTATTAAAAATATAGTTAGCAGGGACTTTATATGTAAATAATATACGCACCCAGTTTGCAAGACATCCTAACTACGGGGGACTAATTATGTCAAGTGCTTAAGTTAGTGGGAATTACCAAAATAACCTTGGTCCTTATCCTTTTATTTCTTATACATGATTGGTTTAGAAAACAGATATATACTTCCCTCCTTATCCATTATCACGAGAACAAAAAAAAAAAAAAAGAAGCAGGAGAACATATTTCTTCATCATGAAGAATTCATGGTAAAGTATGATTCTAGCAATTTCTACAACAAGGATTAACAAGAATCAAGCATTGTAACAAAGCTTATGATGCTATCAAGATTTATGGAGCTTTTAATGATTCTCTTCAATTCAAGTAAGTGTCTATTTATATGTTTATTCATGAATTCAAGCTAGAAGAAACACGAGGTTATGTTTATAAAGTGATATACATGGTTATATGATGAAATTGTGATTTATGATCTAAGAGGTGATTGAATGATTAGGGTTTATGATGGGATTATGTTAATGATCAATTTATGATGTTTAAGAGGTGTTTATGTTGATTTTGAGTTGAACAAACACCCTTTATGTGATATATGATGTCAAACAAGTTGTGAAATTTCAAAGAATGATTAGTCATGTTTGAAAAATCATATAAAATTGATGAAGCTCGGATTAAATCATGGCGGACTTTCCCGGAATCCTAAGGTGTCTACTTCAGCTGTTATTTATAAAGTTTTTGCTCATTTAATAGTTAAGTTGGTCTAAAACGTGATTTTGTACAGCAAGGGCGATCCTAAATGTGAGCCAAACCGAACTTTAAAAATTCATACCAGATAGACCGTAGCTCCGTTTGGAGCGTTCCATACCTTTTAGGAAAGGTAAAATATTATACTTTCATGGAAAACTAGCCTCATGATCTGTATCAGTAGTTAAGTGAGTCAAAAAGATGCATTTATATGCTGCTGCAGAAAATCAGCAAACACTTTCTTAAGTGTTTTGATGATTATGACATGATATTATGTTTTTGCAAGTCCCGGGTGATTATATGCTATGATAGCTTATGTTCTCAGCCTATATGATTATAATTCATGTTATGAAAGTATAGAACCATGTGATAATACTTGGTTAGCTTAGCTCGAGTTCGCGAGCATAGTAGTTTATGTTTGGCGAGGTTTATGCCATAACTAGTTTATGAGTTTATACATTATAGTTAGTTTATGTGTGCTTAGTTGCGCTTATAGTTGCATTATCATGTTATATTCATGCCTAGTTGTTATGTGTTAACATCATGCGTGTACATCTATCATGGTATAGGTGTTGAGGCATATTCGAATCATTCATCTTGCATATATGGCCGTGGAGTAACGGATTTTCGTTAACATGTTTAGTAGATTAAGCGTGTTAAGTATATATATGCCTTGCTATATCTCAAGTACTATGTAAATTATGTATCATGTTGACCTGTGAGGTCATATTAGTATGTTGCCGTGGGTCATATAAGTATCGTGTTGACCCGTGAGGTCATATTAGTATCATGTTGCCGTTATGTGGTCATGTTAGTATCATGTTGACCCGTGTGGTCATATAAGTATCATGTTGACCTCTTTGGTCATATAAAGTATAAAGTTGACCCGTTGGGTCATATTAAGTATTATGTTGACATGTTTAGTCATATTAATGTCCAGTTGACCCGCTGGGTCATAGAGTATCATGTTGACATCTTTGGTCATATAAAGTATCAAGTTGACCCGTTGGGTATAGAAGTATTATGTTGACATGTTTGGTCATATAAGTATCAAGTTGACCGTTGGGTCATATTAAGTATTATGTTGACATGTTTGGTCATATTAAGTATCATGTTGACATGTTTAGTCATATTAACTGTCAAGTTGACCCGTTGGGTCATATTGAGTGTCATGTTGACCTCTTTGGTCATATAAAGTATCAAGTTGACCCGTTGGGTTATATTAAGTATTATGTTGACATGTTTGGTCATATTAAGTATCAAGTTGACCCGTTGGTCATATTAAGCATCAAGCTGACCCAAGTTGACCCGTTTGGACGTATTAAGCATCAAGTTGACCCGTTTGGTCATATTAATTATCATGTTGACCTGTTTGGCCATATTTAGTATTAAGTAGACCCGATTTACTCAGTAGTATGTTGTGGCCTAACCTCAATATTATTTATAGTGAAACTTAGCTATATGTCATAGCGGTCTTATCATTTTGCTTATAGTATTTCAGCTTTATATTATAGTTCAGCTATAGCATCAAGTTATAGCTCATCATTGGTTTATGTTATAGTACAATTTTAGTAATTAATTCAATTTTAGTATCATGTCTTGGTTTAACCTTGTAACCATATTATTGTTCAGCTTTCTATATTAGTTTAGTCTCAGTTCTAGCCCAGCTTAGTATCATGTTATAGTAAAGCGTAAGTATTTAGCTTAACCATAAATTATATATGAATGTTATATGTGTTTAGTAATGTGTGAAAAATGCTTTATGCACTTCTGGCATGTGATGCGTTTATATATATGCATGTCAAATTCTATTAGGTAACGAGCTTCTCATTTCCATCATTTGTTATCAGTTTGGAATGCCCCTAAATCAAGAACCAGCTTCTTTACCAAGTTTAAAGAGTCATCGTTATGTATTTTTGTAAAGTTTAGTATTTTAACGGGATATTTGGAATAAGCCTGCATAATGTAGAAAATACGCTTCCGCTAGTTTTATCAATGTATACAGTTTACATATTTTTAAATTAAAAAAAAAAAAAAAAAAAAAAAAAAAAAAAAAAAAAACTGGGCGTTTAAAGTTGGTATCAGAGCGATGGTTTCAGAGATTTAAGTATCCACCATTAGTAGGGGATGCTTAGACTTGAACCTTTGCTCGGTAATTGCTTTAGAGTTAAATTGCATTGCACGCTTATACGCTTATCAGCCTATTCAGTCATGTTATTTAGTATAAAGTTCATGTTTATAGATAATCGGCGGTTTAGCGATGCATACCCATTTATGTGATTAGCAATGTATATAAGATTATATGAATTTACAGATATAGTAGTGTAGTGCATAATGCATTTTCAGATTTCAAATAAAGTTGCAGATCGTGAATCAGATACTCACGATATAGTAAGCATATAGAATTTGTATGCATTATCAGTATAGTACTATATAGTTATCATTTACATCAGCTTATGAGTAGTAGATGATACGTTTTAGTTCAGTGACTTGGGATAGATTATGATAGCGATGAGTTCATGATTATATGATGTGACTATTATGACGTCTGATCAACGTAATAATATTCACGTGATATGGCATGAACTTATCGAGATCATGAGATATCTTGGGGAGCCTCACTAGAGCGATTGTGGGTTAAATGCATCATGAATATTGCATTAGATCATGTGTAGTGCATTTTCGACATAGCAATTATAGAGGCATAATTACATACTAAGAATGTTTAGATTCACCACTAGAAAAAAGATTATGATTTAGAAATGCTACGAATATGCCAGTAATATATATGAAAATGGGTTTCAGCATTCAGAATTTTGAGCAGTTTAAAAGAAAAAAAAGGGCGCAAAAGAATTAACATGAAAATGTGGTAGACGGGATACCGATCATTCAATAAGAGATATCCATATCAGAGTGATGAAACAGAATTTCAGGCGGTGACCTTTTATCAAAATTACGAATTCAGGTAAAATAAACTTCTTTTAACGCAGATTATGAAATTTTGAGATATTTTCAGAAACTGGTGAGATGAACATCAAAATACAGATGATTAAGAATCTAGCGAAGTTATTTTCAGAGGATAAATCAAGAATCTACGAGTTCATCTAAACGATACCAAGAAAGAATTTCATCGAGGATAAAGTGTACCATTCTATGGAAACTTGTTGATAACCGATACATATATAAAGGAAATGAACTATGGGTGAGCCCTTGTTAGTGGAGTGTATCCGTTTATGTTATAAATATTAGACATGATTAAGCCTAAGTGGGGGAGTACATATAATGATCATGATGATTTTAGGAGGATATTTCGTTACCACAACAGAGTATGTGCGTGACACGAATAGTCCAAAGCGGGGGGAGTATTGTAACATCTCGATTTATAATTAAAGTTAGTAACCGATTCTGATTATTTAGTGGATATGAATAGGAAAAGTCCCACCTTTGACGGTATTAAAATATAGTTAGTTGGAGGACTTATATGTAAATAATATAGCGCGATCCAGTTTGAAAGACATCTAATACGGGGGACTCAATTATGTCAAGTGCGTAAATAGGGAGAATTACCAAAATAACCTTGGTCCTTATCTTTTATTTCTTTACATGATTCGGTTAGAAAAACAAATATATACTTCCCACCTTATCATTATCAGAGAACAAAAAAAAGAAGCGAGGAGAACATATTTCTTCATCATGAAGAATTA
This sequence comes from Chrysanthemum makinoi, assembly GCA_910596185.1. Classification (NCBI taxonomy): domain Eukaryota; kingdom Viridiplantae; phylum Streptophyta; class Magnoliopsida; order Asterales; family Asteraceae; genus Chrysanthemum; species Chrysanthemum makinoi. The sequence continues at coordinate 208,993,089 of OU343218.1, read as the reverse complement.
TATTAAGAAATATGATTCTAGCAATTTCTACAACAAGGATTAACAAGAATCAAGCATTGTAACAAAGCTTATGATGCTATCAAGATTTATGGAGCTTTTAATGATTCTCTTCAATTCAAGTAAGTGTCTATTTATATGTTTATTCATGAATTCAAGCTAGAAGAAACATGAGGTTATGTTTATAAAGTGATATACATGGTTATATGATGAAATTGTGATTTATGATCTAAGAGGTGATTGAATGATTAGGGTTTAAGATGTGATTATGTTAATGATCAATTTATGATATTTAGGAGGTGTTTATGTTGATTTTTGAGTTGAACCAAACACCCCTTTATGTGATATATGATGTCAAACAAGTTGCTGAAATTTTCAGCAATGATTAGTCATGTTTGTAAAATCATATAAAATTGATAGAAGCTCAGATTAAATCATGGCCGGACTTTCCGAAAATCCTAAGGTGTCTACTTCAACTGTTATTTATAAAGTTTTTGCTCATTTAGTAGTTAAGTTGGTTTAAAACGTGATTTGTGCGACAAAAGGTCGATCCTGAAATGTCAGACAAACCGAACTTTAAAAATTCATACTTAGGATAGCCGTAGCTCGGGTTTGGAGCGTTCCATACCTTTTAGGAAAGGTAAAATATTATACTTTCATGGAAAACTAGACTCATGACTGTATCGATAGTTAAGTGAGTCAAAAGATGCATTTATATCTTTGTTGCTGAAAATCACAAACACTTTCTTAAGTGTTTTGATGATTATGACATGATATTATGTTTTTGCAAGTCCCGAGTGATTATATGCTATGATAGCTTATGTTCTCAGCCTATATGATTATAATTCATGTTATGAAAGTATAGAACCATGTGATAAAACTTGGTTAGCTTAGCTGAGTTTGAGCATAGTAGTTTATGTTTGGCGAGGTTTATGCCATAACTAGTTTATGAGTTTATACATTATAGTTAGTTTATGTGTGCTTAGTTGCGCTTATAGTTGCATTATCATGTTATATTCATGCCTAGTTGTTATGTGTTAACATCATGCGTGTACATCTATCATGATATAGGTGTTCGAGGCATATTCAGAATCATTCATCTTGCATTATATGGCCCAGGTGAGTAACGGATTTTCAGTTAACATGTTTAGTAGATTAAGCATGTTTAGTATATATATGCCTTTCTATATCTCAAGTACTATGTAAGTTATGTATCATGTTGACATGTGAGGTCATATTAGTATCATGTTGACCCGTGTGGTCATATAAGTATCGTGTTGACCCGTGAGGTCATATTAGTATCATGTTGACCCGTGTGGTCATGTTAGTATCATGTTGACCCGTGTGGTCATATAAGTATCATGTTGACCTCTTTGGTCATATAAAGTATAAAGTTGACCCGTTGGGTCATATTAAGTATTATGTTGACATGTTTAGTCATATTAACTGTCAAGTTGACCCGTTGGGTCATATTGAGTATCATGTTGACATCTTTGGTCATATAAAGTATCAAGTTGACCCGTTGGGTCATATTAAGTATTATGTTGACATGTTTGGTCATATTAAGTATCAAGTTGACCCGTTGGGTCATATTAAGTATTATGTTGACATGTTTGGTCATATTAAGTATCATGTTGACATGTTTAGTCATATTAACTGTCAAGTTGACCCGTTGGGTCATATTGAGTGTCATGTTGACCTCTTTGGTCATATAAAGTATCAAGTTGACCGTTTGGTTTCATATTATGTTTATTTTGGTGTATGGTATCAAGTTGAGTGATTGGTCATATTAAGCATCAAGCTGACCCAAGTTGACCCGTTTAGACGTATTAAGCATCAAGTTGACCCGTTTGGTCATATTAATTATCATGTTGACCTGTTTTGCCATATTTAGTATTAAGTAGACCCGATTTACTCAGTAGTATGTTGTGGCCTAACCTCAATATTATTTATAGCGAAACTTAGCTATATGTCATAGCGGTCTTATCATTTTGCTTATAGTATTTCAGCTTTATATTATAGTTCAGCTATAGCATCAAGTTATAGCTCATCATTGGTTTATGTTATAGTAAAATTTTAGTAATTATTTCAATTTTAGTATCATGTCTTGGTTTAACTTTGTAACCATATTATTGTTCAGTTTCTATATTCAGCTTAGTCTCAGTTCTAGCCCAGCTTAGTATCATGTTATAGTAAATCGTAAGTATTTAGCTTAACTATAAATTATATATGAATGTTATATGTGTTTAGTAATGTGTAAAAAATGCTTTATGCACTTCTGGCATGCGATGCGTTTATATATACGTATGTCAAATTCTATTAGGTGACTTCTCATTTTCATCATTTGTTATCGGTTTGGAATGCCCCTAAATCAGAACGGCTTCTTTACCAAGTTTAAAGAGTCATCGTTATGTATTTTTGTAAAGTTTAGTATTTTAAGCGGGGACGTTTGGAATAAGCCTGCATAATGTAGAAAATACGCTTCCGCTAGTTTTATCAATGTATACAGTTTACAAATTTTTAAATAAAAAAACCAAACTTTCACTATACATATAAGCCTTGGACCCAGGTGAAAGAAGCAGCGAATTGTGTTCTTGTTCCAACATCAGACCCGTCATGATCTCCCCTCATAATTGCATCATATAATCCTGATAAGTATTCCTTTCTGATATCATTCTGCTTAGTTATAATACTTAGTGGGATACCATGGGCGTGATAAATATGGTTATATGTGTTTGCTTACGTTTATTGAATTCGTTTCACAACTTGAATGTATATGTGTTAGTTGTATGTAGTGTTTGTTTGGGTTACCCGTAGTTTTCCCGTGACATCATTATTCCGCATTTAGAGACCCTCACAATCTCTACGTCAAACTTCCCCCCAAAAGTATATGATTTTGACGAATCAAGATTGTATTGATTGAAATAAAGGTTAAAGTTGTAAAAGAATTAAAATAAAATAAACCCACTAAAAATATAAAAAGCTAAAACTCGTAAAAATATATCAAAATGGATGTTGAATTAAAGAGCATAAAATTTTAGAAAATATGGTGAAATTAGATTATAAAAAAATAAGTAGATAAAAAGATATTTCAATTTGAAAATAAAAATGAATTTTTAGTTGAGAAGTGTAGCATGTCACTTTATAATTGGAGCTTCTTATCTTACTTTTTAGTGGTTAGGAGTTAGGTTTGGAGTATGTTATGTTAAGTAGTGACACATGTCATCTCATGATTGGAGCTCCTTATCTTAATTTTTGGTTAGGAGTTAAGCTTGGAATGAGGTTTTGGAGCATATGCGTTATAATATACTAGTAGGAATCGTTTTGCTACGTTTTGGTGAATTCGTTTCACACTTGAATGTATATGTGTGTAGTTGTATGTGTTGTTTGTTGTGTTGTTGCCCGAAAGCTTTCCGTGACATCACTGTCCCGCATATGGAAATACCTCATGATCTCTTACCCGTCAAACACTCCTCAAAGTATATGATTTTTGATGAATCAAGATTATATTAATTGAAATAAAGGTTAAAGTTGTAAAAATTTTAATTAAAATAAAATAAACCCACTAAAAATATTAAAATTAAAAAAACTTATAAAAATATATCAAAATGGATGTTGAATTAAAGAGCATAAAATTTTTAAAAATATGGTGAATTTAGATTATAAAAAAAATAAGTAGACAAAAAGATATTTCAATTTGAAAATAAAGATGAATTTTTAGTTGAGAAGTGACACATGTCAATTTATAATTGGAGCAGCGACTAAATATTGCTGGAATAATCTACCACCTCTCGGCAACAAATCGTAAAGATTAAACTGATCATGCAGCTGATAATTGTAGTACATGTTCATCGTTAACCTCCTCTTAGTTCCAAATTCCCCACCATTCGGGTTACGTAATTTCATCTCTGGATGAAAGCCCGTCTGGATATAGATAAATAGTAGGGGGAACTAAAGTGATATTCACAGTAGATGTAGCTTATTTATTATTTTAGGAAATCCAACTTTTAGCTCGATGATCACATCATAAACAGTTTTACTCTTTGGACCATTTTCAAATACTATAGCGCCAAGAGTTTTGGAAGTAGGTAAGTCATAATTTCTAACTCCAGCCGCCACAATGTATAACCTGATTTTGAATTCAGACATGTCTTCCTCTTCACAGTTATCCCTTGTTGTCCTGAATAGCCTAACTAATTCATTATGCTCTTAAAAAAAACAAATCAACCCTTCGACAATTTCAGACCTCAATTGACTAGAATCCCCTCCTCGAAAGTGATGCATTCTATTGCTCCCTCATTCTGTGTATCATACATATATAGTTTAACAACTGTGGTGGATCTCCTTCTGTACGTTGGGCATAACGTCCAGATCCGGCCAATGATAAATTTGACCAGAATCTTAAAGACCTCTTCCACGATTTATAGATTCGTCAACATCGGCTCCAGAAGAGGTCATCTGAGCATTTGGTTATATGCCGCATATTGTCTATGAAAATGCCTATTTCCAAATAAAATATTGGGTGAAAGTAAAGATCTTGCATGGTTTTTAAGCAGAGGCGATGTATGATTAACTTTGAAAATTCCAAATTTACGCAAATATATTTTCAAATTTGAAGCACGATATGCGTAATATAACGGGAGTAGCTAGTAGGTTACGGGGTCACAAAGTTTGAAAATTTGACAGAAATGTCCTGGTGGCTTGCTTGACTTTCCGGTTATCCCTGCTTTTTTTTAGTTAAAAAGTTCAGATGAATGGTCCTTATGGTTATTGACTTTTAGATTTAGTCCCGTTTTATACTTTTCACGTTCTCTACGTTTTTACACGCTTTTACGCGCTTACGTTTTGTCCGTTTTTCTTACGTTTTTATCGGTTTTCATCCGTTTTAGTCCGATTTTCTTACCGTTTTTTTAGATTTTTGGCCGTTTTTATCCATTTTTCTTACTTTTTATCTATTTTTATATTTTTTGCCCGTTTTCATTCGTTTTTGTCATTTTTTTACATTTTTGTCCGTTTTTCTTACATTTTGTCTGTTTTCTTACGTTTTTGTACTATTTCAACATATTGAAAAAAAATTTCAAAAAGAAAAAATTGAAAAAAAGATTTCCAAAAAAAAAATTGGAATTTTTATAAATTTGAAAAAAATTCAAAAATTTTGAAAAAAAAATTTGGAAAAATAACTCCCAAAAAAAATTTGAAAAAAAAAATACCAATTTTTTTAAGTAAATACTTTTTCAATAAAAATTGGAATTTTTTTTCGAATTGTTTTCGAAATTCTTTTACAAAAATGATTTTTTTCGAAATTTGGACATATTGAAAAAAAATTAATTTTTTTTCTTCGTAAATACGTTTTTTTTCAAAAAAAAAAATTGATTTTTTTTTTTAAATTCTTTTTACAAAAATATATTTTTCGAAATTTGGACATATTGGAAAAAAATTTGATTTTTTTTTCAATTTTTTTTTCTTTTTGAAATTTTTTTTCAATATGTTGAAATAGTACAAAAACGTAAGAAAACGGACAAAATGTAAGAAAAACGGACAAAAATGTAAAAAAAATAGGGACAAAAAAGGGCAAAAACGAATAAAAGTATACAAAACATAAGAAAAATTGATAAAAACGGATAAAAATCTAAAAAAAAAAGGTAAGAAAAGCGATAGCCGATAAAACCACATTGGCAATAGCGTAAAGCGGAAAAAAGCGGATAAAGCGTAAGAGCGTGTGAAAAAGTATAAAAGCGGACTAAATCCGAAAGTCAATAACTATAAGGACCATTACTTTGTAACTTTTTTAAGCTGAAAAAAGTTAAGGGATGGCGGTGAAAGTCAACATGGCCAGTGACCATTTCTGCCAATTTTCAAACTTTGTGACTGTAACCTGGATTCGTGCGTATCGATACATCGTTCCAAATTTGAAAGTATTTTGCGTACAATGGTAATTTTCAAAGTTTATTGCGTACATCGTCTGTTTTGAAAAACTATGTTGCGTATATTTAGCTTTCACCTTAAAATATTTCATGTAATCAGAAGGCTGCCGCTCTCTTGGCAAAACAACTCTTCCTCCTTCACAACAACGATTATATCGAACTTTTATATCTTTAGAATAAACTTTTGACCGTTCCTCGTACCAGAAAGATGCGTCACAAAAATTGAGCACAAACGCTAAAATGAATTGTAAACAATAAATGACATTATCAATATTTTCATTCATGTTCACTACTTTAAACTTACTTCTCAGTTCTCTTTCTTTTTGAAAAGTATGCCAATCAATTGGTGTAAGCTGACCCGAAGATTTATGAGATTCAAAAGATGTTGCACCATACCTCTCCATCAAATGATTGGTAACAGGCCGGCGATTGATGATGTGATGAAACGAATATGAGAAGATGAATCATGTTGGTTAGAAACATGCAGAAGGGAGGAACTATATTTATCCGTCTCATGTGTAACGGTTGTTTCATCATCGAGCATATGTTCGTTATCCACGACAAAATTAATTTAAGGAGAATGTTCATTTATAGCACGATCAGTCGTTGATATTCCTTTTCTCATCTTGGTTTATATAGGTTTAGAAGTTGGTTCAGTGTTTTTATCATCATTGATTATCGAATCATTGTACAGATGCCTGTTGGTGTTATAATTTTCGTCTTTTCTTTTGCGTTTCATTTTGGAATTCTTAAACGATTGTTATTGGAAAGCGATGCAATTGTAAGCGCAATTATTCATAATTAGACAAAAAGTTAATTAGCAAATACCTTTACATAAGTCCTAAGAAAGAAGCTAAGAACACCAAGATAAATTACTTTTATAGGAGTTGTGAACACAATTCTGGTGTGCTTATTTGTTTATGGGAGATGATTTGTACACTCTCAATAATGATTGGGACACTCAAATTGTGAGTGTTTGGACATTTATACCATTTCAGGATAAACATAACTAAAAATAAGGCGAGGGTATAATTGTCCAAACACTTACAATTTGAGTGTACAAATAATTTATGTGAGTGTACAAATCAACTCCCATAATGCTCTGTTGCAATTTATCACCAAGCACAGGCCCAAAAGACATCCCATAATTGTTTGTTTATACGAGAAAGATGAAAGCCTTAATTTGGAATTAATACTTTTTAATTTTTCTACTGAATATAAAAATATCTATATAAATATTATTTCTGGATTTTTCTTAAACTTTTTATTATGTATTATTATCGATTAATAATTTGCATATATTTTTCCGTTTGACAAAGGATTTAACTTTGTTTAACTAATATAGTGTTGAGGTTAATTTGTTTAAATTTAAACTATTAATATCATAATTTATACATTATATGCGTGTTTAATAGCACATAATGACTCTTGAAAAATGTTTTTCCGGATATCCTTATTCAAACTTTAAAGAGGAATTACATGTGTCGTTGCTCTATGTATAATTTTGTACATTTATTTTCATCTCACGGTAACTCACGAGGCCGTGATTTAATTTTGATATTTATATTCCTGTTAATAATAATTTGAGTCATATTTAACTTTTAAACCGCATATGCGCAAGGTAAACTTATAATGAGGAATAACATAAGTCATTATTGAATGTGGATAAAAAAAATCGGACATTCTTATTTAATCTCGTAAAGAGGAATAACATGATTCGTTCGTATATTTACAATCTCGTATATTCATTTACATATCACACTAACTCGTGCTTTCATTTTAATATTTATAATAATAATAATAATATTTATAAATAAAACATATATTTTGTTTTTTTTAAATATATAATGTCTATGGGGTATAAACTCTAGAAGGTATTATTAAATTTTGTAAAGTTATTAGAAAACTTAAAAATTGATAAAATTAATTAAGTTTATATAATTTATATAAATTAAAAAAAATAAAGTATATTAATTACTTTCTCCATTTTATTTAGTTTTTTTTGCAAGCGAAACATGTATATATATATATATATATATATATATATATTTATTTATTTATTTATTTATTTATTTATTTATTTATTTATTTATTTTGCTTGATAAAGCTTAGACGAGTTTGAAAAAATTGAAGTCAAATTTGACTTTTTATTATCCAATCAGAAGGCTCGATTTAAAAGATGAGCTCCCCATTGATCAACAGAATAGTTAGTTTTCTCATTTTGTATCATCTCTTACTATATAAGAGATGAGTTTTCCTAACGTGTGGAATTTAACAAACACAAACTTTTTTATTTTATCATAAACTGCATTTAATACACATTAGTGAAACTAATAAATTACTATATTTAAAATAGTTTTCAATTTAATGACCTCAAAATTTCTTTTTATTAACATACTAGCTTATTGACCCGTGGAATTACGGGGTTTTTAAAGAATTTTTTAATCAAGAAATTAAGTGTTAGAATGAAGTAAGAAATAACAACTAATGTAAAAACTTTGAAACGTTTTGTGAATACAACAATAATTTGTAACAAAACGATCATATAAAATACAATGGTTGTTAATATCTATGTAATGAATGTCCATCGTGTGAATTATATCTCTCAATAGGTGTGACTTGAAACTCTGGCAATCCAAAGATGAATATGAACCTACACATCACATGCAATTACTAAAGATTATTAGTAGTGCATCGTATTAACGTCTAAATAAATAATATTGTTACTTACAAAAACATACTTGGCAATCATTTGAAGCAATATTTGTTGAAGCACCTGCGGCGTGCTACATAAATACATAATAACCGAATGTGACAAATTATATTGATACATGGTAGTAAACTATATATTAAATAGCAATGTTTTAAAAAATACCTCTGAACATTGATCATAGGCGTGAAGACCTTATTTATATACTACATTTGTAGTTTTGTTTGATAGGTTACCATCGAATCACAAGCCACAACCTTTAAACTCTTTTGCTTTTTGGCGTGTGAAAAAGCCACATATAGTTGCTATGTGTGAAAACAAGTAATTCTCAATCTTGGTATGATAACCTCATGCCGAAGCCAGATAACTATGCCACTACGGTACATATGGTTCAAACAATTATCGAATGCACACCCTACATAAATAAGTTTACAAATTCATGTTAAGGTAACTTATGGTTGAACATTTATGTAGTACATTAAAAGATATCTTTGTAGTGATAGGTCATGTTAAAATAAGCTGTCCACATCGTAGAGTCGACAATGTTTTTGAGCGGCGGTTTAGAACAAAATCTTCTTTAGTGGAGTTACGTGTATGAATAAATGAACAAACAACAACAAACATAAATAGGTTATGTTATTTATTTTTAAATAAATAATAATTAATATGTCGATGATACAATAAAAAATTTAGTTTGATATGATAAACAATTTAGTTTGCAACTATTAAGAAACGTCCATGAATCGCCTTCTCCAACTGATACATAGTCTTGGAGATCAAAGGTACGTTGTCAGCCTCAAAAAACTTGAGTAGTCCATATTCATTTTGTGAACACCTAAATACTAAAAAAAACCAAAGTCGAACTAAAATGAAGTTGTTGATAATTATATATAAAAAGTTAAAAATTATATAAATCTTGAAGTACATACATGTTTAACATTGATTATAAATCTTGAAGTACTTCTTTGAAGACCGTCTAAATACTTGGTATTTAAAATTACTTATTCTAATTAACACTAAAAAAGAGAGTTACCAAATTTGATATGTACCAAGAAAATGAAAGAGTAATAGAATACTCCTATTAAACATTATCAAACTTAAAGTAGACAACCTACCAAGCGATATCTCATTACATGATGAGAATTAGAAATAACCGAACCACACTAACAATTTTCAATTGGCCCTAAAGAAGATGATATAAGATAAATATTATACAATTTTAGCTTCAATAGAGCGATATGTTTTCATTGAACATATATACCTGACTAAAGAGATGATAGACGTAGGAACTATTATAAAATAAGTCACATTGTACTTTTCAATAGCTTCAAAGTCGAGTTAGCTTGAATTTGGGCATCAAGACATGACATGATCCTACCATGAGTATGGCTAAAAGAAGATAATCCACCCACATGCCTTGATGGAGCATTATCCTACGCATATACAGTCGAAGAGGCATTAAATAAGAAGAAGATGAACATTATATTTCAATCGCCAAAAATAGTGCTACTTTACTATTTACTTACTTTTCTAGAGATCATTTAGTTATTTTCTTATTCTTACATGAAATTAGGTTTGTTGTTCTTAAACACCTAATTCAATCATCTTGATCTGGTTAATGTGGTAAATAAGTATGACAGGATGATAACCACTACCAAATATGCTAATATTGTTTTTCCAATTCTTCCAAGGCTAAGAATATATGAAATCATCATTAAGTAAAACATAACACTAAGTCTACATCTATTACGTGGTTACATTGATGGTAAACTCTTTTTAGTGGAGAGTGTTTTACATTAATACCAAAGCTGTGAAGTCTGAAAGCATGACTATAAAGTCATACTTACAATAAGATAATATAGTGTGAAAAACTTGTTGCCCCCCAATTTTGATCATAGATTTGAGAAACCCAGCTTTCATATGTATTTAACAACAGAACACTAAAGGTACTCATAAATCTTAACTAAATAGCAAATGAACATCTCAATTATTGACAAAAAAGTTAAGTGAAATTTTATTAAGGGATATGTGTTACCTGTTTTTTGTTTGATGTTTGAAAACCACAGTCCTCTTTGCTCGTCATTTGCATGTTTTAACCACTCGCTTGGTTTAGCTTGATATCATTAAAAAATGTGAAGAAAAGTTTTGACCACACCAAGCCCAATTAACGGCGAAAAAAGTTTACTTGAACTTAATGGGGTTGTTTCAAAATTACATACTAAAATTGCGAGTTACGAAAATTTGTTTGGGAGAGCTTATTGAAGCTTCTGTAGAGGTCGTTTGGGATTCCAAGCAGTCTAGTAGTTCGGTAAACAATTTCAAACAACGTCTAATAAGAAGTTTTAATAAACACTACAATATAAGTAGATAAACACTTGAGTAAGTATCTTGAACTCCTAAACGTGAAATGTCCTATTAGTCATATGTCAATTAAAGATTTAACAAAAAGCCCAAAAATGGGATGGTGACACAATTTAAGTAAGACTTGATGATGTAGACAACAACCAATAAGAGATGTTGTGGCTCACTCTTGATGATTTAAAAACATATAGACTCGTAAATATAAGGTTATGCCAAGTAGAGACTAAAAACATATGTACTTATCTGATTCTCTTATTAATGGCCAAATGGGTCAATTTGGGTTCGTTTTATCTCAAAGGGGTAAAGATTAGCCAAAAGTGGAACAGTGACCCATTACTTACCCCACCCATCATACCACATCTATAGGTAATATAAAGTCATTACGATTCACATACCCTTAAATACAGATGGAGGGGTCTAGAGCTCCCTCGGACATGTTAGCGCAATAAGATCCATATTTAGGATCTTGCAGCAAGATATTATTCCCCATTAGCAATTTTGTGTGGATTGAACTAAAGCCAAAATGAGATATTTACAAAAGAATTTCTCAAGCTTAGGATAACATCAAAATGAACGATCAGGTAAACAAAGGAAGTCAACCAACTTGTTTGACATGTATAAATAAATGGCCATTTCAACAATCAATAAAAACTTTTTGAACCTACTTCTGAACCCACAATTATTTTCCTTTTCCAAGTCCATTTGTTCTTGAAATTTTATCCAACACTTCATGTACATAAGTACATTCGAAAGGGGATTCATTTCCATTTAAAAATTCAAAGCGACAAATTTAGTAGTAATTACCTTATACGGACAAAGTTTTTAGGCAAACAATTATAATAAAACATTAAAAGGGTATATAGAAATAACTTACATGATAATCAAACAATTACAATAAAACATTAAAAGGGTATATAGAAATAACTTACATTATATTGATGATGACGGACACATAAACTTTGAATTCTTGTGTTTGAGATGTACGACTTTCTTTTCATTACTACAACAGTTGATAGTTCACCACCATCAACTATAGAGGTCTTGTCGACTTTAGTGGTGGTCATTGATTTTAGGTGTTTACCAACACCACCACTCGAAACCATGTCCGTGATTTCTATACCATTATATAATCTTTTCACTTTTGCATGGTACCGCGATCTTCTCTTCACGGTCTTCTTTTCCTCGTCTACATGCAGTTACGTGTTGAGGATTCACAAATCCTGATATGACCAAGGATTTACCAATATTGATACACTATTAAAAGAATTTGTAGGTTTCTTGAGTAAAATATATCTCTAACTACATTATGTGATTATATGTCAATCTGAAGTCACGTGTTCACACATTTAACAACACTCAGACTATCATGAAAAAAAACACAATTTTATTACTCATTTTAACCAAAAGAAAATTTACAAATAAAGGGGAGTTTGAGTTGATTTCTTGTGATGAGAAGGTCTATGATAGCTTAGAGACGGTGTTCATTTACTAACCAACTTTTTGTGATTATGTAGCTATGATCACATCAAATTCCATCAAAACTCAATGAGCCAAAATTTATAAGAAATTATATCAGACTAAATACCTTTTGAAGGAATTTTAACCAATATAAGTTTTATTGTTAATATCTCAATTTTCTTAACCTTATCACTCCTTAATTATAGATATAAGTATCACCATTTGATTCATTTTATAACTTAAATGGTTCAAAATTCGCTTAAAAATATAAATACACATAATATTGTGGGGCTTACTCAAATTGTGAAGTGAGCCAATAATCGAGTGGATAAAAAAGGCTACAACGACCTAATGTTTTTTTGTATCCGATTGTCTTTGCTTGAGAGGATGAGTGGTCGTTTACTTGGCGTCCATACATCAACAGCAAATTAACCACAAGTAACATAAATGAATTAATATCAATTGATCTGAACAACCAAACTGTAGAATGCGAAATTAGAGACATTCTGAGAACCAATAAAAAATTTCTTCAATCGTTAATAAAAAATTGCTTCGATTCTATTTTCAATAATAAGTTATCGAGCACATTCACGATTACCGTAAAATTAGATAAGCAATAAAGAAGATTTATTTGAATAACTTTTCATACAATTGTCACTCTTGAACTTTAATGCGTATTCTAAGATGTTTAAAAACGGTTGGATAGTATCATTAACCACTATTTCGGTGGCTACTTTTTATAAAACCAAAAAATCCATATAGTATAAATCCATACAAATTCAAATAGATACTTGAGATGAACATTTCAAGCAAAAGGTAGGTTTGCATACTCGGCTGCCATCCATGTCCTAAATTAGTGGGTTTACATCATAAACATAAAAAAATCGGCAATAATATAATTCAAGTTGATTCAATACAATTAGAACTTACCAAAATTATTGGATGGAATTTAAGATCATTCATGGCGGTTAAAGACCAATATGCATCCTTCTAGTCAATACTATATCAGGCTCATGCATCGACATCTTAGGGTTGATAAATCTCGTTGACATTATTGGATGATGGAAACTAATTTGTGAATGATTTGTTATTGGGCGGGTTTGGAAATTAAAGGAATAAAAAAAAACGCATAAGCTATTTTAGGGATGATTTGAATACCGTGTATTATCATTGATGTGTTGTAGAAACTGATTTCTTGTGATAGAATCTTATGAAAGAAGCTTTATGATTGAAGAATGAAGAAGAGAAATTGTACTTGCCTATATTATTGACCAATAACATTTGTGACACATCAGGATATTAATTGCAATATGTGCTTCAAAGAGTTGTGCAAAACTCTTGTTTATTAAATCGGTCTGGTTCAATCGATGCCCTATTTAGATCACCGTAGCTAGAAACACACATGAATTGAAGAGGATTTGAAATATTGGAGAGGAAGATTTGATTTCAAACCATGAATTGGGGATAATTGATTTGATTTTCTTGTGTCAATAATTAAGATGGTGTTACAAAGAGTACGCATTCAATGAGTTACCTAAATAATTTAATTGAATTTCAGTTTAAAAAATAGCGCTTAAAGGGGTGTGCAATGGTGTGTTGTATGCATTAAATCTTCGACCAATTAGAATCAAGACACATCAGCGCATTGATTGCACAATATGCTCCATAGGGTTGTAACATGTGGGTGTTTATTATATAGTATAGATATCGAGTGAAAACATGTTAACAAAACCTATAAGGGATATATCACCTTAGCTATGCGTCCCTTTATTTGTACTTTTTCGATCAATAACATTTGGAATATGATTTAATTTTATTATAAATAATCTTGGTTAACATAAAGGAATGATTTTTAAAATTTTAAGCATCAAAGTAATTTGAGTGAATTTAGGTTCATTTGTTTTTTTAACAAATTCCATAAATTACTCTATTTAAGAGCCCATTAGACATGTCTAGAAGTTCAATTTGGTAAAAGAAGGCCCAACCCAATATACCGTTAGATTCTTTCTTCATTCCCACTTCTTGCAAACATTGCATGTTTGTAAAGTTGTGCAACACGTTACATGACTAAATTTCCTGAATATTCGTAAATTGTGGATTCTTCATTTATTTATCATTGATTCTCTCATCTTACTTTGATGGAATCTGTCTTTACTAATATGCTAGCATGATACACATTTTTAAAATAGAAACAAAAACATTACATCGTTTTTAAAAAATAAAAAAAGAAGAGATAACGGTTCCATATAAATGGGATCATATCCATCTCATGAAGCATATGATTTGGATATAATTAATAATCAAAGTTATATAATTAGAATCAATTTATGGTTTTTTCATTTGGTGAAAGAAAGTTGAGCATATAGCCATTTACCACACTTTAAATAATTCTAGATTAAGATAAGCTACATGAAGAATATAATATTACAAGGTTCCAACACATAAAAATTCTTTTTGAAATTTAAAAATCAACTGATTTGGTCTTTATAGCAGTTATCACTTGAAACAATATCTATGACAAGAGGTTTAAGGGCCCGTTTGGTTCGGCAGAATCACAGGATTCTGGTGGAATTGGAATCCAATTCCATTTCATAACGTGTTTGGTTGAAAGATTTAAAGAATTTGGAATCGAATTCCATTCCTACTGTGTTTGGTTGGCAAAGCGGAATGGAATGAAATTCCTCAAATCCCATATATATGGAATTCAACATTCCATGGCAATATAGGGAAAGGATTGTTTACAATTTCATGGAATTCATATTATCTTTATTATTATTATTATTATTATTATTATTATTATTATTATTATTATTATTATTATTATTATTATTATTATTATTATTATTATTATTATCACTTTATTATTATTATTATTATTATTATTTATTTTATTTATTTATTTATTTATTTTTTATTTTTTATTTTTTATTATTATTTTTTAATTTTTATTTTTTTAGTTTTATTTATTTATTTAATTATTTTTATTATTTTTTTAATTTTATTATTATTATTATTATTATTATTATTATAAATGATCATTTAATTATTATTGTTATTATTATTATTTTTTATAAACAACCATGTTATTAAGATTTAAAAATTATTATTTATTAAAAAATATTTTTATTATTATATTTAAAAATTATTATTTTTTAAAATTATATATAATTTATTTATAGCTTACTTTTTTAATTTATACTTTAAAAAATACAATTGTATTTTATATAAAAAAGTTATTTATTTAATATATTAATATTATTTAAAAAATTATTATTATAATTTGATAAGTAATTTATTTATTAAATAATAACTAAAATTAAATTTTAAATATTTTAATATAATTGTTTTTTCTCATTTTATTCTTCCAACCAAACATGCGCTAGTATTTGTAGATTTCAATTCCGTCATATTTTAAATCCTTAAGGATTTCAATTTCTAACATTCCATTCCTTCACATTGCAATTCCTTAAACAGATTCCAATTCCGTCAAAAACATTCTGTGAACCAAACGAGCCCTAAGGGTTTTTAATTTTCATAAGAGGTCAAAAGTTCAAACCTAAGTGTATGTTTGCGGTGGTGGTTAGGGAAGAGGCGGAAACGGTCGTCATAAGAATAACCCGATGAGGGCACGTATGTCTAATTAGTATCGCCCTCCTCGAGTAACCTATAAAAGACAAACCTCATCCATTAATGTTTACGTTCTATTAATCACGATTATGGACATGTTTTTCAATACGAATGTCCACACAGACAATTCATATCCTACTTACCTTTGAAGCTAGAATATATTCTATGGAATATTGCACACTAAACACAATATTTGATAGTTGAATTAATAATCATGAAGCATTTTGTTGGAATCAGTATTTTGCATATTTATGATTATAGGATTGGAGTTAGGAGAAAATTTTAAATGTGAAGGGTAACAAGAGTCCACAATCATACATTTCAGATGCACTTACAAAAGTAGATGCGTCACCTCTCAAAATTATCACTCTTAATTTAAATGTGCGGCTAATTTTATTTATTTATTTATTTATTTTTTTTTTTTTTCATTCTTTTTAATTTAGTTTTTGTTCTCACCTGATCTCATCCTTATAAGATTGATCATACACAAGTCTACCGGTACTATGTTTTATATGGTGGAAGAGTGTTGGTGTATAATTTAAACAATTCTAAAAAAGATAAGAGATGCAAACCATATATACTGTAATATATTCCATATCAGTATTGCTTTTGGTTTGATGGTTTTTATTCATTTATTTATTTATTATTATTATTATTTTTTTGTTTGATTAGAGGTGGCAAAGCGGGGGTGGGGCGCTAGGCAGAGCACGGGCTAAAAGGGCCGCGGGCTAGAATGGGCACCGGGCTTAGCGAACGCAGGCTAAACCGTACGGGCCAAACGGGCACATGTTATACAAATCGCAATAAAACACCAAAAACGACTAAATAAATTCCTTAAACGTAATATCTTATTTATATTAACAAAAATAAATATATTATATAAAAAAATCTTTAAAACGATCGTTAATGTTCAACAATTGAGAGAAAAAAGAAGTGCCCGTTTGTGCCCTTTTAAGTTTTCAATGGGCTATATGTGCCCATTTCAAAAAAAGAAGGGGGCTAAATGTGCCCAAATCTTTTAAAAATATGCCCATTTAGCCTATCTTTTTGCTTTTGGGCACATTTTGCCACCTCTAGGTTTGATGGTTTTATAATTGTTTTTTGAGAAATGATATGTATGCGTATCAAAATAATCTGCACACATCAAAGAATTATGCGTAGACTGTTTTGCTCTTGTAGAAATTTTTAACCCTTTATTTATTGAATCCTACCATCTTTTAATTAAACTACTATCATTTTGGTGAATCTCTCTTTCACTGCCTCCAATATATGTTCTTCACTCCCCGCACCGGATATATGAACAAATGCATACTAAAAGTAAATCTCTTGTTGACCGCTGTTAAAATAATCAACCAACCCACTAACCTTTATACCAACTAAAATCCATGTTTACATTCTTTAATTACAAGATCAGTTTATCAAATCGAATTTTCTTTTGAAGAATCAATCAAACAGTCGACGGAAATAAATCCAAACACACAAATATATTCAAACTATAAAACAATCTCGGTAAACTGTACCTAACAAGTGAACTTTTTTTTTCTCCATAGCTATTATACCGTAGCAAATGAGATAGAATACTGAAAATATTATTGATCAGAATCAACTAACTAATTACAATACAAAGATTTTTAAATAGAAAAGACAAAGACAAACCTAATTGTTAAATGGGCATAAACCAACGGGTTAGGCCTATAGGCCTTATTAGCTAACATAAAAAACTGTATGGAATATTGCGCACTAAACACAATACTTTGATAGTTGAATTAATAATCATGAAGCATTTGGTTGGATTCATTATTTTGCATATTAGGATTGATCATAAACTAGTTGACTGATATTATGTTCTATATGGTGGAAGAATATTAGTGTATACCTTAAACAATTCTAAAGAAGATAAGAGATGCAAAGCATATATAGTGTAATATATTCCATATCACTAATGCTTTTGGTTTGATGGGTTTATAATTGTTTTTTTGGAAATGATATGTATACGGATCAAAATGATCTGCGCACATCAAAGAATTATGCGTAAACTGTTTTGGTCTTGTAGTAAACTTTAACCCCATATTTATTGAATCCTACCGTTTTTTAATTAAACTACTATTCTTATGGTCAATCTCTCTTTCACTGCCTCCAATATATGTTCTTCACTCCCCACACCGATCATTTCAACCTTCTCTTAATCCATAAAGTATTTAGGGTGTTTATGTTACGTTATTTTGATACGTATAGGTATATGCACCGCATGGAATTGTCTTGTGTTATCTTGATATTTGAGTGTGTATATAGCGAGCAGGTCATTTGTTAGTCTCCTATGTATGGTTTTTAGTAAAATATTACTCCATGATTAGATTTTGTGTCACCTCAAAATGTGAACGGAGTGGTTCCTATCGAAAAGTATGTTCTCTATTAGAGAAAAACGAAAAAGAAGCACCACGTCTCGCTTCAGTTCGATGTTGGTTTGGCCACATTACGTGTAAAGATCAATATTAACTTATAGAGGAAAAAGATGTGTTTTTACTCTGTGATCAATAATTACCTAGATAGGACAATCATCCTTCTTTATTTTTTATTTCGCTACCCATATATGACCTTTTAAAGCTATATTACGAGTTTAATAAGAAAGTAACAAAAACAAGATGGAATCGACAACTTAAGAACATTAATTTGAACAAGACTAGGTAAAAATGTATCTCAACACCTGAAAAGACTCAAATATGTTAGGGTGAAACTGAGCCGCCTCCGGCAAAGCTGATGCAGGTGAATGATCATCATGATAAAGCGAACATGGGTGGAATTGCAACGATTGGGAAGAAAGGAATATGTGGCA
Source organism: Chrysanthemum makinoi (assembly GCA_910596185.1). Classification (NCBI taxonomy): domain Eukaryota; kingdom Viridiplantae; phylum Streptophyta; class Magnoliopsida; order Asterales; family Asteraceae; genus Chrysanthemum; species Chrysanthemum makinoi. The sequence continues at coordinate 208,974,179 of OU343218.1, read as the reverse complement.
AACAGGGGAAATGATTTGGTCAAGTAAAAAAGAAAGAAAGACAAATTAATTGGATGAGGGTAAAATAGTCTATACATAATTATTTCATGTGTGGGGATCAAAAAGATCCGTGTAGATATCACTCCTCTTGATTTTTCTATACTAATTCGTACTGGCTTACCTTGCAAGAAAATGATTATGTTTTTAATGTAAGCGGGCATATTTCTAAACATATGTAAATGACTTGTACAGTACAGTTGTCTTGAATATAGGTTTCCATATATTGTATTTAATGATAGATGTGTAGTTTTGTTGGTTATCAATGTTTTGGTAAATCAAAATCAGCTAGCTACTTGGATTCATCTATGAAATCATTCATATATATACGTTCATCTAGGGGTAATAATTTATAATTCCCATGAGACAAAGGAAGTATTTGCTGGTTTCTTTGTTTTTCTCCCTTTTTAATCTTAAATAAGACAATTAGCTAATAACAAATATGTGTTTGGCTAGCTTTAACTATATGTTAAAGCTGTTAATTAAGTAGGGGCTTATAATGGACCTGATAATATGTAGTTTAATAGAACATGAATATGGACAACTTTTGGTCGTATAATTGAAATACTTAAAGTTAATGGTCATAGTTTGTTGAGGTTGATGATGTTTAAATTTGAACTATCGATATCATGTTCTATACATTATGCGTGTTTAATAGCACATAATGACTATTAAAATTATTTTTCTGGATATCATTATATAAACTTTAAAGAGGAATTATATGCGTTGTTGCTATACAATCTGGTACATTTATTTTCATCTCAAATCAACCTGTGGGGCCGTGCTTTCATTTTATATTTATATTCTTATTAATAACAATTTTATCCATATTTAACTTTCAATCCGTGTACGCACGTGGTAAGCTTATAATGAGGAATAATATGAGTCATTCTTTAACGCGGATAGTAAAAAAATACCTTTTCGGATATTCTTACTTAATCTCATAAAAAGAAATAACATGAGTTGTTCGTATATTTAGATCTCATGTATTCATTTGCATATCACTATAACTCCTACTTTCATTTTTAATATTTATAAATTCGTGCATATACATTAATTCGATATATAATACTATCATACTTAAAACTAAAACATATATTTTGATTTTTTAGAAATATGTATAATACTGTATCTAGGAGGTATAAAATCTACAATGTGTTTATTAAAATTTTAAGTTATTAAAGAAATATGAAAATTGATAAGGTTAATTAAATCTATATTATTTATTTAATTTAACATGTTATATTAATTACCTTCTTGGTTTTAGTTTTTTTTTTACAAATTCGACACATGTCTTTTACACATATTTATTTTGCTAGATAAAATTCATATGAGGTTGAAAAGTTAAAGTCAATTTTAACATTTATTTACCAATCAGAAGGCTCTATTAAAAAAATGAACTCTTCTATTTATCAATAGAAGAATTAGCATTCTTATTTTAAATCTTCTCTTACTATATACGTGATGAGTTTTGCTAACATGTGCCCACTATGCATTTTTTTTTTTTTTTTTTTTTTTTTTTTTTTTTTTTAATATTTTATGCATATGTTAATGTGCATTTAACAAATACAAACTTTCTTATTTTATCAAAATGCTTTTACGCATTAGTGAAACTAATAAATTAATATATTTAAAAATAATTTTCACTTTTAAGAACTCATAATTTCCTTTTATTAGCATCTATCCAGTGAACACATGTTAGCAAAACCTATAAGGGATATGTCAACTTAGTTATGCCTCCCTCTATTTGTTGTTTTTTGATAAATAACTGATTTGCTTCTCGATTGTAGTATATTTTATTCTCAAGAAATACAAAGGATGAGTTTGTATCCCATGATCGTTTCCCCAACGAAGGATGAATGAAGTTTTTAACTCGAGTCGCGTTTACGTGAATTTGAATAGTGAAAAAGTGGGAAATATGGGTTTTTAAACTACAATTGATAAAGTTAAAAACAACTTAATAAGCATATAAAATAATAAAACGAAGCAATTGTAAGCTAAAATGCAAAGGAAATCTAAAAACGAGCACGCTCGGGCTAATCTCGAGCCTAAAACGTCAAAATTATGAAAAGTAAACCCTAGGAATACAAAACTATTTTTCCTATGTGCTAAATGACAAAAGATAATTTTAAGATAAAGCCAGATATTTTTTTGACTTTTTATTTATTTATTATGAATTAAAAACTAATTTTAAGAAAATTAATTATTAAAAATAGTAAACAATGTGAGAAAAATCTGAGAAAATTTATAAAAATCTATTATGATGCAACTAACCTAGGAAAAATAAAAACTCAAAATAAGCAGTCCTAAATAAGCTGAGAAAAAGCAGTTTGTAAAATAAGCTTTAAAATTAAAAAGGTATATAAGAGAAATAACTGGTGAAAGCTTGTACGCAACAATTAATGAGCTCAGATGGTTAAGGGGGTTGTGCTAGTGTGGGGCTGTGTGAGTGGTGTGACCCAGGTTCGACCTTGGGTTTTGACACTTTTTATTTTTATTTTATTTTTGAAAATTTCTTTTAAGAACTTAAAAATAAGCTAAAATAATGATTTTTTTTTTTTTTTTTTTTTTTTTTTTTTTGCAAAACCAACTTTTCTAAAATACGCAAATAAGCTGAAATAAGAACATGAGAATAAGACAGAAAAGGGATTAAAAGCTTAAACAAGCAACTAAGGAAAATGCAAAGCAAAATAAACTTAAACAAGCTAAATTCAGCAAGCACAAGGGGAGATAAGCTATTGAAGATTATTAAAGGCTAGGGAAACCTAAGGGCAAAAAAAAATAAGCTAAGGGAACTTATAAATAAGCCAAAACATTTTAGGGGCAAACATAAAGAAAGGGAGTTAAAAACTGCAAGGAGAATAAGCTAAGGCATAATCAATTTAGCTAATGGGGTTCCTAACTGTCCTAAATACTAATAAGAAGCTAGGAACTAAAAATGTCTAATAAGCAAATAAGTCTTAAATGGAAGCAATTTAACAACTCTAAAAATCTTAACTGAACTGCAAGGATGGGACTAAAGGGAGCTAAGGACCAACTTTAAGCAAATTTTAAGGAGTTCTTAAGATATCAAAAACCCTAATAAGCTAGAAACAGATTAGCAATAGCAACAAAATGATACAAAAAAGCAATTAGAAAAAAAGAATGGACTTAATTAAGCTGTCAAAGAAGCTTTTCAAAAAGACAGATAACACACTGCACGAGGTTACCTTGGTGCAGAAGTGCCCTTTCCAAAACTAATTTTTAGCACTTGAATCATTAAGCAATTCCAAAAGACCTTTTGACAGATTGAAATAAGCTTTCAAACAACAGGAAATTTCGATATGTAAGCTTATTGGGCTTTCTAAAAAGCTGAAATGCAATGTGATACTTAGTTTAACAATCAATAGCTTTTGTAAACTGACTTATGAGAACTTTGATGCAATCTACAAATATGACCTCTATTCTTTTATTCAACAGAGCAAATGCACTACCAAACTAATTAAGAGGCTTTCATCAACACAAAACAAGGGGCTAAAGCATAGCTTAATAAAATAAGCCAGAACTACTGACTCAAACTGTTTTGCTAAACAGATTAGAATGAACTAATTAAATTTGACTCAAAACTAAAACAAGTTAATTGAAATGACACTAAATTTACTAACTATACTACTACGAATTTGACTCAGCAACAAACAAGTGGCCAAAATGGAATTTAGACCCAAAGTACCACTGTCCCAAACACCCCTTAATGGGGTGTTTAGGTTCTAAAATGCAATTTGAGCTTGCAAATTTGAGTGAATTAAGCTTCTAATAAAATATTAAGACTGAATGACAGAGCAAAACTAACTTTAGACACTGAATAAGCTGTTTAACAACTTATTCCACTAAATGCTTATTTTTGACTTTTTTAAAGGTTTTTATATAAAGGTGAAAATGAGGGCTTAAAAGCGATATATGAGGCAATAGAAAGTAAATAAAACACAACTTAAACAAACTAAAATCAACAATAAGCTAAAAACAGTACTGAATAAGCAGTTTGACTTTTTGACTTTTTTGGATTTTTATAAAATTAATGAAAGCAAAGTAAAATACAGAATTTGAAATTACAACTGAATTGAAATACTATTTAACTAATAAAAAGCATTAAATTGACAATGAATATAAAATTGGTTACAACTTTCTAAAACATGAAAATTGGACAAAATATGCTTGTGAGGAGAGCCTGGTATTTATAGCTGAGCTGAGCATCTAGGGTTTCACTGGAAGGCTCTGGATCCTTTCTTTTTAGCCCTTGATCAATCATCTCATGTGGAAGTAGCTATCACTGCCCTTGGTCAAAAAATGAGGAGTCTTATCCAATCATTGAGCTTGATTCGTCCACTGTGTCATCTCCTGATGTGATATGTTCTGCCAAGGTGTCAAATGTTCTAGAAGCTCATTAAGTGGGGGTAACTATATGTGAGCATGCAAGGTAATTAGTGGTGAAGGAGATGCACAGTAGATGGGTTTTTTACTTGGCGGGTAACTGGGGTTTGATTGGGGATTATTAAGGGTTGACATAGGCATAATTATGGGTAAAGGAAATGGGTTATGGTATCCAGGTGTATTATTAATTGGACATGGGCTTGGGATGGGCTAAAGGGGACTTTGGATTGGATTTGGTATTTTGGTTGTGGGATGTTTTGTATCCGGATGGTAAAGGTAATTTCAACATAAGGACCTCATTTGTCATATGTGATATCCCAAGGACTAAAGGTTTAATTTTGGTAAGGTTTGGGTGTGATTGGTAAATATGGCTAAGTGAGGGCACACTTTGGTAATTTGGGTAAAATGAGGGTGTAAAAGGTACTAATGGTAAAATGAAGGGTGAAAAGTGCAAATATGACAAAGATGAGGGCGTGTTTGGTAAAATTGGGTAAGGTGAGGATTTGTTGTGTAACATTGCCAATCATGACCCGAGATCCGTAAAATGTATATTTGAGCGTTCAAGATCCAAAACCTGTAAAACTAATTCCCCGGCTTCGGCTTTCACACTCTTCTCTTTCCCGTGCTCGGTTTTCATCTGTTTTGTCTTTTCTTTGTCTGTTTTGAGATATCCGTACCTGAACATGCATAAACTCAAGAAACACACAAATATTAAGCATTAACGACTCGTTTCTGGTTTATTTGGGTCGGTTTTGATAAAGAAAAGGTATATGTTTTCACATATACCAATAACATTCGAAATATGATTTGAGTGAATTTCAGTCTATTTTTTTCAACAAATTCCTTAAATTAGTATTTTTTATTAGCCGACCATTTAGTATTAGCCCATTAGTGTTATGTTTATTGTGCTTTAGCCCAACCCATTAAGGGTTTTATGTATTCTCGGCACTTGTACTATTTATACAAATGAAATAACACAAAAGTGATTAAAGGGATTAACCTAAATCTAATATGGTATCAGAGCCTCAAGATCCTCCACCTAAATCCTAGCAAAAAATGTTTTTTTTGTATGCTTCCACTTTCTTGCTGCTGCCGATTGCTTTTATTTATATTTGCTTAATTCTTTCTTTGATTAGCTTCCCCTTGTCATAGCATCATGACGGGATACAATATACTACCAAAACAACCGACTGATAAAGCTTATTCAATCGTTTGCATCAAGGCGTGTATCCCCTCACCCCTTGATCTAGATAAACCTAACTGTTAGGTCACTAGTTTTACAACACAAGCTTAATAGAAAGATAGAGAGGCGATTGAACAATAAACCAAACACACACACACAAAAGACTAGACCGGTTATGCGTAGATGTATGTGAAAGAAAGATAAATTGAACAACCAACCCTCAAGTGAGGGTTATACATGAGTATTTATAGGTGGGAAGCTAGGGCAACACTCCTAGTTCCCATCCTTTAATTATTGGGCTTAAGCCTAAGCTCATGAGCCTTCTACATAAGCTTAAGGCTAGTAACAAACATAAAGGCCATAATTAAGCTAACTATTACATATAAATTACTAACACTTGATTATGGTTTAGGAGTGATTCCCACAATCTCCCCCTAAGTGTTAGTGATGAAAACGGTGAAGGCGTTGATGTAATAGAAGCTTTGGCGTCTTCTGACATTCTTCTTTCTTGTGAGAGGAATTGCCTTGATTGAACAATCTCGGTGTAAGAGATAGTTTTCTATGAACGGTTATGCTTTGGCGTCTTCTTTAACTTTGTTCTTTGATCTTTGTTCTTTGTGATGAAAGTGATAGTATGTTGTAGTTATACGTATCAAGTATGCCTCAGTGCAGCTTGCTCAGGGTGTCTCTCATCATTCTTCAACATGCTTCACAGCTCTTTAGGCGTTGAAAATCGATCTTGATGAAGTTCTTTAAGTCTTTAACTTTGTAGATTCTTTGATTTGACGAAGAATCATTCTTTCTGTTGTGTTGCTTTTGGATAGAGCTTTCATTAGTGATGATGTTGGCGTGAGCATGAGAAGAATCTGCATGATCATTCGGCTCGGAGCTTCCATAAGAAGAAAACATATAAGCGGTTAGTAATAAGCGGTTCGGCACTTACAAGTTTGAACCGAGTGTTAGCGAGCGTATAGGTGTGAAAACACAACTCTAATTCTCAAAGGCCATTCGAATTGGAGTCCCACAAGTGAGATAACACGATATACCGAAGTACACCTACGATTCAGATGAGTCGTTGAGGTACACCGAAGCATCACCTCCTCTTGTAGACCGTTTGAGACCACTAAGCGCAATCCACGGGGAGTTGCGGCGACTTCTGCTGTCGGGGTTGTTTGATGTTGACCACTGGCGGGAGTTTCCATTCAATCACTGAGGATCACAAATGTGAACCTCTCATAAATGTTCTTGATAGATTTCTAAGATCTGTGAAGGACTCGATAGCGTACCACGATGTTATTATTGTTGAACATCAAGTGATGAAATGTCAAGTGTACCTAAGAGATCTTTTGATGAATCTCGTGGCTCTAGACTCAATTAGTGCATTTTGGTTTCTGGCGGAGACTAGGAGAGGGTCTCCTTCTTCAATATCGCAATCTCTAAGAAGCCGATAGTTTACGTAGGGTTCCTTGTGAGAATGAAACAAGCTTCGGTTGAGAGAAACTTGAGTGGTTAAGAAGGTTTAGTGCATCGTCCGGTTGGGTCCATGACGACTTTTAATCTTCAATACCGGTGTCATCTAGTGACAACCAGTAGCATATGAATTGAACCTGGTGTCTGCCCTAGGTTGAATAATCTGGAGGGCTATTTCTTTTCACCCTTTTCTTTGCATTTCTTTTTAATTCTTCAACTCATTCTTTCTTCGATTCTCATTTTCTCCTTTTTATAATCATACCTAAGGACTTCTAAATTCTAACTATTGGTAGTGTCCTTGGGTAGATCCCTCCGGCTCTGGCGGATCATAGGACGGTTATTCCTAACCTTAATCACCTTATAACTCCATGACTATCCTATGTTTCCATAAAACCATTTTGAAGAAAATCTCTCAAAGGGTTTGTAAATGAAAAAACATGTTTGAACCACTGTGAGAGTTTTATCTTGTAGCAGAAATACTCCTCCTCACATGTGCTTTAGAGTTTTGGAAATCTGCAGGTGAGGGAAGAGAGCGCGCACTTTTGAATTGATCGACTCAAGATAGACATTCTCCGCCGAGACTGCGAGCCGCGGTTCGTAGCATAGTTAAAGAGTTACATTGTCGGCTTTTAGGTGACAACTAGCTCTAATAACTATCTTGAAGGTGTGGACAACCCCAAGAGGTTGTCAAACCCGTCAAGGTTCATGTCTACCAAGAGTTTCTCGAATGGTACATTCTAATCGGACAAGTCCTTTCTGCGAGACTGCGTTTACATGCATAGCGAACTAGCTTGAAATTATTACCCGTCCGGATAAGTCTTTTTCGAGTTGCTAACAGTTAAGATCTCCGTCAATTCGGTGGGTTGAAGATATTTTTGCACGAGAATTCATGAAACAAAACACAACATATTTCTTATCACGTATTTTTTCTCCCCCTAAAAATGGCATATAAAATGTTATTTTTGAAAAGTTGAGAATAAATATGACCATTTCAAATGTTGCGGGAAGAATGACCCTTTGTGAGCGGTTGTGAACAAAGTTATAAGTCAAGTACTCCCCTCGGCGAAGGTGATATAAGCGGTTGAGGTTTTGAAAATCATAAGGGAAAGTACTTGTTCTTTTGAGCAAAACCTGAAAAGTGAAAGGTTTGATAGGTTTTACTCAAAAGTAAGAAGCTTTCGGTCCTTTTATAAGGATTACCACGGGGTCCTTTATTTACAAAGCGGGTTGTACACTGTAATGTGTGCACAAGCCATTAGGGAAGATATCGGCAATTGTGAGAACCTTAGGTGCATCCACATTCATTTGAGCAGCCATGTCGTGATCTGAAATAACATTAGCCAAAAGAACCAACATATCAAAAGACATAATGTTAGTCAACAGAAGGTTGTTTATTGTCTAATTATTGAGATATGTACGGTGTTAATGATTGTTCTGAGTCCTAAGTCACTTGTTTGTCCAATAGTCCAATGACGTCGCTTGAAAGCGTTTCGGTGAGTTAGTTAACTTTAAATTTTTAAAGTTTATGTTATCACTTATAATTCACAACATATCAAACGTTTAAGTTTATTAGTGACATTATTGGATTCGTGACGTTATGATTATTTTATTTACAAGTTTGCACTGCGTTACAATTCATAACGAAGGTTTGATCAAGGCTTATGCGTAGAAGTGGCAAAGTTACTTTAAGCGAGGAATGGTATATGCGTGTGCAAGCTTATCGTAGGATCCTTACTTACGCGTAAGAAATGTTGCAGCGTAGGAAAAGGGGACCTTAAAAGCGTGGAGCTTCGGCGTAGGCGTATATAAAACCTATACAGCGTAAGGCTTACTCGTAAGAGTAGACCTTATCGCGTAGAGTCCTTTGTTTATGCATATCCTTCACAGGATACTGCGTAGTCCCTATGTAGAACCTACTGCGTAATAGTTCGTGTAAGATTACTCTTCGCATAACTTTCTGGCGTAGGGTGATCCTTATCGCGTAGAGTTACAAAGACCTTGATTCAGAGTTTTATGCGTAGCAAGCCTGAAATAAAATCATCATATCATCAATCTTAACACATATATTCATTTTAAGACAGATCATGGCATGACATTCATTTAACAATTCTGCGTGAAAGTCATGCAGCGTAAGTCAAAACCCTAAAGTTTATGAATTACGCATATGTTTTCTAGCCATAGGAATTGCACCAAGCGTTTTACGGTAGGTCTTAGGTGTTGTGAGAGTCTAATAACCAAGTTTTAACATCTAAAAGTCAGTGAATCAAAAATACCCAAACCTAAGAACATTAAACCCTAGTTACTAATTTATCATCAATTAGTGTTTAAGGTTGTTTTAAGGCATAGATATGATCAATTCATCATAAGAGCATCATCACACAACAATATTTTTAACCAAAAACCTTCACATTTGAAAACACCCAAATCGACTCAAGAACCTTAATTTTGAAAAACCATCAATTAGTGTTTCAGGTGGAATTTGAGGATAAGCATAGTATCCTTGATGTTAAAAGCGTTTTGACCCATTTATCTTAACCTCAAACACATAGGTATGATCATGTGTTCTTACGGCGTAGCGTATAACACAAATCAACCATATCACGTAAATTTAAGCTGTTGGATTAGTTTGAAAATCAAAACCAATGTTTAAAAGCGTGTTATCAGCATAAAAACACTTACAGATTGATGATCAAAACTTCGGATTTGTTGAACGAATTATATGCGTAGATTATATTGGTTAGGAGTAATAAATGTGATGAAAAAGTTAGGTGGAAGGTGTTTTTATTAAAATGACTTTAACCTTTTGGCAGTTTTGGTCCCTCCACCTTTTCCATTTTCATTTAAAGCCTTTTAACTTCCATTTTGGTTACCAAACAAAAGATTTTAGGAAATAACTTTGACGACACTCCCCCTCGACTTAAGAAAATGATGAAAGGTTATAAATTTTAGTCCGAGGAGTGTCAGTTTGACCAGAAAAGTTTACCACCATTGATAAAAGATACAACCAGAATAGAGTAACATGCAAGTACACGGATGTTATTGAAAAAATTAAGTAGTTATTTTCTCCCCCTCAACACTTGATCGGAAAAATATTGAATTTTGAAAGATTAGAGTGTTGACGGAAGAAATGTACTTGCCATGTTGAAAGAAAAAATAGATAGAAGAATATTTTTGTTGTTTTATCGGATTTTATATTTTTGTATTTTGTTTTTGAAAAATTTATTTACAAAAATAGTTTGGTGTTTGTGAGTTTTTAAAGACTGTTTTAGGAGGTCATCTAATTCCTCTAGAGTCAAACACCTCATACCAATCCGGTGGACCAACTCATTAAACCTAGCGGGAGGCAAGGCTTTGGTGAGAAGATCGCCAATTGGTATACGTACCCACGAGTATAATTCAACTGTACCACATTTCCACGTGATCCTTGATGAAATGATATCGAAGATCGATTTGCTTTGACTTTGAGTGTTGAACTGAGTTGCGAGATACGCAAATAGCACTCGATTGTCGCGTGATACATCGAGATTACGTCAAATCACGTAACCATAGTCTTTGAGTTGTGTTCTCATCCAAATGACTTGAGCACAATACGTCGACATGGCTACATATCTGCCGGTTGAGACGGCGATGTACAATCCTGCTTCTTCGATTGCCAAGACACGGTTTATCACCAAAATTGTAAAGCTCACGAAGTACTTTTCCGTGAGTCTAAGCATCCTGCGTGGTGTCACGAAAAGCGATTAGTTCAAAACCGGAATCGCCGGATACGGATTCCCAAATTAATGGTTCCCTTGATGTATCGGGATTCTTTTAGCCTCGAGAGGTGGGTTTCAATTGGTCGCGCCCGATAACGAGCAAAGATATCACGGCAAAGACAATATCAGTCGCTGGTACATTAGATACATGAGAGACCCAATAATACTACGGTATTTTGTAGGGTCCACCAATTTCCCATGTAAATCGGCATCTAGCTTCTTGGTATGAGCCATTGGTGTGGCATAGGTGTCACAGTTTTGCATTCCAAATTTGTTTAACAATTCAAGGGCATATTTGGAGTGACTCAAGAAAATACCACGGGGTGATTGATGAACTTGTAATCCTAGAAAGAAAGTAAGTTCACCCATCATGGACATTTCAAAATTTTTCTTCATTAGTTTTGCAAAAGCGATTGAGTACTTTTATGTGTAGACCCAAAAATGATGTCATCCACGTAAATTTGAACAATTAAGATATGTGGCCCGTGATATTGTATGAAAAGAGTAGGGTCAACCGAACCTTTGGTGAAATTATTAGCAATTAGGATAGATGATAGCTTATCGTACCATGCCCGAGGAGCTTGTTTGAGACCATCTGAGCTTTGTTCGGTTTGTAGACATGGTTGGGAGCGGGATCAACGAATCCATACGGTTGGTGACATAAACCGTTTCTTTAAGTTGTCCATTTAGAAGCAGGTTTTGACATCCATCGAAGAACCGTCATATTCATATGAGCATGAGAGCGAGAAATATCGAACGACCTCAAGGCGAGCAACGGGCAAAAGATTCTTCAAAGTCAATACCCTCTTCACGGCGATAACCCTTAGCCACGGCGTGACTTATTTTCAATAACGTTCCCTTGACATCCATTTGTTTTCCAAATCCATTTAAGACCAATGGCGTAGACCCTGTTGGTCTTTCAACCAGTTCCCAAACTTCAAGACGTTTAAATTGGTTGAGTTCTTCTTGCATGGATTCAATCCATTTGTCTTTTGTCATTGCTTCTTTAATGTTTTAGGTTGGTGTGACGGTGAGTGCATAAATGCAATGTTCACCGTCTGTGTGAAGGCGTTGTCTCGTAACGTGATTGATTCGGGTTGCCAATAATATTTTCGGAGGATGGTCTTTTGTCCATCTATGTGTGGAGGTTGATGTTGGTATACATTGTGCAGATTTTGAGGATTCAAATGGCTTGTTGAAGATTCAGCGACATCACAGTGCGGCGGTCTCATTAGAAAGCGGGTTAAAGCGCATTTGGATCAAAATCTGCGGGTGGGGTACTTCATTGAGAACATCATCAGCCGGTTCATCATTGTTGGAGCGGTTTGTTCAAGCTTTGTGTAGAGTCAGCGGTGGTGCTTCTTCAACCGTAGTTGTTGTAGCGGGTGTATCGGGTATATGAGTATTATCGGGTTGGCGTGAGCTTGGCGGATACACACGGAGCACGTTCATCAATATCGATCAGCGAACGTGAGCAAATAACTTTTCCATTTGTTGGCCGAGGTAGTGGGGGCTTTGTTCGGTGATGATGGGGTTTGGGGAAAGTTTAGCGGTTGTGACCGGGTTCTAAGATGTTATACTTTCGAAGCCATATCCGTAAGTTCATCAAAATGAGCATGAATCGTTTCCATAACCTCCTTTGTTCGGCGATTCGGATCGGAAACCTTTAGAATTATCCGCGATATCCAATAAAAACTCCAATGTCAGCTTTGGCTTTGAGCTTTCCAAAGTCATCACGATCATTATTTGGATAACAAAGAGATCCAAATACATGAAAGTGTTTGAGATTCGGTTTTCTGTTGTGGACAAGCTCGAAGGTGTTTTGTTGTGGCGTTTTGTAATCATAGACTGGTTTTGAGTATAGCATCACGATAGATCTGACTTCTACCCATAAGTAATCTCGAAGTTTAGCATTGATTAACATTGTTCTTGCTTCCACTAGCGTTGGTTTCGTCTTTCAACAACTCCGTTTTGTTGGTGTGCGTGCAATAGATGTCCGATCTTTGAATTCCCACTTTCTCATAAAATTCACGAAGAGTTTGGTTAACAAATTCGGTGCCTCTATCTATGATACGATTTGTGAGCGGTGTTTAGGTAGGTGAACTTGTATTTTCGTGAGAAGGTGATGATCATCTGTGGAGCTTGGTCTTTGCTTGAAGAAAGTAGACCCAAGTCATGCGTGAATAGTCATCAACAATTACTAAGATGTAGCGTTTGCCATTGATCGTTTACCGCGCATGGGCCACACAAATCCATGTGAAGAAGATGAAGCACATCTTTGAGTCATGTTCCACCTTTGAAGGAAAATGAGCACGAGTGCTTTTCCCTTGTTTACAAGGTGAGCAAAGGTGATCTTTAGAATACCAAAAGCGTGGGAGTCCTTCAACTAGTTTGTGTCGAGCAAGGTTGGTGATGGTTTGAAAGTTTAGATGTGAGAAACGATGGTGCCATAGCGGGATTTTTTGTTGATGTTGCCTTTGAAAGTAAGCAAATGGGAGATGAAGCAACCATGTCTTGCATAGAGAGTGTAAAGACTTGATTTACTGAGCGGACATGAGGTCATTTCCTTGTAGATCACGAATGAAACAAGATTTCTCCCTGAAAGCAAGCTTCAAATCTCCATCACAAAGCCGACCTCTTGAAAGCAGTTGTGACGAGGCCTTCCACATAGTAAACCCGCTAATTTCGATGTTCCCATTGATATAGTCTCCGTAGCCCATGATAGCTGCGAAGAGATCATTCCCGAATCGGCGGTGCCAATGAACTTTGCAATAAAGTTTGATAACAGTTTAAGGTTGCTGTCATGCCGGGGAACATCCGCTATCAACAATCAGAGAATGATCTGTATCACGCATTACACACAGGCGACGGATGGAATAGAAGTAGATGTGGAACCGAAATGTTAGAGGGTTCGGAGGGCGATGATAGTAGACATACACACATCAATAGCTTTAGGTATCCATTTAAATCCTAGTGTGTTATATATCCATTTCCGCCATCTCCAACTAGTATTTGCTTTAGTCTTAGTGAATGCACTAGGTGTTATTACATTCCTAGGAGGTGGCTGGAGCTACTGAGGGGACAACAATCGTTTCTAGAATCTAAAGAGGCGGTCTACCAAGTGACTTAGAAAGATTAGTGGGCCTAGAGGTATTCGGTTCTTAGGATTCCTTAAACGAGAGATGATAGCTTTAGCAACACATTTATCATGACAATCGGAATTCATACTTTTACGCCAAATAACACAAGGTGCATCGGTGAATATCAAAAGTGCTTAAAGGTTTAGCATTCGTTACATCACTATTTCTATTACATTTGCGGGCCTAATATCTATAGTGGAAGCAACGTGAGTCTTATTCATAGTCCTAGGGTGTTCTTCTACTTTAGCATTTCTTATTGATCTTTTCTTAGGTCGCAACTTCCTATTCTTTGATGTAGTGCTCTATTTTGAAGTGCGGACGTTTGGAAAAGCATGCAACTATTCTGTTTTGATTAGAAGGAAGCACGTTAGCAACTTATGATTTGGCATTAGGGATTCTAGGTTCATGATTACTAAGTGTTCTTGGGGCTATTCTCTTAATGATGGTAGGCGGAAGTTGTTCATACTTTCCTAACATTTCTCTTAACTTGAAGATAGTGTGAATCAGATCTTGATTTTCGGACCGAATATTTCGGCAAAATGCATAACTTCTTTAGTGTGTGCAAGATAATGATCAAGTTCATTTGATGCTTCATCACGAGTCTTTTTGAGTAAATCAAATATGACACCATATTCCTTTTTAACTTTTACAAGTTCTTGTTCATATTTTGAGATTTGACACTTAAAGAACACGTTTTGATCATCCATTGCTCAATTTTGGATCGAGAAGTTTTGTACATGGCTTTGGCGATTTTGTGTTGAAAAGCAAGTTGTTGATCGTGAATATCTTTTTGACACCAATTAAGGCGACGTATTGCATTTGAAAGTTAGTTTGACAATCGTTTATTTTCAACTTTTAAGGACTCGATCTGAAGCACATTATCAGTGTTCTCAACATTTACCACGAATCAACGATGTCGGCGGAGATATAATCAAATGCATATGACAAAGAATTCAATAACACAACATTATGGACATCAGCACGGATGACATCTTCCAAGAGTCGATCAACATCTTTTCTCAACAGTTTCTTTTTCGTTTAGTGTTAGAAATAGATGTTTACGTTTTCGAAAAATGACCTTCATCAATCCAAGTTCCTTATGAAAGTCCCTTTCCCAAGACAATGCACAACTTTTCAAATTTTTAACATTTGGTAAAAGATTTTTATGAAAGATGTCTCTTTGTTCTCGCTGAAGCGATTGAAAATGTTGAACTTTGATTTCAGAATGATATTCTATCTCATGTTGTAAAGTTTTGAGGTCAACCATGAAAAGGTCAAAATATCGAAGAATTTTGCGATTTTCAGGTTTTGAGTTTACTTCACCGATGGAAGGTAAAGGACCATAAGTTTGTGCATAATCTGGTTTGGGATTAACATTAGAAGACTCGAGGCGTTTTATGATAATCCTTGGTGTGTTAGAAGAATCCGTTGGTGTGATAAAGTGACGCTTTTGAATAGTTAAAGGTTTGTTGTAAACAACTTTTCTAATTTTGATCGACTCTCGTCTTACGCATCTAATTCCTCTTGGCGATGATATTCAACAACATTCATAACGGAATTATCAATTTTATATTACGCCTTTGGAAACTTCAGGGATTTGGTTTGAATGCTTTGGTTGAAAGCTTAGGTTTATGTAATCGGCAAGATTGGTCCATATCCATTTGGATTGGGTTTTAAAGTAAACTTTTCAATAGGCTGTGACGACTCGCCCATGTTTGTAAACAACAGTTTTAAACTCTTTAAGTTTGTTTTGCAAGCCGATGATTTCTTCAAGATGATCATCTATTCGTTTCGTCGAATGCTTTTTGTATGAGAAGCTGTTTTTGACAAGTTAACAACTTCGATCTTAGCTTTTGATTTTCCAAGGTGAGGCGTTAATTTGCTTTTTATGTTCATGTTTGATTGTTCTATTTGAGACAACAAAGCATTCTTGAGCGGCTAGATCACGCATCTGTCTCTCTAAATATTGTTCGTTTTGATGAGATTTGGCAAAGGCTGCTTCAAAACCTTTTTCACGTTTTCTTGAGTTTTGAAAAAGTTGAGTTGCTTTTGTAAACATTCAAAATCCTTGGTTAACAGTGCATTTTTGCTTTTCAAGTTCTGATTAATGGCATGACATTTTTCCACTATGGTTTGTTGGTCTTGTATTAAGCGAGCAAAATCTGGATGAGGCAATAGTTCGGCGTGTTCAGCGTGAGTCACAACATGATCATTACTTAGATCCTCAAGTATAACCACGGAGTCAATTTGATTATCAAGGGAAACCATTTGGTCATCTTGATCGTCAAATATAACTACGGGTCTAGTTGAAAATCGTCAGAATGAGATGTGGGCGACTCATTTTGAACATTCGAGCCTTGCGGATTCGGATGTTGGCGGAGATATGAGATCGAGATAAATATGGTTTGTTGGAATTTTGAGACAAGCCATAGTGTCATACACTGGGCCTGTGTCACTCATGTGTAACTCATGCATATTATCCATCAACATAACAGGCATTGGCTGCAAGTCCTCCATATCATCATCCGAGTGCGCATTTGCCATAAAGCTCTGTTCTTTGTCTGTGAGAGTTCCACCGGCTTCATCCTTAAGAGCCAAAAGAAGAGCCTCTTTGTGATAAGCCGCGCCCCGTCCCGGCTTTGGGCATGCATTAGCAGTGTCCCTTCTCATTGCGGTTGTAGCATCGAAGACCATTCAACCCATTCTTAGCATTTCCTGTTCCACCACTTGGCTCGATTGTTATTCCTACCCACGGCATTAAACCCTTGACCACCGCCCATCGGCGACCATAACCACGATTCGAACTTCAACTTCGTCCATTGTTCTACAGACTTGATTCCTTGTGTTAGATGAGGAGCGAATACGATTGTTGGATTTGTTGGTATAATGGCTAAAAGCATTAGCAATCATAGCAAATCCTTGTTGCAATGCTTCGAATGGATCAAATTCCTCATTAGCTTCACTGACGACAAGTGCTTGAGCATTGTTGTTGTTGTATGGAACCAATTGAGTTTGTTGAGATTGAGGTTGTGAAGGATCATATGGTGTGATTGTGATTGGTTGAGTTCTTTGGTTGAGGAGAATAAGCGTTTTGAGCATATAAGGCAAGTTGTTGATTTTCCGGATGTGAAGGTGAAGCAATTTGAGCACGGAGAATCCTTTCTCTATCAACTTCCTTTTCATGAGGCTTCAAGTAATCGTACAACAATCCGTATGAAGAATGATGCATATTTGAAGCTTAAACGGCTGACGGAGAAAAATGACATACTTCTCCCATTGGGACCAAGACTACTCGGAACTTAGTATTCACTGCAATTCTTGGCATGATGATGTTGTGTTTATCCAAATCATTGATGATGTCCGAGAATCGATGATGATAAGACTCTAGTGTCTCTCCCGGTTCAATCATGAAGTGTTCATAAGCCAAGTAAATTTTGGATTCCAAATCCTCCTGATTGAGTACTGATCCTTCCATAAGAAGACGAATATGATCCCACATTCGCCTTGCGTCTTTTGAGCATCAACACTGAAGAATTGGGTTTGGTAATCCTAAGAGGATATATTCCATTGCAAGCTCATCTGCTTCATAGTGTAGAAGTTCTTGAGGATTCAAGTCTGCAATAGTAGCAATGTTCGTTTGTTCATCTCTTGGTGGATTAGCATTTGGATCTCCAGGTACAATGACATTAGGCATCTCGAAATGGACCTTCAAGATAACCTTCTTTAAGAACTTTCCATGTGGCTTCTTTAGATCACAAAACCTAAAGAACCTTATCACCCATTGATCGTAGTTTCCTGGAGTGAGCATTGGAGGTCTATCAAGTGATCCAACCTCATGAATTGATTGTTGGCTGCTTAAAGCTTCACACATCTTTGCAAACCAAGTGGGTTCCTTCATAGTGTACCTTGATGGATGTTGATTGAATTCGTTTGTGTAGGGTTGAACTTGAAGACTTGGTGGTGGTTGAACCATTTGAGGTTGTGGAATTGTGGCAAGTTGTGGAGTATGTTGTTGATTAAATTGTTGTTGATAAATTGCTTGTTGTTGATTCCATTGTTGATGTTGGGGACTTAATTATTGTTGTTGTTGTTGGCGTTGAGGATAAGTGTAAGGGAAATAGTTAGAGTATGGTGGTTGTGACATGTTGAAAACTTGTGTTGGTAAAAATGGATCTTTGTAGTCGAATGAACCTTTGTTGATGAAGTGTCCTTAGGGGTAGAAATCACAATAAACCAAGTAGGACTTATGCGTAAAAACACCAAAGTTACGCATAACAATCAAGAGTTCAGCGTAGATTTAGTTTACTGCGTAAGTAGGGTAAAAGGCACTAAAGTTATGCGTAGACACAAAGTTAGTCGTAGAAACTTATGCGTAGGATTACCTTATGCGTAAGACAAGGCTTAGGCGTAAGATGAATCTTATGCGTGGGATGTTCTCGGCGTAAGCTTATGCTTATGCGTAAGTTTAGGGTTTTATCCCAAGTGATCTTTTACACTATCACTGTGCAAAAGATATCCAAAGTCAGCGTATTTTGAGGCTTATCCAAGCAAGAAAACACGGAGTAAACCAATGAAGATCAAACCAGGATAAAGTTACGCGTAAGATTAGGGTTTTAGTTACGCGTAGCTTACTCGTAAAAGTGATTTTGCCCAAAGATGTTTCTAAACCAGTTTTGTGTGATGAAATAGCTTCAATAACACCAAAATGACACAAAAGTGTGAAACTTGATGATCCAAAGCACTCAAAACGGTTGCGCGTAGGTTTACACCCACAAACAAAAACAAGCTTAAAACGTAAATCCACGTAAAGTTTGAAACTTTTTGCCAAAAACAGTTATTTTAACACCTTAAAACATTGAAAGTACAAGAATCTTGGATTAAAAATGTAAAAATACGTTTTAAGCGAACCAAAGCTCTCGTTACCTTTGGCGTAAGACCAAAAACTTACTTCAAAAGCAATACGATTCACCCAACTATTTGGCGATTGATACCACTGTTAGGTCACTAGTTTTACAACACAAGCTTAATAGAAAGATAGAGAAGCGATTGAACAATAAAACACACACACACGTATGAAAGTAAACGGTTATGCGTAGGAGTATGTGAAAGGAAATAAATTGAACAACCAACCCTCAAGTGAGGGTTATACATGAGTATTTATAGGTGGGAAGCTAGGGCAACACTCCTAGTTCCCATCCTTTACTTATTGGGCCTAAGCCTAAGCTCATGGGCCTCCTACATAAGCTTAAGGCTAATAACAAACATAAAGGCCATAATTAAGCTAACTATTACATATAAATTACTAACACTTGATTATGGTTTAGGAGTGATTCCAACACTAACTATAACTCTTGGAGCAATATTTATAAACGATTTTTTCGGACCTATGATGTCGTTCATCATCTTGAAAAAACGGCTTCTACTAGCACCTCCCAACCGAATCCATATCATGAGACCAACGATTCACTCATGGTCATGTGGATGTATTCCACAATCTCTCCTAAATTGGTTGACATGGTTATCGATGGCACCACCAAGGCTCATAAGGTTTGGGCTTGGCTAAAGGCCATTTTTCATGATAACAAAGCCGCTCGTATTATCCAACTAGACAACGAGATATGTAACATGGTTATTGGCTCTTTATGCATTCACGGATTACTTCAAGAAATCAATTCGAAGGTCGAGTCTTGCTAATCTAGGCTCTATTGAGTGATTGAGGTATCGTCACATACACCATTAATGGTCTTCGTGCTAGGTTTCCCGAACTCATTCGCATTATTCGTCATAAAGAGCCCCTTCCAACATTGATCAAGCATGGTCTATGGTGCTTTTGGAAGAAAGTGATATGAGGCAACTCACTAATGCTTTATCTGCGAATCATATTACTTCGGACTTACCCAATGTATTGGTTGCTACCAATAATAATTCCAAAATAGGTTCTATGCGAAACACACAACTTGAATTATGCCGTAACTTCTAATGAGGATCATGCACATATGGGTCTCCTTGTAAATTTCTCCATGGTTCTAACGATCAAAGGCTTTGTTCTGCTACAAAACTTGCGACCTCCAACAGTAAACAACCTGGACTCACCTCTACTCGTGTGTCTCAACCATCCCAGCCTCATGGCTCGTCTCAACAGTCCACGTCGCAACAAGTTTTCACTTCTCCTGTGCTATGCTCGATCTTTTGTGGCATGAATTGTGTAAATCCGTATATGCTTTGCCAACCTGGTTTTAGAATGGCCCAATCTACTTTGGGGGTACCCGATATTTCATCATCACCTGCTATCCATTGCCCAAGCACTCCAACATTATTGACCCAATGCAATAGTTGGGCCCGCCAACAATTGATCTAGTCCACAATGCAACCTTGTGTTTGGTACTTAGTTTGCACAAACATGAGGTGCATTATTTTGTGCCAAGCAATTTTCCTATTAGGTTCCGGTGTTTTTCAATCACAAGCCACTATGCTTCCTCAAGCTTTTTAGATGATGACTCTTCCCAACCACAGCGGAATATGGACCTTTGGTGCTTCCTCTCATTTGGTGACAACAGTTATTCTCACTTCTATTAGTAATTCTTGCATTTATCCATATGTGTATGTTGGCAATGGTTCTTCTAATCTGTTACACATCTTGGACATAGCCTCTTGTACACTTCTCATAAACCACTGCAACTTAATCATATACTTGTCATACCTCACATTATTAAAAATTTAATTTTTGTTTGCAAATTTCTGGCGTGATAATGGCGTATCTGTTGAATTTGATGCTTATGCCTTTTCTATGAATGATTACCGACGAGCGGACTTCTTCTCGGTTGTAATAGCGATGCAACCTTTACCGATTCTGAAACAATCATCCAAGCATCCTCCTTTTTCTTTCCTTTCCTTTAGTCATAGATGCGTGATGAGACAGGGCATACCGGGCATCCCGATGAAGATGTGCTTAATCGTTTGGAGTCTAGTAATTTTATTTCTTGTAATAAGTCAAAGTCGTCCGCTTTGTGTTATCTTGGCGTCAATTAGGTAAACAAATAAAGCTTCCATTTTATACTTGGTCGAAAGTTGCATCTATTTTGACATTGTTCACTTTCGAATTATGGACCTCCCTATTCAAGTGAAGCGGTATTAAATATTATGCTATCTTTTTATATCATTTATCACATTTTGTTTGAGTTTATCCTTTGCGTAAAAAATATGACTTGTATGATATTTTTTTTTTGCTTTTCTTGCTTATGTTAATCAACAATTTGATGTAGATACTAATGCTTTACAATGTGATCATGGTGGTGAATATGACAATACCCATTTTCACAACCTTTTTCGCAAAAACAACATTTACGTAGTGTTCGGTATATCGTAATCAAAGCCGTAATGGAAAAGATTATTATGATGTATTGAATAAATGTTGATTGTTTACATTTAAAGAATGTAATGATTCATTACAAGTAATGACTCATTACATTAAAACCATTCCTTAGGGGCCACCTACTTTTTTTTCATTACATCTTGTAATGAAATCAAAATTACATAAAACTCCATAATTAATTAACTACATTAAATAAACTTTCTATCACTAATGGGTATTTTAGTCTTTTTATTATGGATTTCATTACGCCTTATCATACAAACCAAATGTAACACCCCCGAAAATCTTAATGACAGCGGAAGGCTAATTCGGGTGTTACTTGAATGGAGATCATGGTCAATAATTATAGAAAACGACTCGAAAGAGACGTTTTATTAAAATAGTTATCATTCATCGAAAACTCATTGTTTGTTACAAAATGTTGTTAATAGATCAAGTGTTTTTCCCAAAAGAAAGATCATGAGTTTGAAAGAAATGACAACTTTTATGTTTTACACCACCAAATAAGCCTTGCCATGCCCCATTCCGCGCCTTGGTCAATCTTCACTGATTACCTGAGACAACATGCTAAAAAGGTCAACAAAAATGTTGAGTGAAATCCATAGGTTTAAAATAAGTTGAACACAAGTATAAGATCATGATCATTGTAAACTAATAATATCATAAGAAAAATCCTGATTATTATGCTAAGCTCATGAAACAAAAACTCAATTTGCATACACGAATTACCGATTATGCGTAAGTGTGACCCAAAAGAGGTAATAGCCAATTACCTAAAGAAATTCAATATAAATGGCTCCGGTTATTTCTCTATAACCGAAGCGAGTCATAAATCCCCATAGTACTATTCATGATATCTCGTTCACTTTCGCGGTGATTAATGGTTCATGATCGGGGACTTGTGGCTAAATACTTAAAGGTACCAATAATTAAGAAGATAGAGCATTTATGAAAAACCTTGTGTTCTAGTTTAGAGCATGTATCTCCCTCGCGGGGTTTGCAAAAAAAGTAAGTAAGCGAGGCTATGAACTCACCTTGATGATAATGAACACGCACAAATAGATCAAGCACAATGTAGCGAAGGTTCCAACTCGAAACCTAAAATGATAAGATGGCGGAGTCTCAGATAAAATGAGCATTTTGGTTTGCGACCAAAATAATAGAGCATTGAATATTCTTATTCAATAGATCATTGGATTGTCCAATCCAATAGTGTTCGATCGCGTGCTAACGTTTTAAGTAAATTTTCATGCTACATTGCCTTAATTAATGATCCTCACTTACGCATAAGTGAAATGTTCCCCCGTTGTGATCTTAGTAGATTTTTGAGTATTTTAGCGTATTTAGATTCCCGTGTGTTTTATGGTTTATATATATAATTATAATCTTATAAATATATATATATATATATATATATATATATATATATACACGTAATACGTTTAACGTTATCCATAAATAAAATACTCATATGATCAAAATACTCGTTTTTACGAAGTTATGATGGTTTTATAAGTTTTCCTAAACTTTTCCCGAATTTACACTTTTTACCCTCAAGTTACAAAAAAGTACGAGTTTAGTCCTTAAACTTTGATAAAATGACAATTTTCACCCGAAATATATTTTATAGTAAAACTTTCAGAAATGACACTTTCAACCCTTGATAAAATTGAATTTACGAAAACAGCCCTCTAAGTTTACTTTATACACTTTAAACCCATGTTTTCCAAACTTGACATTTCTAACTCAAAGTTTATAAATACTAGTTTAGGTAAATTACATATTTGGCCCTTGGAGTTTTCGATGCGCACATGCACACGTGCATGCTACCCTTGTACTTTCGAAATTGACCTTTTCAGCCCTTAGACTTTTGCAAAATACTTGTTTCACGCATAAAATGATCCTTTAGCTTTTCAATATGTTACCCTTTGGACCCTACGTTTCATATTTTTACAAAGATAGTCCGAAAATAAGTTTTATAAAATGAAAACTTTGTAAATCGATTCCAATTCATTTCCAACTTAACATTAGTGCTTATTGACTTATTTTTAACTTATTGGGCCGGGTTGGATCATTGTTGGGCTTCGTTTGGGCTTATTGGGCTCTCGGTTTGGGCTTCAGGCCCGTTATCATTTTCGTGAGTTTTACAAGTGAACAAATGGCTATTATGTGTTCGAGTGATGTTTCTAATTATTTCAGGCTCGTTTTAACTATCGGCATTGTGTCGTGGTACAACTATTTCATGTGTATAACGCTAGTTGTTCGTAAAACGTGCACACATCCTAAGCATCATGCGATAACTAAGTGTAACAAAATAATAAGAAGTAAGAATGTGTCAAGGGTGACTTATAAACACTCGAATGAGTGGTGATGCTCGATGAGATGATGTTCCTAATCTTACCCCGTGTTCTCCTTATAAAAGTTACCCGTATCCTTATTTCGACCCAAAATAGTTTACCCTTATGGTTTACTTCTTCTTTTCTTTGATGTTACCACAGTGAACGATTGGTAATGCAAAGGGTATGAGAGTTTGTGAGTTGTGGGAGTTTAAGTGAGATAGTGAATAGTGAGACTTTTCTAAGTGATTAGAATAGTTTATATAGGGGGAAAGAGTATGGTCTTCTTAATATTTTACTCATATCTTTCCTAACTCTAGGCTTATTAGTCATGTGTTTCTTAGAATGAGGCCATGTTTGTGGAATGTGGCTAGACGTGGGATTTGAGTCCTAAGCATGCCATGGCTTGTCAAGTCATTAGAAACATTATATCCAATAGGTCTTCGGGTCAAAGTATAGTCAAGTGTATTATGCTATTTTAATATTTGCTTAGGGAGTCCTAAAGGTGGCTTTGTCTCCTTCTTTCTCACTTTCATATGCAACTGAGGGGACACAAAAGAGAAATTGTATTTTGTCTAGTTGTCTTTTGGTTCTCTTCTAGCTACTAGTTCACCAAATGAATTCATATTACCTATGTTTGCAAGGTTGCTAGTCTTGTGGGTGTTGGGCTCGGCAGCCAGGCCCAAGAGAAATCAACGATTTGGGCTTGAGATTGGTTGTGGGTTCGAGTACAAAAGATTAAGCCCAAAAGAGGATAGCACTATGTTGGGCTAGGGTGGTTAACGTGGCCCAATTTAAAAATATATAACGTGGGCTTGGCCCAGTTACAAGGCCTACTTCCGTGTCGGGGTTGAGTTACGAGGTGGTATAAATCCAACGAGTTCCGAGGCCCAATACGAATTTTAATATATTTTTGTTATAATTTAATTCGTATTTTTACAAATTTTCACGTATTTGTTACGTATTTTAAGATTATCAGGATCGTGGGGAATTTTATTCTGATCACAACGGTATATTTTATGAACGCTCAAGCTGTGTTGATCATGCATATGCCAAATGATATGCGAATGTGATGTTTAGAAAATTTCATGATGAAATAGATCGTGTTTAATTTCTGATTAAAGCGTTAAGTACATTGAAATTTTCCGAGAGCTAACAGTACCTACCCCTTAAGAGAACCGCGTCCCGCGGTTAAACTCAGATGTCATGGGTGATCTAGATGAGCGGTGGGGATACTTGGAGCGCATTACATCCTCGCGCTCCCGAATGAACTCTGCACCTCGTTTCTTGTGATTCCATCGAACTTTATCGATAGGAATGTGGCTTTGCTTAAGCCTCTTGACTTCTCTGTCCATGATCTCGACGGGTTCTTCGACAAAGCTAAGTTTGTCATTGGTGCATGTGATTGGCGGTGATGCGACTAGAGTTTCATCCGATAGACACTTCTTAAGATTCGAGACAAGGAATATGTCATGTACTCGGCTAAGTTCTTCGAGAAGATCGAGTTTAAATGCCACTGGACCAATTCTTTGAAGAATTTTGAACGGTCCGACGTATCGAGGTTTGAGTTTTCCTCTTTTTCCGAATCTGACCATCCCTTTCGGGGTGATACTTTGAGCATTACACGGTCTCCGACCTAGAATTCCATTGGTTTTCTGCGAACATCTGCGTAGCTCTTTTGTCTATCTCGAGCTGCTTGCAATCGTTGCCTAATTTGTATTATCTTTTCTGTTGTCTTTTGGACAATTTCGGGGCCTGTGAATTGTACTTCTCCAACTTCTGCCCAACAAAATGGCGATAAGCATTTTCTTCCATAGAGTGCTTCAAAAGGAGCAGCTTTAATGCTGGCATGATAACTGTTATTGTAAGAGAATTCAGCCAGAGGTAAGTGCTTATCCCATCTTTTTCCGAAATCAATCACACATGATCTTAGCATGTCTTCCAGAGTTTGGATCGTTCTTTCACTTTGTCCATATGTTTGAGGATGGTACGCGATACTCATATCCAAGTTGGTACCCATGGCTCTTTGAAGCGTTTGCCAAAATCTCGAGGTGAATCGGCTATCACGATCAGATATGATAGATATTGGTACACCGTGACTAGAAACAATCTCTTTGATGTACAATATAGCGAGTGTAATCATCTCGTCGTTCTCCTAGATTGGCAAGAAATGAGCTGACTTCGTAAGGCGGTCTACAATGACCCAAATGGTGTCGAAACCATTAGAAGTTCTCGGCAACTTCGTGATGAAAGCCATTGTGATTCTTTCCCATTTCCATACGGGAAGTTCTGGTTGTGTTAACAATCCAGATGGCTTTTGATGTTCATCTTTGACTTTCAAACATGTCAAACACTTACTGGCGTATTCGGCGATATCAGCCTTCATGTTAAGCCACCATTACAAAAGCTTTAGATCTTCATACATCTTGTTGGGACCAGGATGTATGGAATACTTTGATTTATGTGATTCATGCATGATGAGTTCTCGAATACCTCCGTAGAGTGGAATCCAACTTCGATTTTTGAAACATAAAGTTCCGTCTGATTTCTTCACAAATCCATTTTCATTCTCCGGCATGCCATAAATCTTCTCATTCGGCCTATTTTCTCCTTTAAGTGCTTCGATCTGAGCTTCAAGAATTTTCGATGGTAGGGGTGAATTGATTACCATTCCCAATGATCTCACTCTAAGTGGCTTAGGGCGATCTTTTCTACTCAAGGCATCGGCAACAAAGTTCGCCTTTCCAGGATGGTAACGAATCTCGCAGTCATAATCACTGAGTAACTCTAACCAGCGACGTTGATGCATATTCAGTTCTTTTTTATCTAAGATGTGTTGAAGACTTTTGTGATCAGTGTACACTATACACTTGGTTCCGTATAGATAGTGTCTCCATAACTTGAGTGCAAATACCACAACGCCAAGTTCTAGATCGTGAGTAGTATAATTCTTCTCATGAGTTTTGAGTTGTCGTGATGCGTAAGCAATCACTTTGTTCCTTTGCATGAGAACAACGCCTAAAACCATGTGTGAAGCATCACAATATACTACAAAATCTTCGAGTCCTTCCGGTAGTGCCAAGATGGGTGATTCGCAAAGCTTGTTATTTAAGAGTTGAAAAGCTGATTCTTGATCGTCTCCCCATTCGAATTTCTTCATTTTCTGGGTTAACTCGGTCAATGATTTGGCTATCTTCGAGAAACCTTCGATGAATCTTCGATAATAACCTGCAAGTCCTAAGAATTGACGAATTTCAGTTTGGTTGGTGGGTACTGGCCAATTCTTTATTGATTCGATCTTTGCGGGATCCACGTGGATTCCTTCACTGTCGATCACATGACCAAGAAATTGGACTGTCTCAATCCAAAAATCACATTTGGAAAACTTTACGTACAATTCTTCATTCTTGAGTAACTTCAGGACAGTTCTCAGATGTTCCGCATGTTCTTTTTTATCACGAGAGTAGATAAGAATATCGTCAATGAACAAAATGACGAATTTATCCAGATATGGTTTACATACTCTATTCATGAGATCCATGAATACAGCAGGTGCATTAGTTAAACCGAATGGCATTACTTGGAATTCATAATGGCCATATCGAGTTCTAAACGCGGTCTTGGGTGTATCTTCCTCTTTTACCCGTGCGATGATATCGGATCTTAAATCAATCTTCGAGTATACACTCGAGCCTTGTAATTGATCAAACAGATCATCGATTCTTGGTAAGGGATAGCGGTTCTTGATCGTGAGCTTGTTTAATTCTCTATAATCGATACACATCTGAAATGATCCATCTTTCTTCTTAACGAATAGAACAGGTGCTCCCCAGGGTGAGGAACTTGGTCTAATGAATCCCTTTTCGGATAGCTCTTCTAGTTGTTTGGACAATTCTTGCATTTCTGAGGGCTCTAAACGGTACGGTGCTCGTGCTACGGAGTAGCTCCGAGGAATAAGATCGATTTGAAATTGACTTGTCGGCGGGTGGGAGTCCGGCAAATCTTCCGAAACACCTCAGAAATTCTTTGACTACATGTACATCCTCTAGTCGTTTCTCTTCCGACTTCTTTTCCGTTACTTGAGCTAAAAAGGCATAACATCCTTTTTCCATGTACTTTATCGATTTTGCACAGGATATGATACTTAAGTACTTTCTACTTTGATCTCCTTGGATGACTAAGGTTTCACCGTTGATCGGGATATGAACGGTTTTCTCGTCGCAAACAATCCTAGCACGGTGTTTGGACAACCAATCCATGCCAATTACGACATCGAAACTACCAAGTTTGATTGGCAAAAGATCTATGAGGAACGAGTGATCTTGTAAAAGAATAGGGCAATTACAGATTACGGTGTTGGTTCCTATTATCTTTCCATCAGCAAGATCTATCTCATAAGTTGTATCTAAGGCGGTTGGGGATATTTCAAGTAATGGTGCAAAAGTAGTAGATACAAAACTCTTATCGGCTCCAGAATCAAACAAGATTTTTGCATAATGATTGTTAAGAGAATACGTACCCGTCACAATGTCAGGGTTCAACGGTGCATCTCCATCTCCTAGCACGTACACTCTTGCACGTGCATTGTTTGTTTGAGCGACATTCAACTTTGGGCATTGACTCTTGAAATGACCCTTTTCCCCATATCCATAACAGTTCATGTTTGCCACAGTGTTGCCCCCCCAGGGTTTCGGCAATGCTTACCTTGATGACCTACCTTGTTGCACTTATCACACTTCACAGTACAAGGTCCAGAATGGTGCATCAAACATCTGTTATACTGGGGATGTGGTCCTACATACCATTTTCCAACAGTGGGTGCAACATAAGCCCTTGCGGCTTCTTGCCTTCGGTTTTGCCGATTGTGATGATGGTTTCTGTTGCGGTGATACTGGTTGTTGTTTCGATTGTTGTTGTTGGATTGTTGGTGGTTGGAATTTGAGCTTTTCCGATCATCAAGCTTCCTTTTGTTGTCACTTGAGCCTTGTGCATTTGCAAGCTTCAATATCGGTTCCATAAGGGGGTGGGATACAATGACAACTTCTTCAACAATCTTTGGATTCGAAGCGATGACATCTCATTCGATGCTTCAAGGTAAACCTCCGATCAAAGCTTCCAAAAGCTTTTCATTGGTGGGAAACAGATGAGGACACATAGCTCTCACCTCATGAAATCTCTTGAAGTATGTCTTGAGATCATTACCTTTAGCAGCCAAGTGATAATACTCATCTTCGAGTTTCTTGATCTCCATTCTCGGGCAACTTTGCTTCATTAGCAGTTGTTTCAGATCTGACCATGAAATCTTACAAGCTTCTTCCATTCCAATTGGTTGAGCATGGCCTTTCCACCAAGATAACGCATCTTTTAACAAAGTTCGAGTCGCAAAATTGACTTTGCAATCATCTGTGCAGTCACTTAGCAGAAATACAGTCTCGGTTCTCTCAAACCAATGAAGTAAACCAATAGCACCTTCTGTGCCCTTGAAGAATGTCGGCTTGCAGTTCATGAACTCTTTGTAACTACACTTACGAGTTACAGTGGACTCACTTTGATTTGTCGGAGTGTTAGTTGCATTTGAGTTTGCCATTTCAACAAGGCGTGCAGCTACGTGGCACGATTCTCTTCAGCAAGACGAGTAGTTTCCAACCTCACGTGCTGCTGAGCAACACGCTCCTTCAGCCCTCGAGCGATCTCCGCTTCTCGGGCAATCTCAGCTTCTCTTGCAATTTCGGCTTCTCTTGCAATCTCGGCTTGTCTTGCAATCTCAGCCTGTCTTGCAATCTCAGCCTTTCTTGCAATCTCAGCTTGTCTTGCAATTTCAGCTTCACGTGCCTCTTGGTCAATTCATTCAGCTTCGGCAATGCGTTCAACTTCGGCTCTAGCAGTATCAGCGGCATACTGTGCTATAGCATTGCTAACGCTTTCAGCGACCAATTTTCGAACAACTGCGGGAGTGATGGTGGATGAGGTAGCTTTCTTCTTGACCATTTTTCTAAAATTTCCAAGAAATAAACACCAAGATTAAGAAATCATCGATTGATAAGAAAAGTGATTACACATTATAAACATCATAATAGTCAAGATCACCATTTTAAATCAATGATATGATATCGTTCTGAACAACAACAAGTGAATCATGATTTTTCTCAACAAATCATAACGTATATATGAGGACATAAGGATCGGTTCGGCATACATTACCGATGAATAATATTACAACACAAGAATATAAGAAATACAACCATAGAATACATAGATTACATCATTACATAGTATTGTTCACAACCATAGGTTACAACATCATAATTCTTGTTCAAAAGTTACAAACCAAAAGGATACAAGCCTTAATGCCTCATATAGCGGCTTTATGATACATACTAAGATAAAGATGACTAGAATCTACGCATCTCCCGATGCGTCAGCATGACGACGGTGAATCTCCTCAACCATGGCTGTCAAATATCGGATCTGCTGCTCACGTGCTCGATCTCTCGCCTCGAGGTCATCAATCCTCTCCTCTAGGATAGCAGTGTAAGCATGAGCGGATGCAAGCTCGTGATGCAAGACTCTCTCTCGTTCTAAAGCAGTGTCTCTCAACTTACTAGCATCTCGAAATGTAGTCTCCAACCTCTGAGTCAATCGGTTCACGACCTCTCTTGCTTCCACAATCTGAGTACTCATCATATCGAACACAATCTCAATGGAGTAGCGACCTATCACGAGGTTTTTTACCTCGTCCTCCAAGCTCTCTATCCTAACCAGTGGAATCTCATCATAATGTGGCAGGAGCTCACTCAAGCGGTCTTCGTGCACTGCGAGTCTAAGTAGCCAACAGAGAAATAGTGTGGTGTACTGGGGCTCACTGTAATAGGCGAACTCGGAGCTGGTGCGTGGTTGAGCTCTCTCAAGCTCGAATGAACTAGGTGCTCCCTCCCTTCTCTCAAAGCGGACAGTAGCGGTATCAAGAATGACCATCGGCTAGCACCGGATTTCTTCCTCGGTCCGGTCTCATTATCCACTTGAGTAGGCATGTCAGGATCAGATAGTGATGGTGGATAACACTTTATGCATAGCGGTAAAAGTGGCTCACTAAAAGTGTCCAATGGAGGTGATGCTGTAGGCGGTGATGAAACAGAACGATGAGGGTCTCGATGGTAGAACCACGTAGGTGGCGGTGGTGAAGTAGCGTAGGTGGAACAGTGATAGGTGAAATGGGTGATGGTGGCGGTGGTGGAGCTGATGGTGTGGCGATTGGTGGTATCACACGAGTCATAGTGATGGATCACACACGCTTCTTAGCGGTGTGTTTGAAGGTCTTACCTTTAGGATGTAGTCTATAAGGTACTCCAAACGGCTCAGGCGCATAAGGCTTAAGAACACGGATCATACATCTGCGACGACGGATCGCTAGGGAAGATGATCCAGAAGAGTCTGATGAAGCAGAGTCGGTGCCCTCGGATGACTTGGATGATCCATCATCCACAGCGACATCTGAAGCAGGTAACCATTACTGCGACTCGTAGTATGCGATCTAGGGTCATAGAAGCAAAAGCATTGTGCTCTTGAGAGCGAGCAATCATAGCTGGAGCGAGGGAGTTCGCAACTTCACCTTCCTCAAAAGGTTCATCTCGTCGAAGCGATAAGTGGTATGACTGGACTGGGATGAGCTAGCATATTGACAGTCTTAGAGGACATAGTGTCTTCCATCGGTTAATCGAGGACGAGAAAAACCGGGTGGGATGCAGACATGGTACTGTAACAACCCATAAATTAATGTAAGTAAAATGCCAAATAATATAATATTAACAAGATTTTAGTTAGCTACACATATTTTCCAAGCAAATCTCCATGCCTAACTAAAATAAATGCAATTTACTTATAATCTAGTGATGCATTAATCCTAATGCATAGAGCGGTCACGGAAGGGCGTAAGGCAGTGGTGTAAAGTAGTCTCGTTTTAAAAGTGCGGTTATAGTCAAAAATGTTTTCGAAAAACTCTTTGGTTCTCTATAACCTTGGCTCTGATGCCAATCTGTAACACCCCCGAAAATCTTAATGACAGCGGAAGGCTAATTCGGGTGTTACTTGAATGGAGGTCATAGTTAATAATTATAGAAAACAACTCGAAAGAGACGTTTTATTAAAATAGTTATCATTCATCGAAAACTCATTGTTTGTTACAAAATATTGTAAATAGATCAAGTGTTTTTCCCAAAAGAAAGATCATGAGTTTGAAAGAAATGACAACTTTTATGTTTTACACCACCAGATAAGCCTTGCCATGCCCCATTCCGCGCCTTGGTCAATCTTCACTGATTACCTGAGATAACATGCTAAAAAGGTCAACAAAAATATTGAGTGAAATCCATAGGTTTAAAATAAGTTGAACACAAGTATAAGATCATGATCATTGTAAACTAACAATATCATAAGAAAAATCACAGATTATTATGCGCTAAGCTCATGAAACCAAAACTCAATTGCATACACCGAATTACCAGTGTACGTAAGTGTGCCCCAAAGGAGGTAATAGCCAATTTACTAAAGAAATTCAATATGGTGCGCTCTGGTTATTTCTCTATAACCGAAACGGGGTCGTAAATCCCCATAGTACTATTCACGATATATACGTTCACTCGCGGTGATTAATGGTTCATGATCAGGGGACTTGTGGCTAAATACTTAGGCAGTACCAATAATCAAGAAGATGGAGCATTTATGAAAAACCTTGTGTTCTAGTTTAGAACATGTATCTCCCTCGCGGGGTTTGCAAAAATAAAGTAAAAGCGAGGCTATGAACTCACCTTGATGATGATGAACACGCACAAATAGATCAAGCACAATGTAGCGAAGGTTCCAACTCGAAACCTAAAATGATGAGATGGCGAGTCTCAAGAAATGAGCATTTTGGTTCTGACCAAAATAATAAAGCATTGAATATTCTTATTCAATAGATCATTGGATTGTCCAATCCAATAGTGTAGTATGCTTAAGCGTTTAAGTAAATTTTCATGCTACATTGCCTTAATTAATGATCCTCACTTACATAAGCGAAATGTTTTTCCCCCGTTGTGATCTTAATAGATTTGTTGAGTATTTTAACGTGTTTATAATTATAATCTTATAAATATATATATATATATATATATATATATATATATATATATGTATATATATACATACGTAATACATTTAACGTTATCCGGAAATAAAATACTCATATGATCAAAGTACTCGTTTTTACGAAGTTATGATGGTTTTATAAGTTTTCCTGAACTTTTCCCGAATTTACACTTTTAACCTCAAGTTACAAAAAGTACGAGTTTAGTCCTTAAACTTTGATAACATGACAATTTTCACCCGAAATATATTTTATAGTAAAACTTTCAGAAATGACACTTTCAACCCTTGGTAAAATTGAATTTACGAAAACAGCCCTCTAAGTTTACTTTATACACTTTAAACCCTTGTTTTCCAAACTTGACATTTCTAACTTAAAGTTTATAAATACTAGTTTAGGTAAATTACTGTTAGGTTCCCATATTAGTAACACAAGCATCAATATAAGAAATAGAGAAGAAGAGATTGGATGAACAATCACACACACACACGTATAAGATAAATGAAGAGTTATGCGTAGGAGTGAAAGAGTGAATTGAACAACCAACCTTCAATGAAAGTTTACAAGAGGTATTTATAGGAGGGAACTAGGGCAACTCTCCAAGTTCCCATCCTTTTACTTATTGGGCTTGGCCTAGGCTTATGGGTTTTCTACATAAGCCTAACCTTGATTACTAACATAAAAGCCATATTAAGCTAACTATTACATATGAATCACTAACACTTGAGAAATGGTTTAGGAGTGATTCCAACAATCTCCCCCTAAGTGTTACTGATGAATGAAAGAGTGATAAACGTTGTAGGTGCTGATGTAATAGTAGCTTTGACGTCTTCTGACATTCTTCTTTCTTGTGAGAAGAAGTGTCTTGATTCGAACATTCTCCCCAAAGTGTCTTAGAGAAATTGTTTCCTTTGAAGTGTTTTGCTTTGACGTCATCATTTTCTTTGTTCTTTGATCTTTGTTCTTTGTGATGGTGGTGATAGTATGTTTTGTTGTATGCGCATCAGTGCGCTTCATTACTCAAGTGTCTCCACGTCTTTCTTCAATATGCTCACACGCTCTTTAACGTTGGATTTCAGTACTGATGAAGTTCTCTTAGTCTTTAAACTTTGTAGATTCTTTGACTTGACGAAGAATCATTCTGACTTTGTGTTGCCTTTAGAGAGAACTTCCATTAGTGATGTTGTTGGTATGAGCATGTGAAGAATCTCACACGATCAGTCATCGCTCGAGCTTCC
Organism: Chrysanthemum makinoi; assembly: GCA_910596185.1. Classification (NCBI taxonomy): domain Eukaryota; kingdom Viridiplantae; phylum Streptophyta; class Magnoliopsida; order Asterales; family Asteraceae; genus Chrysanthemum; species Chrysanthemum makinoi. Next base: position 208,940,121 of record OU343218.1, on the reverse strand, counting down.
ATAAGAAGAAAACATAAGAAAGGTTAGTAATAAGCGGATTTCGGCACTTACGAGTTCGAACTTCGAGAGTGTTAACAACATAGTGTGAAAACACAACTCTAATTCTCACAAAGGCCGTTCCTGAATTGGAGTCCCACACGTGAGATAACACGATGTCTTGAAGTACATCTACGGCTTCAGATGAGTCGCCGAGGTACATCGAAGCATCACCTAACGACTGTAGATGGTTTGAGACACACTAAGCGTAATCCACGGGGAGTTACCGAAGTGACCTGCTGTCAGCGCTGTTTGATGTTGACCCTGGCAGGAGTTTCCATTCAATCACTGAGGATCACATGTGTGAACCTCTCATAAATGTTCTCGACAGATTGCTAAGATCTGTGAAGGACACGATAAAGTATCACTTGCGTTCTTATTGATGAACAACAAGCGATAAAATTTCAAGTGTACCTAAGAGATCTTTTGATGAATCTCGTGGCTCTAGACTCAATAGTGCGTTTTGGTTTTCCTGAGCGGAGACTAGGGAGAGGGTCTCCTTCTTCAATACCAGCTATCTCTAAGAGAAAGCCGATAGTTTGCGTAGGGTTCCCTGTGAGAATGAAACAAGCTTCTGTTGAGAGAAACTTGAGTGGCTAAGAAGGTTTAGTGCATGCGTCACTGGGTCCATGACGACTTTTAATCTTCAATACCGGCGTCATCAAGTGACAACCAGTAGCATATGAATTGAACCCGGTGTCTGCCATAAGTTGAATAATCTGGAGGGCTATTTCTTTTCACCCTTTTCTTTGATTTTCTTTTTAATTCTTCAACTCCTTCTTTCTCCGATTCTCATTTTCTCCTTTTTTATAATCATACCTGAGGACTTCTAATTCTAACTATTGGTAGTGTCCTTGGGTAGATCCCTCCGGCTCTGGCGGATCATAGGACGGTTATTCCTAACCTTAATCACCTTATAACTCCATTGCCATAAAACATTTTCATGAAAAAATCTCTCGAAGTGTTTGTGAATGAAAAACATGTTTGAACACTTCAAGAGTTTTAGATTTTCAGAAATACTCCCCCTCCACATGTGCTTAAGAGTTTTGACAGAAATCTGCACAGTGAGGAAAGAGTGCGCACTTTTGAATTGATCAACTCAAGATAGACAATTCCTTGCGAAGCACGATTACGTTGCATAGTTAAAGATATACATTATCGCCTTTTAGGTGACAACTAGCTCTAATAACTACCTTGAAGATGTGGACAACCCCGAAAGGTTGTCAAACCCGTCAAAGTTCATGTCTATCAAGAGCTTCTCGAATAGGTACAATTTACTCGGATAAGTCTTGGAAGACAAATCTTTTCAATATATGACTGTTCAGTTCCCGTCAATTCATGGGTTGAAGTCTTTTCACACGAGGATTCAATAGCAAAACACAACATATTTCTTATCACTTAATTTTTTCCCCCTAAAAAATGGCATATTAATGTTATTTTTTGACGAAATTTTGATAGTGAATATGTCCATTTTGAGTTTTGCGGGAAGATTATCACGAAGAACAATTTGTGAACAAATGTTTTAAGCAAATACTCCCCCTCAACAAGTGATATAAACGGTTGAGGTTTTGAAAAAACATAAGGGGAAGTACTTGTTCTTTTGAGCAAAACCTTTGAAAAATGAAAGGTTTGATAAGTTTTACTCAAAAGTAAGAAGCTTTCGCTCCTTTTATAAGGATTGTAGCACTGAAGCGTACCACAGGGTCCTTTCATTACAAGAACGGGTTGTACACTGTTATGTGTGCACAAGCCATAGTCATTATAGAATCACACATCCAAATTTATATGAAATTGAAACAGTTTAAGGGGTACCAGGTAGTCCATCAATCTTTCCAGGAATGAGAACAAGGGGTTGATAGCCTGTGAGAGTAATCCTGGGACGACCACCCACGAAGCTCTCGAGTTACGGAACCGGTCCCTTCTATACAACCTTTCATCGATCCAAGTGATGATCCTCTTAACATCCCGTCTGTCCTGAGAATTCCTTCGCTTTGGAGACCCAATTCCTGCATGTATCGCCTTCAACCTATAAACCAAGCCATCCCTGACCTTCTTCAATGTGTGATCCCCAAATTTGTGAAGATCTCTACACGCCATCAAGTAGTTGCGTTGTAGTTCACTACGGTAAACTACTCAGAATGGTTTGGCGACGAGTGTATTGTGGAAGCGGTTGATGTCGGGAAGTTCTAGCCGAGGTCGGTGAAGTTAACACGAGTCTGATAAGATTCAACATCAAGTTGTAAATCTTCTACACGTTCCTGGATCACTATGCTTCGATGAAGATCGCAAGGACTTGATGTATTCACGTTGAATTTCAGTCGAGAATTGTCTCATTCGTCCTTGTACTTTGGCAAGATATAGATCTTCAATGTCGTTGAGAGACAAGTTCAAAAGTCCGCCTACGAATTCATAGTCCCTTTCGTCTTGTCTTTTGACCACGATAGTCTTGAGGAAGGTGTAATCCCATTTAGACAAAAGAGTGACATGCTTAACAGCAACGATCCCTTTATCACTGTACACTTCATGTTGAGACTTTCGAACCCGGCTGCTTTTGTAGTAGATTCGTTGGTGTTCGGCCAATGGTGAATCCCGTACATTGCATCAATGTCATACCGTTCCACGCTGTTGGAAAACATGCGGGTAGCCTTTTCTTCGATGGCTATGCAGTTGGAGTATATGGTTGCCGGGGACGGAGAGTGTAAGTAAGTGATGTAGCGTATTTCATTGAACCATCGCTACCGTGTAGAAGAAATTCAAGTCATTGTTGAAGAAGTAGCGAAATGGAATCTTAGGTTGATCTGGTTGGCCAATCATCGGTAGAGGTTTAGACCAGTCGGTGTAGTATGGAGGGTTGTCTCTTCGGTGAAGTCAATGTTTGCTTAGGTTGAGCCAATCAATGTTGTTAGACATAGCTTGTGCTATGTTTTCAAGGTGATATTTGACTTCAATAGCACTTTCGAGGCTGTCTTTGAGTAGTTGAAATGCTTCATTCTGGATTCGTTTCAACTTTGATTTCGTCATCTTCTTCACACGAAACTTTTCTTGCAGTAATTTAGCATGCTCCAACGTACGACCTTCTACCATATATGGATCATCAGTTAGAGCGGGAGTTGCATCAACAAGTGTAGAGAACCATTCAAACTCGGTGTCATCTTCGTCTAGCCATGAGACGACATCAGCCTTAGGAGACTTCTTCTTCTTCTTTGGCCTTGATGAGGATGATGGTTTCTTTGTTGAAGCGGGAGAGGTGGGTTGTTGTTGGGGCTCGGGGACTTCCTCATCGTCACCACCAGTATACTCAAAGTGATCACCGGTTTTCTCATGTGGGGTGGTAACTTCGAGTCCCTGAGGTTTGTCAGAAGAAGAGCGTAGAGGAGATCGTTGTTGAGATGGAGTCCTTTGGGGTGGAGGTGGCATGGAAGAAGATTCACCAGACTTCTTTGGACGTTTAGATGCAGAGTCCTTGTCCTTATCATCGTCATCTCTTGGTCGTGTTGGTTGACTTGCTGATTCTTTGCATGAAGACTTGAGTTGATAGTCTAATAGAGTCTCAAAAAATTTAGCTTCATCTGAGGTAAAGGTTCCAGCTCGTTTTGACATTTGCATCACTAATTTTGTAAGTAACTCAGCTTCAGAGAGATCAGGTTCTTTGGCCATTATATGTTTGACCAATGCAACGATATTTGGAGTAAGTATTTTGGAAAATAACTTCCTTGTCACTTTAGGAACAGTGTCGAGTAGGAACTTGTGAGTATAGCCCGTAATCATTTCGTTCATTTCCCCTTGAAGATCACGATGCATGAACTTCTGGACGTACTCCCTTTCATTAGACATCTTTTCTATCTCGTCATGAAGATGTTTGATGTTGTCAGCGAGTATATCTAACTTTTTATTGGTCACATCTTTCTTCCTGACCTGCTTGACAGCTTTAACAATCCTTGTCTTTGCCCGAGATATCCAAGAGTCCGTTGGCTTCTTCACAGATTTGGATGTGGATCTGGTTGTTCTTTTGGATGGTGGAGGTGAAGAGTGAGAAGATGAATCTGATGATGAGGAGTCGTGAGGTGACTCTGGAACCTTTGGAGGTTCAGAGGTTTGTTCTTTGGAACGTGCTTGACTTTCTAGAAGAAAGTCATCATATTCAACCTCATCATCCTTTGCAGTCTTAGCCTTTTCTTCAGCCTGAAGCCTAGCCTCTTCTTATGCTTTGGCTTGAGCTGCAGCCTCTTCATCAGTCTTTTCTTTCTCAGACTTTTCCTTTTCTGGTTCCTCTATGTCAAAGTCGATAGAATCCTCAGTCTGCCTTTGTTGTTGTTCGTGGGTGATGGTGGTACCAGTTTCCTTATCGGGTTGATTAACCGATCGTAAACCGGGTGTTGCTTGAGTTCCACCACTTGACCTCCGGGGGCCACGAGTTTGTGCTTTTACGAATTCATCAGCAAGGTGTTTGAGTCTGAGGTTCTTCAACTGCTTTTGATATTCTCTTTCCTCATCAACTGGTTCTTCTTCAGAGCTTTCCTTATCATGCTCAAGCACAAGAGTTTTCCCTTTACCTTTGTCTGCTTTTGGACTGGAAGGTTTAGCTACTGTTGGAGTGTCATCGATTGCAGTTTCAGAGTAGGTGACCTCTTCGTCTGATTCAGTTTCCTCAGAGCTTTCATCTACTAGCTTTCTTTGTGGTTCAGACTTGGGAATGGGAATAGGAACAGCTTCCTTAGAGGGAACTTTCCTTTTGAGTGGAGGTTTCCTCTTAGGGAACTTTCTTTGACTCTCAGTGCTTGCAAGACTCCCTGCACTGCCCCTCCTGGTTTTCCTAGTAGGTGTACCAGATGACTTGTCATCAAGAAAGCCTACTTTGCCTTCATCAACCGCTACCAGATACCTTTTGTATGAATAAAGTTATTTGACTGCATCAGTTAGAAGGTGATCTGGCAACACTGCACCCTGTTTCATTGTTGTAGATTCCTTGAATCTGACTGTAAGTGTAGGCTCATACAACATGGAGTGATTTTTGGGGTCATTGAGTCTCTTGGGGATATCAGGATTGTACCCAAGAGCTCTTTGGATCAACAATTTGGTATATCTGATATATGGAATCTTGGAGCCAAGCTTTTTGAGGAAAGACATCATGTCGTCCCATATCAGAGCTTCAACTTCAATGTGTTTCATGTTGACCAATGCCCAAAAGATCTGCAGTTCCATGAGCTTAGGATGCTCATAGCCACTGTCACGTCCAGAAACAGATTTGGTGATGATGATGTAGAGAGTTCTCCATGGCTGAGGAATATTCTTAAGATCCACGTATGAATGCTTTGTGATTACTCCTGTAGCTTCGTCATAACCAATGTCGATCATGAATTGCAGAACGGTCTCTTCAGTTGGTGCGGCATTGTATTCAGTTGGTTCGATGACAGGGATGAGAAGAATAGCCCTTAAGTCTGCAGGTGTGATGGTGACTTGTTTATCATTGAGCGTCACCGTCACAGCATTTTGTCCTTTGATCTTTTGCATTGTATTTCAGAACTGGTGAATATAGATCTCAGGCACGTAGCAGGTAATTGGTGAGCATGTTCTGATAAGGATGATTCTTCAGAATATCCACAGCAATTAAGCAAGAAGATTCAGAGCAGGTGAGAGTATCAAAATCAACACGAAGGTTATTCTTTCCTATTTTCATTGGATAACCATGAGGGAAGATATCAGCACTGGTGAGAACATTTGGTGCTTCCAGATTCTGCATTTGAGCGTCCATGTCGTGATCTGAAAGATATTTAGCCAAAAGAACCAATATATCGAAAGACATTATGTTAGTCAACAGATGGTTTTATTGTCTAATTATTGAATGCGATATGTCGATGATTGTTACGAGTCCAATGTCACTTATTTGTCCAATAGTCCAATGACGTCGTGATAAGTTTCGTGAGTTGGTTAACTTTAAGTTTTAAAGTCCATGTTTTCACTTATTTTTCACAACATATTAAACGTTTAAGCTTATTAGTGACATTATTGGTTTCGTGGCGTTATGATTTATTTATGTACAAGTTTGCACGCGTAACAATTCATAATTAAGGTTAAAACTAGGCTTAGGCGTAGAAATGGCTGCGTAAATAGGAGTGGTATACACGTAAACATAAGCTTATGCGTAGGTTCTTGACTTAGCGTAAGAAATATTACGCGTAGGAAAAGAGTGCCTAATGTGTAAAGCTTACGCGTAAGCGTATATGGAACCTTACGCATAAGGCTTACTCGTAAGAGTCAACCTTATGCGTAGAGGTCACTGTTTACGCATATCCTTCACAGGATACGCGTAGTCCCTTGTGTAGAACCTTACGCGTAAATGTTAAGCGTAAGATTTCTATTACGCATAACATGCTACGCGTAAGGTGATCCTTATGCGTAGATGGCAAATACCCTTGATTGTGAATTTTCACGCGTAATAAACCTGAAATAAGTTCATCATAGCACCAAATTAACACATACATTCTATTCATAAAAAACCCTTTTCGCTTACTAACATGTCATACAATAAATAAACAAAAAGGCACTTTAATAAAAATTAAACAAACACAAATAATATATACATATAACTTAACAATTAATATATGTAAAAACAAATAGCCACATGCATAATTTGTTCGATAAAACCCTAATAATCAATTTTAGGTTTAATAATGCATATGTTTAACCAAGACTTCCACGTGTTTTCACCAAGTACAACGTGAGCCACATACATCGATGAATCGATTGCGTAAGTCTTAGCTAAAACGCATACCACATAGCACATAATTGATTCATTAGATATATTGAGGTTTTCCCCAATTCAATATTTATCAAAACGAATTACATATGAATAAACTAACAATTAACGATAAATATATACTTAACAATATTAATCATATAATCAATAATCCATGATAAAACATGCATGTATTTACCATGGATTCCACATAACAATTATTCAATCCCAAGATACACATATAATCATGGCACATAACAATTATCCATGAAAACCACATAAAATATACATGCAATCCTAGGGTTTCTACAAGTTTTACAAAAAATAAAACCTAATGAACAATTAATGGGTAATCGACCCAATTAATAAAAAATTAGGGTTCCAATTTTAAAACCCTAGAAACCATAAAAGCATATAATAATCATAAAGATTCAATTTTTTATGTGTTTCGGTAATTAATTACAACGTATTAACGGCTCTAGATGCCACTGTTGGGTTTTACTAATCATAACAATTATATAAAACAAGTAAACATCATCAAAGCATGCAGCGGAAGTAATAGGAAAAATACTTGTAAATTAACTAACCGAATTAAAAGTATGTGCGTACCTTTTGCGAATCAATGCAATTAGGGTTTATGGAAAAACCCCAAATTAGGATCAAGAACAAGAAACCCTAAACCCTAATAAATTAGGGTTTGTGAATGTCGACCAACACCTATGTCGACCCACCAATGAAATCGACCACCAAGATTCACAAGCTCAAGCGTGCTTGTTCTTCGTTCTTGTACACACGTACTAATAGCGATTTGATGTGAAAAGCTAGTTTCTTGATCACGAAACAAACCAAATACTTATTCTTTAGTTAAGCAAATCGAATCCCTATGGGAAGGGGAGTTCGACCGGCCACACAAAAGAAAGAGAGAGAAGGAGAGAAATTAGGTTTGCAAGTCACCAAGATTAGGTTTAGAATGAACACAATAGGATTGTATTTATAGTTAACCAATCTTGGAGGACAAGTTAATGTGTGGGTTGGGTTAGGGAACCCCAACCGATCGGCCAATCAATCCCAAAGGGATTCTAGATCCTTCCCGACTTATAATTTCATCTCTAGTCCTTTAAGTTTACATTTAACGACCATTATCCAAACCTCGTTAAATATTAACCACCGTTAAGTATTTATTTCGTGACTAATAATTGATAATAATAACGTTTTATATATTATAATTATTTACATCAATTCTCATACGTAATGTGTGCAATCCCGAAGTCTCGAGTTCGAATCCGGTCATACTAATATTAATAATTATCCATAAACCTTTCATAAAGTATTTGGGCTCTTAATGGTGTTTATGTTATGTTATTTTGATACGTATGGGTATATGCACCGCATGGAATTGTCTTGTGTTATCTTGATATTTGAGTGTGTATATAGCGAGCAGGTCATTTGTTAGTCTCCTATGTATGGTTTTTTTGTAAAATATTACTCCATGATTAGATTTTGTGTCACCTCGAAATGTGAACGGAGTGGTTCCTATCGAAAAGTATGTTCGATCTCTATTGGAGAAAAACAAAAAAGAAGCACCACGTCTCGCTTCAGTTCGATGTTGGTTTGGCCACATTACGTGTAAAGATCAATATTAACTTATAGAGGAAAAAGATGTGTTTTTACTCTGTGATCAATAATTACCTAGATAGGACAATCATCCTTCTTTATTTTTTTTGGCTACCCATATATGACCTTTTAAAGCTATATTACGAGTTTAATAAGAAAGTAACAAACACAAGATGGAATCGAAAACTTAAGAACGTTAATCTGAACAAGACTAGGTAAAAGTGTATCTCAACACCTGAAAAGGATCAAATATGTTAGGGAGAAACTGAGCCGCCTCCGGCAAAGCTGATGCAGGTGAATGTTCGTTATGATAAAGTGAACATGGGTGGAATTGCAACGATCGGGAAGAAAGGAATGTGTGGCAAACTGGGGAAATGATTTGGTCAAGTAAAAAAGAAAGAAAGACAAATTAATTGGATGAGGGTAAAATAGTATACACATAATTATTTCATGTGTGAGGATCAAAAAGATCTGTGTAGATATCACTCCTCTTGATTTTTCTATACTAATTCGTACTGGCTTACCTTGCAAGAAAATGATTATGTTTTTAATGTAAGCGGGCATATTTCTAAACATTTTTGAATGACTTATACAGTTGTCTTGAATATAGGTTTCCATATATTGTATTTAATGATAGATGTGTAGTTTTGTTGGTTATCAATGTTTTGGTAAACAAAAATCAGCTAGCTACTTGGATTTATCTATGATATCATTCATATATATACGTTCATTTGGGGGTAATAATTTATAATTCCCATGAGACAAAGGAAGTATTTGGTTTCTTTGTTTTTCTCCCTTTTTAATCTTAAATAAGACAATTAGCTAATAACAAATATGTGTTTGGTTAGCTTTAACTATATGTTAAAGCTGTTAATGAAGTAGGGGCTTTTTTTTTTGAACGGCAACGATATTATTAGAAAACCATTAGCAAGAAGCTAGAACATTACAAGAAAAGTAAATAAGGGTGTTGAAGCCAACTATCCCAACCAATACTACTTTTACGCCTAGCACTACACCAAGAAAAAGAACGCATAACGATATCATCAAAAATAACATTTTTTCCGAGAAATTTTTGACGCAAAAAGAAGCTGATTTCGAAAAACCCAAATGCTCCACCAAGTTGTATAAAAAACTCTTTCTAGAACTTTTTTAGCGCTAGAACACATCTGCAACACCTTGAACCAAGAAAGCCACGAGGAATAAGAATCGAAAGGATGCCAAGCCAGGTTCCACCACCTGCAAACCAACCGAGTAACACTGCTCGCCAGATCACAACTAAATAGAATATGGGCCAATTCCTCTTGGGCATTGTTGCAATTCGGACAAGATAAGGAAGGCACTGACACACCACGTTGAACCAAGTTATGCCGAGTGGGGAGCCGATCAAGGGAAACCTTCCAAGCAAATATATTTATCTTAATAGGAATCGACTTAACCCACCTCATTGGAGAATCATCTTTTGGGAGGAAAGCATCATCAAGAAAGAGCGCAAAAGCTGGAAACACCTAAGCCTCCATGTTCCTTTGAAGCAAGAACCTTATCCCATTTAATCCAAGTTATTTTCTTGTCACCATCTTGGATACCATTGAAAAAGTTCCTTCTAATAGTCTCCATTGCATTAAAGACTGTTTTGGGGACCTTATACAAGGACATGCTATAAATGACCTGATAATATGTATTTTAATAGAACATAAATATGGACAACTTTTGGTCATATAATTGAAATACTTAAAGTTAATGGTCATAATTTGTTGAGGTTGATGATGTTTAAATTTGAACTATCGATATCATGTTCTATACGTTAGGCGTGTTTAATAACACGTAATGACTATTAAATTTTTTTTTCCGGATATCATTATTTAAACTTTAAAGAGGAATTATATGCGTCGTTGCTATACAATCTCGTACATTTATTTTCATCTCAAATCAACCTGTGAGGCCGTGCTTTTATTTTGATATTTATATTCTTATTAATAACAATTTTATCCATATTTAACTTTTAACCCGTGTACGCACGTGGTAAACTTATAATGAGGAATAATATGAGTCATTCTTGAACGCAGATAGTAAAAAAATACCTTTTCGAATATCCTTACTTAATCCCATAAAAAGAAATAACATGAGTTGTTATTATATTTAGATCTCATTTATTCGTTTGCATATCACAATAACTCGTGCTTTCATTTTAAATATTTATAAATTCATGCATATGCATTAATTCGATATATAATACTATCATACTTAAAACTAAAACATATATTTTGCTTTTTTAGAAATATATATAATACTGTATCTAGGAGGTATAAAATCTACAATGTGTTTATTAAAATTTTAATTTATTAAAGAAATATGAAAATTGATAAGGTTAATTAAATCTATATTATTTATTTAATTTAACAAGTTATATTAATTACCTCCTTGGTTTTAGTTTTTATTTTTACAAATTCGACACATGTCTTTTATACATACTTATTTTGCTAGATAAAATTCAGATGAGGTTGAAAAATTAAATCTTCTCTTACTATGTAAGTGATGAGTTTTGCTAACATGTGCCCACTATGCATATGTTAATGTGCATTTAAGAAATACAAACTTTCTTATTTTATCAAAATGCTTTTACGCATTAGTGAAACTAATAAATTAATATATTTAAAAATAATTTTCACTTTTAAGAACTCAGAATTTCCTTTTATTAGCATCTATCCAGTGAACACATGTTAGCAAAACCTATAAGGGATATGTCAACTTAGTTATGCATCCCTCTATTTGTTGTTTTTTGATAAATAACTGATTTGCTTGTCAATTATAGTATATTTTACTCTCAAGAAATAAAAAGGATGAGTTTGTATCCTCGGATCGTTTCCCAACAAAGGATGAATGGAGTTTTTAACTCAAGTCGCGTTTACATGAATTTAAATAGTGAAAAAGTTGGAAATATGGGTTTTTACATTAAAATTGATAAACATAAGTTAAAAACAACTTAATAAGCATATAAAACAATAAAACGAAGCAATTGTAAGCTAAAATGCAAAGGAAATCTAAAAACGAGCACGCTCGGGCTAATCCCGAGCCTAAAACGTCAAAATTATGAAAAATAAATCCTAGGAACACAAAACTATTTTTCCTACGTGCTAAATGACAAAAGATAATTTTAGGAAAAAGCCGGATATTTTTTTGACTTTTTATTTATTTATTATGAATTAAAAACTAATTTTAAGAAAATTAATTGTTAAAAATAGTAAACAATGTGAGAAAAATCTGGGAAATTTTATAAAAATCTATTATGATGCAACTAACCTGGGAAAAATAAAAACTCAAAATAAGCAATCCTAAATAAGCTGTGAAAAAGCAGTTTGTAAAATAAGCTTTAAAATTAAAAATGTATATAAGAGAAATAAATGGTGAAAGCTTGTAAGCAACAATTAAGGAGCTCAGATGGTTAAGGGGGTTGTGCTAGTGTGGGGCTGTGTGAGTGGTGTGACCCAGGTTCGACCATGGGTTTTGACACTTTTTATTTTTATTTTATTTTTGAAAATTTCTTTTTAGAACTTAAAAATAAGCTAAAATAATGATTTTTTTTTGCAAAACCAAGTTTTCTAAAATACACAAATAAGCTGAAATAAGAACACAGAATAAGTTAGAAAAGGGATTAAAAGCTTAAACAAGCAACTAAGGAAAATGCAAAGCAAAATAAACTTAAACAAGTTAAATTCAGCAAGCACAAGGGGAGATAAGCTATTGAAGATTATTAAAGGCTAGGGAAACCTAAGGGAAACAAAAATAAGCTAAGGGAACTTATAAATAAGCCAAAACAGTTTAGGGGCAAACATAAAGAAAGGGAGTTAAAAACTGCAAAGAGAATAAGCTAAGGCATAATCAATTTAGCTAATGGGGTTCCTAACTATCCTAAATACTAATAAGCAGCCAGGAACTAAAAATGTCTTATAAGCAAATAAGTCTTAAATGGAAGCAGTTTAACAACTCTAAAAATCTTAACTGAACTGCAAGGGTGGGACTAAAGGGAGCTAAGGACCAACTTTAAGCAAATTTTAAGGAGTTCTTAAGACATCAAAAACCCTAATAAGCTAGACACAGGTTAAAAATAGCAACAAAATAATACAAAAAAGCAATTAGAAAAGAAGAATGGACTTAGTTAAGCTGTCAAAGCAGCTTTTCAAAAAGACAGATAACACTCTACACCAGGTTACCCTGGTGCAGAAATGCCCTTTTCAAAACTAATTTTTAGCACTTGAATCAATAAGCAATTCCGAAAGACCTTTTAACAGATTGAAATAAGCTTTCAAACAACAGGAAATTTCTATATGTGAGCTTATTGGGCTTTCTAAAAAGCTGAAATGCAATCTGATATTAAACAATAGCTTTTGTAAACTGACTTATGAGAACTTTGATGCAATCTACAAATCTGACCTCTATTCTTTTATTCAACAGAGTCAATGCACTACCAAACTGATTAAGAGGCTTTCATAAACACAAAACAAGGGGCTAAAGCATAGATTAATAAAATAAGCCAGAACTACTGACTCAAACTGTTTTGCTAAACAGATTAGTAGGAACTAATTAAATTTCACTCAAAACTAAAACAAGTTAATTGAAATGACACTAAATTTACTAGTTATACTACTATGAATTTGACTCAGCAACAAACAAGTGGCCAAAATGGAATTTAGACCCAAAGTACCACTGTCCCAAACACCCCTTAATGGGGTGTTTAGGTTCTAAAATGCAATTTGAACTTGAAAATTTGAGTGAATTAAGCTTGTAATGAAATATTAAGATTGATTGACAGAGCAAAACAAACTTTAGAAACTGAATAAGCTGTTTAACAGCTTATTCCACTAAATGCTTATTTTTTACTTTTTTAAAGGTTTTAATATGAAGGTGAAAATGAGGGCTAAAAAAGCAGTACGAGGCAATAGAAAGTAAATAAAACACAATTTAAACAAACTAAAATCAACAATAAGCTAAAAACAGTACTGAATAACCAGTTTGACTTTTTGACTTTTTTGGATTTTTATAAAATTAATAAAAGAAAAGTGAAATACATAATTTGAAATTACAACTAAATTGAAATACTATTTAACTAATAAAAAGCATTAAATTGACAGTGAATATAAATATGGTTACAACTTTCTAAAACCTGAAAATTGGACAAAATGTGCTTGTGAGGAGAGCCTGGTATTTGTAGCTGAGTTGAGCATCTAGGGTTTCATTGGAAGGCTCTGGATCCTTTCTTCTTGGCCCTTGATCAATCATCTCATGTGGAAGTAGCTATCACTGCCCTTGGATCAAAAAAAGAGGTGTCTTATCCAATCGTTGAGCTTGATTCGTCCACTGTGTCATTCCCTGATGTGATACGTTCTGCCAGGGTGTCAGATGTTCTAGAAGCTCATTAAGTGGGGGTAACCATATGAGCGTGCAGGGTAATTAGTGGTAAAGGAGATGAACAGTAGATGGGTTTTTTTTACTTGGCGGGTAAATGGGGTTTGACTGGGGATTATTAAGGGTTGACCTGGGTATAATTATAGGTAAAGGAAATGGGTTATGGTATCCAGGTGTATTATTAATTGGACATGGGCTTGGGATGGGCTAAAGGGTGTTTTGGATTGGATTTGGTATTTTGGTTGTGGGATGTTTTGTATCCGGATGGTAAAGGTAATTTTAACATAAGGACCTCATTTGTCATATGTGATATCCCAAGGACTAAAGGTATAATTTTGGTAAGGTTTGGGTGTGATTGGTAATTATGGCTAAGTGAGGGTACACTTTGGTAATTTGGGTAAAATGAGGGTGTAAAGGGTACTAATGGTAAAATGGAGGGTAAAAAGTGAAAATATGACAAAGATGAGGGTGTGTTTGGTAAAATTAGGTAAAGTGAGGGTTTGTTGTGTAACTTTGCCAATCATGACCCGAGATCCATAAAATGTAGATTTGAGCGTTCAAGATTCAAAACCCGTAAAATTGAATCCCCGACTTCGGCTTTCACCCTCTTCTCTTTCCCGTGCTCGGTTTTCTTCTGTTTTGTCCTTTCTTTGTATGTTTTGAGATATCCGTACCTGCACATGCATAAACTCAAGAAGCACACAAATATTAAGCATTAACGGCTCGTTTCTGGTTTATTTGGGTCGGTTTTGATAAAGAAAAGGTATATGTTTTCACATATACCAATAACATTCGAAATATGATTTTGATTATTTATTGATAATCTTAGATAACATAAGGGAGTGATTTTTAAATACAACTTATGCATAAAAATATAATTTGAGTGAATTTCAGTCCATTTTTTTCAACAAATTCCTTAAATTACTACTTTTATTAGCCGACCATTTAGTATTAGCCCATTAGTGTTATGTTTATTGTGCTTTAGCTCAACCTATTAAGGGTTTTATGTATTCTCGGCACTTGTACTATTTATACGAATGAAATAACACAAAAATGATTAAAGGGATTAACCTAAATCTAATATGGTATCAGAGCCTCAAGATCCTCCACCTAAATCCTAGCAAAAATGTTTTTCGTATGCTTCTACTTTCTTGCTGCTTCCGATTGCTTTTATTTATATTTTCTAAATTCTTTCTTTGATTAGCTTCCCCTTGTTATAGCATCATGACGGGATAAAATATACTACCAAAATAACCGACTGATAAAGCTTATTCAATCGTTAGCGTCAAGGCGTGTATCCCCTCACATCTTGATCTAGATAAACTTAACTATAACTCCTGGAGCAATATTTATAAAGGATTTTTTCGGACCTATGATGTCGTTCATCATCTTGAAAAAATGGCTTCTACTAGCACCTCCCAACCGAATCCATATCATGAGACCAACGATTCACTCGTGGTCATGTGGGTGTATTCTACAATCTCTCCTAAATTGGTTGACATGGTTATTGATGACACCACCAAGGCTCATAAGGTTTGGGCTTGGCTAAATGCTTTTTTTCATGATAACAAAGCCGCTCGTATCATCCAACTGGACAACGAGATATGTAACATGGTTATTGGATCTTTGTCTGTTACGGATTACTTCCAAGAAATCAAGTCAAAGGTCGACCGTCTTGCTAATATAGGCTCTACGGTGAGTGATTCGAGTCTCGTCACACACACCATTAATGGTCTTCATGCTAGGTTTCCCGAACTCATTCGCATTATTCGTCATAAAGAGCCCCTTCCAACATTGATCAAGCACGGTCTATGGTGCTTTTGGAAGAAAGTGATATGTGGCAACTCACTAATGCTTTATCTGCGAATCATATTGCTTCGGACTCACCCAATGTATTGGTTGCTACCAATAATAATTCCAATACAGGTTCCATGCCAAACACACAACTTGAATTATGCCATAACTCCTAACGAGGATCATGCACATATGGGTCTCCTTGTAAATTTCTCCATGGTTCTAACGATCAAAGGCTTTGTTCTTCTACAACACTTGCGACCTCCAACAGTAAACAACCCGGACTTACCTTTACTCGTGTGTCTCCACCATCACAGCCTCGTGGCTCGTCTCAACACTCCACGTCGCAACAATAAGTTTTCACTTCTCCTGTGCTATGCTCGATCTTTTGTGGCATGAATTGTGTAAATCCGTATATGCTTTTCCAACCTGGTTTTAGAATGGCCCAATCTACTTTTGGGGTACCCGATATTTCATCATCAATTGCTTTTCCAGCCCAATGCAATAGTTCGTGCCAGCCCAACAACTGATCTAGTCCACAATTCGCGCCAGCCCAACAACTAACCTGGTGTTTTGGTACTCAGTTTGCATAAGCATGAGTTACGTATTTTGTGCCAAGAAATTTTGCCTATTTGGTTCCCGGTGTTTTTCAATCACAAGCCACTATGCTTCCTCAAGCTTTTTAGATGATGACTCTTCCCAACCCTGCTTGGAATATGGACACTGGTGCTTCCTCTCATTTGGATGACAACACCGTTATTCTCACTTCTATTAGTAATTCTTGCATTTATCCATCTGTGTATGTTGGCAATGGTGCTTCTATTCCTGTTACACATACTGGACATAGCCTCTTGTACACTTCTCATAAACCACTGCAACTTAATCATATACTTGTCATACCTCACATTATTAAAAATTTAATTTTTGTTTGCAAATTTACGCATAATAATGACGTATTTGTTGAATTTGATGCTTATGCTTTTTCTATGAAGGATTACCAGACGAGCAGACTTCTTCTCGGTTGTAATAGCACGTGCAACCTTTACCCCATTACGAAAAAATCATCCAAGCATCCTCATTTTTTTCTTTGTTTTCCTTTAGTCATACTACGTGGCACAGACACCTCAGGCATCCCGGTGAAGATGTGCTTCGTCGTTTGGAGTCTAGTAATTTTATTTCTTGTAATAAGTCAAAGTCGTCCGCTTTGTGTTATGCGTGTCAATTAGGTAAACAAATAAAGCTTCCATTTTATACTTAGGAGTCGAAAGTTGCATCTATTTTTGACATTGTTCACTCAGATTATGGACCTCCCCTATTCCGAGTGAAAGCGGTATTAAATATTTTGCTATCTTTTTATATCATTTATCACATTTTGTTTGAGTTTATGCTTTGCGTAAAAAATATGACTTGTATGATATTTTTTTTTTGCTTTTCTTGCTGATGTTAATCAACAATTTAGTGTAGATATTAAGGCTTTACAATGTGATCATGGTGGTGAATATGACAATACCTGTTTTCACTACCTTTTTCGCAAAAATGACATTTACGTAGTGTTTGGTATATCGTTATCAAAGCCGTAATGGAAAAGATTATTACGATGTATTGAATAAATGTTGTTTGTTTACATTTATAGAATGTAATGATTCATTACAAGTAATGACTCATTACATCAAAACCATTCCTTAGGGGCCCCCTACTTTTTTCCATTACATCTTATAATGGAATCAAAATTACATAAACTCTATTATTAATTAACTACATTAAATAATCTTTCTATCTTAATGGATATTTGGGTCTTTTTATTATGGATTCCATTACGTCTTATCATACAAACCAAACATGATTAATAACTATAATGAATCATTGCATTACACTCTTCATTCCATTACATTTTTTATTTCATTCAGTTAATATTTCATTCCGTCCTACCAAACAAACCCTTAGCTTTGTTTTTCGTGCCCAAAAACCTCACAATAAAATTGCAAATCTAAGTGTATGATATGTAACCTTATCAACCTTATACGCACCTTGCTTTTTCAAGCTCATATGCCCCCTATTATTGGGTAGAAGCCCTTAATATGGTTGCATATAGTTTGAACATTATTCCCTCCATTACCATTCACAATGAAGTACCCTATACTAAACTTTATCACCAACCACCATCATATGAAATTTTACGTGTATTCAGGTGCCTTTGCTATCCCTACCTACATGTTGAACATAAACTTCCACCACGATCTACACCTTGTGTGTTTCTTGGTTACCATGACAACCACTATGGATATCGATGTCTTGATTTTCCTAAAACAAAATTATTTTACCAAAACATGTTATATTTGATAAGGATATATTTCCGTTTGCATCTATACACAAATATATGCCACCAACATTCGATTTCTTGGATGATATACCAATACCACTTCGAACTGTATCACCCGCTGTGCCCACTACGCTTGAGCAGTCCACTAACCTCCGTCCAACACCGGTGGTTCTTTATGGCCCAGTTTTGCAACCCAATAGACTTGAGCAACCTCTTCCCCTACAGCCCACACGGAGCCCCACCCCACACTTACAGCCCACAAGAGCCGTTACCCCCTCTACGCCCATACACCAATACAAACATCCCCGCTCTGACCGCAAACACCTACAACACAGCCTGTTATACCCAATCCTTCTATCAATACTCATCCCATGGCCATACGTGCTAAAGCCGACATTTCTAAACCTCTCGAGCGTATGAATTGTTATTTCACTACGATTTCCCCACTTCCTCGGTCTCATGTTCCTGCTCTTCGAGATCCACCTAATGTTGGATGAATACAATGCTTTAATTACTAACGGTACGTGGGTACTTGTGCCCCGTCCACCTAATGTCAATATTGTTCGTTCTATGTGGCTTTTCAGGCATAAGTTGGTTCGTTGAGCAGGTATAAGGCGCGACTTGTTGCAAATGTTCGCAGTCAAACCAGCTACTATTCACACTTTTTTTAGTCTTTCAGTGTCTCGTGATTAGCCTATTCACCAGCTTGACGTAAAGAATGTTATTCTTCATGGTCACTTATCTGAGACTGTTCACATGCATCACCCCCTGGGTTTGTTGATTTTGATAATCCAGATTATGTTTGTCATTTGCAGCGTTCATTATATGGGCTTAAGCAAGCCCCTAGAGCTTGGTTTAAGAGGTTTGCCATATTTGTTATGCGGATTGGTTTTCAGCATATCAAAACTGATGCGCCACTCTTTGTGTTTGATCTTGGGTCTGAGACGGCTTATTTGCTACTCTATGTGGATGATATTATATTGACTGCATCTTCAATTGCATTTTTTCAGCGTGTTATCGCTGCTCTCCATGGTGAATTTGCTATGACGGATCTTGTTTCTCTTAACTATTTTCTTGGTATTTTAGCTACTCAGACTACCTCTGGCATGTTTTTATCTCAATCCAAATTTGCTGAGGAGATTCTTGAGAGAACTCATATGCAACACTGTAATTCGTGCCTACAGAGTCCAAGCTTAGACCTGATAGTGAACCTTTTGTTGATCCTAATCTTTATCGTAGTCTTGCTGGTGTGCTACAGTATCTTACCTTCACACGCTTAGATATTCCTTATGTTGTTCAACATGTTTGCCTTTATATGCATGACCTTCGAGAGTCACATTTCATTGCTTTGAAGCGTATCTTACTCTATGTTCACGGAAAAGCAAGTGACTCTGAATTATTTCCATTATATGCATGACCTTCGAAAGTCACATTTCAAGTGCTGAGGCCAAATATCGTGGTGTTGCTAACGTTGTGGGGGAAACAGCTTGGATCTGCAATCTGTTGGGTGAGTTGCATGCCCCTTTATCTACCGCTACTAATGTTTATTGTGATAATGTCAGTGCTGTATATCTCTCGACGAATCCTGTTCAATATCAATGTACGAAACATATTGAAATTGATATTCATTTTGTTCGTGTTTATGTTGCTTCGGGGACAAGTTCGTGTGCTTCATGTTCTGTCTCAGTTTCAGTATGCTGACATCTTCACTAAGGGACTTCGTGCTGCCTTGTTTATTGATTTTCAATCCAGTTTGAACATTGAACACCCGAGGCTTCCCACTCAAACTGCGGGGAAGTATTAGCCAACCATTTAGTATTAGCTCATTAGTGTTATGTTTATTATACTTTAACCCAACCTATTAAGGGTTTTATGTATTCTCGACACTTGTATTATTTATACGAATGGAATAACACAAAAGTGATTAAGGGGATTAACTTAAATCTACTACTTTTAAGAGCCCATTAGATGTCTAGAAGTTCAATTTGATAAAAGAAGGCCCAACCCAAAATGCCGTTAGATTCTTTTTTCATTCCCACTTCTTGCAAACATTACATGTTCGTAAAGTTGTGCAACATGTTACATGACTAAATTTACTGAATATTCGTAAAATTGTGGATTCTTCATTTATTTATCATTGATTCTACACATCTTACTTTGATGGAATCTGCCTTTACCAATATGCTAGCATGATACATCGTTTTTAAAAACAATAAAAAAAGATAAGATAACGGTTCCAAATAAATGGGATCAGATCCATCTCATGAAGCATGTGCCTTTGGATATAATTAATAATCGGCTTTTGCATATATATCCTTCCGAAAATGCAAAATTGCATATATATATCCAAAGCATGCATAAAAACCATTGTATTATATGCATAAAAAACTTGTACAAATGATATATATGCAATTATTCACTTTGGGAGGAATATATATGCACTTTTGCCAATAATGTAGTATATAGTTAGTATCAATTTATAGTTTTTTCGTTTGATGAAAGAAAGTTGAGCATATAGCCATTTACCGCACTTTAAATAATTCTAGATTAAGATAAGCTGCATGAAGAATATAATATTACTAGTTTCCAACACATATAAATTCTTTTTGAAATTTAGAAATCAACTGATTTGGTTTTTATAGCAGTTATCAGTTGAAACTATTGTTTTCACGTTCTATCTATGACAAGAGGTTAAGGGTTTTTTAATTTCGTCATAAGAGGTCTGAGGGTGCAAAGTTTCAAACTTCGCTGGGTGTGTATGTTTGCGGTGGTGATCAGGGAAGAGCCACAAAATGGTCATGAGATTAACCCGATGAGGCCACGTATATCTAAGTAGTATTGCCCTCCTCGAGTAAACCTCATCCGATAATGTTTATGTTTTATTTATCACATAAGGTAACTTTTCTATACTATGCATACCACGGATTTTTTATGAACAAAAAGAGTAAAAGGTTTAATAATCACCAATATGGACATGTTTTTAAACACGAATGTCCACACAGACAGTTTCATATTCTACTTATCATTTTAAGCTAGAATATATTGTATGGAATATTGCACACTAAACACAATACTTGGACAGTTGAATTAATAATCATGAAGCATTATTTGTTTGAATTCTGTATATGTTCTATATGGTGGAAGAATGTTGGTGTACACTTTAAACAATTCTAGACAAGATAAGAGATGCAAAGCATATACTGTAAAGAGATGCAAAGCATATACTGTAATATATTCCATATCAATATTGCTTTCGGTTTGATGGGTTTATAATTGTTTTTTTGGGAAATAACATGTATACGGATCGGAATGATCCGCACACATCAAAGAATTATGTGTAGACTGTTTTGCTCTTGTAAAAATGAGGGAAAATAACTTAAAAATACATCATACTTGTCCAAAAATACACTTCTGGATATCGAACAAATTTTTTTGCTTAACCGCGCACTGAACTTTCAATTTCAGGCTTTTTTGAGGTACTAAACTTTCAATTTCGGATTTTTTGAGGTACTTTTGTGACATTTTTGCCCCTAGATTTTTAATAAATTGAGGGACAAAAATGTCATAAAGTACCTCAAAGAGTCCGAAATTAAAAGTTCAGTACCCATATACGCAAAAAAATTTGTTCGATGCCCAAAAATGTATTTTTGAATAAGTATGATGTTTTTTTAAGTTATTATCCCTAAAAATTAACCCCTTATTACTTATTGAATCCTACCTTCGACCTACGCATCCTTAACCTATCAAGTATTTAGGCTCTTAATTCATGTTTATATTAGGGGTGTGCAAAAAACCGAAAAACCGAACCTAAACCGAAAAAAACCGAAGAACCGAAACCAAAAAAACCGAAACCGATTGAAAAACCGACGGTTCGGTTTTTATATTTTGAAAAAACCGAAGTTTTTGGTTCGGTTCGGTTTTAGCTTTAAAAACCGACCAATAAAAACCGAACCGACATTTAAAGTCAAAATAATATATCTTGCTTTGTTGTTCATAAATAATATAAGTACTTTATCTTGATATCTTCCTATTACATTACCGTTGTCAATGATGCATTTCAAATGTGTGATAACTCTGCTAATATTTTATTTCATAACAATATACATAACATAAATGTGCTTTAAGGTAAAAAAAAATGGGTACACAAATGTCACAAGAACACATTAAGTTTGAATGTTAATGGTTGTTCCTGTTGAAGATGGGGCAATTACATCAAAAGATTGAAGAACTTGTTCCAACATCACTCTTTTTTCGTTTACACACTCTTCAATTGTTTCGATGTACCTTTCAAGCTCTAACAAGTCCTTGGAACTTGGAGGCAACTTTGAAAATGTTGGCACTTGATTTAAGACGGTTCTTTACCCGTTTTAGTACCGTTGTACCGGTACCGGTTTAAGATATGGTTCTATTTTATGATATAGGTCAAATCTACTTTGAAAAAACAAAGCCCGATAAATCGTATAGAAACCGAAAAAACCGAAAAACCAAACCGAAAAGAAACCGATAACCAAAAAACCAAACCGACACAAAACCGAAACTGAATGGTTTCTAAAAATCAAAAACCGAAATTTTTCGGTTCGGTTTCGGTTTTATACAAAAACCGAGCCAAACCGAACCATGCTCACCCCTAGTTTATATTACGTTATTTTGATATGTATGGGTATATGCACTGCATGGAATTGTCTTGTGATAATTGCCCATTGACCTTTTTGACAAAAGACCTGGATTCTGTTTATCACGATATTTAAGTGTGCAGATAAAGAGTAGGTGATTTGTTTAGTCTAGTATATATGGTTTTTAGTAAAATATTATTCCATGCATGATTAGATTGTGGGTAACCTCACAATGTAAGCGGAGCGGTTCCTACTGAAAAGTATGCTCTTTATTAGAGAATAGCGAAAAAGAAGCACCATGTCTCGCTTCAGTTCGATGTTGGTTTGGCCACATTACGTGTAAAGATCAATATTAACTTATAGAGGAAAAAATGTGCTTTTACTCAATCATCAATAATTACCTAGATAGAACAATCATCCTTTATTTTTTTTCGATGCCCATGCATATTTGACCATTTTAAAGTTATTTTACGAGTTCGATAAAAAGTAACAAAAATGATATGAAATCGACAACTTAAGAACGTTAGATTGAACATGACTAGGTAAAAATGTATCTCAACAACTTGAAAAGAACCAAATATGTTACGGTGAAACTGAGCCACCTCCTCCGGCAAAGCTAATGCAGGTCGATGATCGTGATGATAAAGTGAACATGGGTGGAATTGCAACGGTTGGGAAGAAAGGAATGTAAGGCAAATTAATCTGGCGAGGGTATTATAGTCTATACACAGTTATTTTATGTGTGTGGATCAAAATGATCTGTGTACATATCACTCCCCTTGTTTCTCCTATACTAATTCGTACCGGCTTACCTTGCATGCAAATGATTATGTTTTTAATGTAAGCTGACATATTTCTAAACATATCTAAATCGCTTATACAGTCGTCTTGAATATTGTCTTCGACATATTATACTTAACGATAAGCTATACGATTACCCGTGCATAACAACGAGATTTTATAGCAGCAGATAGTTATAATGATATTTTGGCACAATATACTAACCTCAATATTAACCTTTTCTTGATCATTCATTTCCATTTCCATCAAATTAACTATGAATTAAGACAAGAGTAAAAAGAAGTGTATGATGTTTATATATTGGAGAGTAGTATAATTTTTGGAAAGGGCTAATAACCTTTTAAAGCACTTATACTTTGTCAAGAATGACAAGGCCGATTTTTTGCGAACTAAAAAATAACTCTTTTTAAACATTAAAGTTGACATTTTGTCTTTCTAAGTATTATGACCATATTACACCATTTTACCATTCAAAAATATTTAAAAAAAAAGAAATTCGAAAAAAAAATTCAGAAATTTCAAAAAAAAAATATTTCGAAAAAAATATTCAAAAAAGTATTTCAAAAAAAATTTAGAAAGGGTAAAATGGTCATAATATGATCATAATATCTAAAGAAAGACAAAAATGTCAACTTTAATGTCTAAAAGAGTTATTTTTTTATTTCGCTACGCAGAACTGTCATTCTTGATAAGTATAGTGCTTTAAAAGGTTATTAACCCTTTTGGAAACTATTATTAATCATAAAAAAGTATTCTCACTCACTTATTTGTGTTAAGGCCCATGCATGTTTTTGAAACTTTAGAAAGTATTCTCATTGATTTTGAAACCGTGTATTAACTGCTTGTTTTTAAGGTCCATGCATGTGTTCTGAAACAAGGACCAAGAACATTAAGTTTGTGTTAACTTGTCATTTGTAATAAGAGGTATAATAAGGAAAGAAATTACTCAAAAATTAAGAACTTTTAAGAAATTAAAAGATTTAAAACATGCTTTATAAGTAGTTAAGATTAAGATATGTAATGTTATTGGTTATCAACGTTTTGATAAATAAAAATCAGCTAGCTACTTGGATTTATCTATGATATAATTCATTTATACGTTCATGAGTTCATCTAGTAGAGACAATGATTTTAAATTCCCATGAGACAAAGGAAGTATTTGGTTTCTTTGTTTTTCTCCTTTTTTTAATCTTAAATAAGACAAATAGCTAATGACAAATATGCGTTTGGTTAGCTTTAACTATATATATATTAAAGCTGTTAAATTTTAAATAGGGGCTTATAATGGACCTAATAATTTATAAGTTTAGTTCAATATGAAAATGGCCAACTTTTAGTCATCTAATTGAAAACTTGAAAGTTAATGGCCACAATTTGACCCAGCTTTTCTGTTTACGCAAACATAATCTTCTAAATATCATTGACTTTATTGTGAACATTAACATATGTGATTACTCTGTCATCAAAGTTATACATCGGATAATATTTAATAACTTCGAGCTCTTCAGAATTTGTGGTATTTAGATAATCTTGTATTCTAAACGTCAACCGGGTGCAAGACGTCGCATCATAAGCAGACCAAACCGGCCAGGTCAACTGGAAACTAGGAATCGGAATGACTGGTTGAACTTAAAAAACCTTTAACAAGAAAAAAAGGTAAATTGCAAATTTCGTTCATAATGTTTGTTAAAATTGCAAATAACATACCGAGAGAAAAAAAAAATTGCAGATTAGCCACCGAGAGCTAAAGTTTAGTGCAAAATTGCCACCGAGAGCTAACGAGCGTTAGTTCTCCTGTTAACTGGACTAAGCCGATTATGTCCTGAGAATAATCGTTTTCTTAGGTAGAGAGTTGAATGTGTCATAATAGTTAGAAGTTGACGGGATGTAAAATATGAGAAAATGATTGAGATGCATTTAACTTTATACTATGAAGTTTTTTACCCGCGCTCAGCTGCGAGGGCACAAGTTTTAGATTTAAATGAAGGACAATTAAAATAATCACTAACAACGACAAAAATCTCTAGATTTAACACACATATAGTTTTTGTCATCGTATGTTAACATCGTGGACCTTTTTTTTGCAATAAGCAGACTTTTTCCCAAAGCATATAAAAAACAGGGACCATTTTCAAAAAAAAACCATGCAAGGACCAATTTTACTTTCTTTAGGAATGGTCAAGGACTTTTTTTGCAATTTTCAAGGACTATTTTGACAAAGTAATCTAGACATAGGGACGATTTTTGCCAAACACCAAATAACAAACTTTTTTTGCCATTTCTCAAAAAAGTTTACTCTTCATTAAACAGTAAACATTTCCTAAGAAATGTTTATGTTAGAAATTAGCTTGTCTAGTGGAAAACTTATTTAATTGCAAATAACATAATTCTGAGATGCATGTTTTGTACATAAAATGAAGCACATTATATATATATACACTAAAGCACATGCAAAAGTTGCTTTCTGATTGGCTGTTCAGAAATCAGTTTTCTATTAATAAATTTTCTTGGGTAAATTTGTAGTCCACTGAAATGCCCTGGCCCGTTTTTGTTTGCTTTTTTTTTTCTTTCTTCCGAATAGAGTGTACTAACACCATTTTGACAAAACGTTTCTTTTACAAAAAATACACTAACATTTTTTAACGTAACTTGCAAACTTTACAAAATTACTTCCGCATCATGTACATGAACCAACTTAGAGTACTCAACAGAGACACCCCAAGATTTTTGAAAAGATGACTTACAAAATAATTTTTTTTTAATCAAAAGTTCTAACAAAAAAACAAAAGTATAAAACAAAGTCTCTAAAAACCGGTTGTAGCCAGTGCAACACTGATACCAATGTAGGTCCTTCCATGACACTCAACGCAAACCATACGGAGACATTAATCACTAAACGTAAATACACTTAAACACATACTTTGGGGGTACCCGATATTTCATCATCACTTGCTTTTCCAGCCCAAGCCATTCCAACAGCCCAACAGCCTTATGCAATAGTTCGCGCCAGCCCAACAACTGATCTAGTCCACAATGCAACCTGGTGTTTTGGTACTCAGTTTGCACAAACATGAGTTACGTATTTTGTGCCAAGCAATTTTGCCTATTCTGTTCCCGGTTTTTTTGAATCACAAGCCACTATGCTTCCTCAAGCTTTTTAGATGATGACTCTTCCCAACCCTGCTTGGAATATGGACACTGGTGCTTCCTCTCATTTGGCTGACAACACCGTTATTCTCACTTCTATTAGTAATTCTTGCATTTATCCATCTGTGTATGTTGGCAATGGTGCTTCTATTCCTGTTACACATACTGGACATAGCCTCTTGTACACTTCTCATAAACCACTGCAACTTAATCATATACTTGTCATACCTCACATTATTAAAAATTTAATTTTTGTTTGCAAATTTACGCGTAATAATGACGTATTTGTTGAATTTGATGCTTATGCTTTTTCTATGAAGGATTACCAGACGAGCAGACTTCTTCTCGGTTGTAATAGCACGTGCAACCTTTACCCGGTTACGAAACAATCATCCAAGCATCCTCATTTTTTCTTTGCTTTCCTTTAGTCATACTACGTGGCACAGACACCTCGGGTATCCCGGTGAAGATATGCTTCGTCGTTTGGAGTCTAGTAATTTTATTTCTTGTAATAAGTCAAAGTCGTCCGCTTTGTGCTATGCGTGTCAATTAGGTAAACAATAAAGCTTCCATTTTATACATCGGAGTCGAAAGTTGCATCTATTTTTGACATTGTTCACTCAGATTATGGACCTCCCCTATTCCGAGTGAAAGCGGTATTAAATATTATGCTATGTTTTTATATCATTTATCACATTTTGTTTGAGTTTATCCTTTGCGTAAAAAATATGACTTGTATGATATTTTTTTTTGCTTTTCTTGCTTATGTTAATCAACAATTTAGTGTAGATATTAAGGCTTTACAATGTGATCATGGTGGTGAATATGACAATACCTGTTTTCACTACCTTTTTCGCAAAAATGACATTTACTTAGTGTTTGGTATATCGTAATAAAAGCCGTAATGGAAAAGATTATTACGATGTATTGAATAAATGTTGTTTGTTTACATTTATAGAATCTAATGATTCATTACAAGTAATGACTCATTACATCAAAACCATTCCTTAGGGCCCCCCTACTTTTTTTTCATTACATCTTGTAATGGAATCAAAATTACATAAACTCCATTATTAATTAACTACATTAAATAATCTTTCTATCTTAATGGGTATTTTAGTCTTTTTATTATGGATTCCATTACGTCTTATCATACAAACCAAACATGATTAATAACTATAATGAATCATTACATTACACTCTTCATTCCATTACATTTTTTATTTCATTCAGTTAACATTTCATTCCGTCCTACCAAACGAACCCTTAGCTTTGTTTTTCCTGCCCAAAAACCTCACAATAAAATGGCAATCTGAGTGTATGATATGTAACCTTATCAACCTTATACGCACCTTGCTTTTTCAAGCTCATATGCCCCCTATTATTGGGTAGAAGCCCTTAATATGGCTGCATATATTTTGAACATTATTCCCTCATTTACCATTCACAATGAAGTACCCTAAAATAAACTTTATCACCAACCACCATCATATGAAAATTTACGTGTATTCAGGTGCCTTTGCGATCCCTACCTACATGTTGAACATAAACTTCAACCACGATCTACACCTTGTGTGTTTCTTGGTTACCATGACAACCACTATGGATATCGATGTCTTGATTTTCCTCAAACAAAATTATTATACCAAAACATGTTATATTTGATAAGGATATATTTCCGTTTGCATCTATACACAAATATATGCCACCAACATTCGATTTCTTGGATGATATACCATTACCACTTCGAACTGTATCACCTGCTATGCCCACTATGCTTGAGCAGTCCACTAACCTCCGTCCAACACCGGTGGTTCTTTATGGCCCAATTTTGCAACCCAATAGACTTGAGCGCCTCTTCCCCTACTACCCCTACAACGAGCCCCACCCCACACTTACAGCCCACAACGAGCCCGTTACCCCACCTACGACCCATACACCAATACAAACACCCCCGCTACAGCCCGCTAAACACCTACAACACAACCTGTTATACCCAATCCTTCTATCAATACTCATCCCATGGCCATACGTGCTAAAGCCGACATTTCTAAACCTCTCGAGCGTATGAATTGTTATTTCACTACGATTTCCCCACTTCCTCGGTCTCATGTTCCTGCTCTTCGAGATCCACCTAATGTTGGATGAATACAATGCTTTAATTACTAACGGTACGTGGGTACTTGTGCCCCGTCCACCTAATATCAATATTGTTCGTTATATGTGGCTTTTCAGGCATAAGTTTTATGCAAATGGTTCGTTGAGCAGGTATTAGGCGCGACTTGTTGCAAATGTTCGCAGTCAAACTAGCTACTATTCACACTTTTTTTAGTCTTTCAGTGTCTCGTGATTAGCCTATTCACCAGCTTGACGTGAAGAATGTTATTATTCATGGTCACTTATCTGAGATTGTTTCCATGCATCACCCCCTGGGTTTGTTGATTTTGATAATCCAGATTATGTTTGTCATTTGCAACGTTCATTGTATGGGCTTAAGCAAGCCCCTAGAGCTTGGTTTAAGAGGTTTGCCATATTTGTTATGCGCATTGGTTTTCAGCATATCAAAACGATCGCCACTCTTTGTGTTTGATCGTGGGTCGAGACGGCTTATTTCTGCTCTATGTGGATGATATTATATTGACTGCATCTTTAACGTGCATTTTTTTCGTGTTATCGCTGCTCTTCATGGTGAATTTGCTATGACGGATCTTGTTTCTCTTAACTATTTTCTTGGTATTTTAGCTACTCGGACTACCTCTGGCATGTTTTTTCTCAATCCAAATTTGCTGAGGAGATTCTTGAGAGAACTCATATGCAACACTGTAATTCGTGCCTACAGAGTCCAAACTTAGACCTGATAGTGAACCTTTTGTTGATCCTAATCGTTATCGTAGTCTTGCTGGTGTGCTACAGTATCTTACCTTCACACGCCTAGATATTCCTTATGTTGTTCAACATGTTTGCCTTTCTATGTATGACCTTCGAGAGTCACATTTCATTGCTTTGAAGCGTATCTTATTCTATGTTCACGGAAAAGCAAGTGACTCTGAATTATTTCCATTATATGCATGACCTTCGAGAGTCACATTTCAAGTGATGAGGCCAAATATCGTGGTGTTGCTAATGTTGTGGCGGAAACTGCTTGGATCCGCAATCTGTTGGGTGAGTTGCATGCCCCTTTATTTACTGCTACTAATGTTTATTGTGATAATGTCAGTGTTGTATATCTCTTGACGAATCCTGTTCAACATCAATGTACGAAACATATTGAAATTGATATTCATTTTGTTCGTGTTTATGTTGCTTCGGGGACAAGTTCGTGTGCTTCATGTTCTGTCTCAGTTTCAGTATGCTGACATCTTCACTAAGGGACTTCCTGCTGCCTTGTTTATTGATTTTCAATCCAGTTTGAACATTGAACACTCGAGGCCTCCCACTCAAACTGCGGGGAAGTATTAGCCGACCATTTAGTATTAGCTCATTAGTGTTATGTTTATTATACTTTAACCCAACTTATTAAGGGTTTTATGTTTTCTCTACACTTGTATTATTTATACGAATGGAATAACACAAAAGTGATTAAGGGGATTAACTTTAATCTAATACTTTTAAGAGCCCATTAGACATGTCCAGAAGTTCAATTTGATAAAAGAAGGCCCAACCCAAAATGCCGTTAGATTCTTTCTTCATTACCACTTCTTGCAAACATTACATGTTCGTAAAGTTGTGAAACATGTTACATGACTAAATTTACTGAATATTCGTAAAATTGTGGATTCTTCATTTATTTATCATTGATTCTACACATCTTACTTTGATGGAATCTGCCTTTACCAATATGCTAGCATGATACATCGTTTTTAAAAACAATAAAAATAGATAAGATAACGGTTCCAAATAAATGGGATCAGATCCATCTCATGAAGCATGTGCCTTTGGATATAATGAATAATTGGCTTTTGCATATATATCCTCCTGAAAATGCAAAATTGTATATATATCCAAAGCATGCATAAAAACCATTGTATTATGTGCATAAAAAACTTGTACAGATGATATATATGCAATTATTCACTTTGGGAGGGATATATATGCATTTTTGCTAATAATGTAGTATATAGTTAGTATCAATTAATAGTTTTTTCGTTTGATAAAAGAAAGTTGGGCATATATCCATTTACCGCACTTTAAATAATTCTAGATTAAGATAAGCTGCATGAAGAATATAATATTACAAGTTTCCAACACATATAAATTCTTTTTGAAATTTAGAAATCAACTGATTTGGTTTTTATAGCAGTTATCACTTGAAACTATTGTTTTCACGTTCTATCTATGACAAGAGGTTAAGGGTTTTTTAATTTCGTCATAAGAGGTCTGAGGGTGCAAAGTTTCAAATTTCGCTGGGTGTGTATGTTTGCAGTGGTGATCAGGGAAGAGACGGAAATGGTCATGAGATTAACCCGATGAGGCCACGTATGTCTAAGTAGTATTGCCCTCCTCGAGTAACATATAGAAGACAAACCTCATCCGTTAATATTTACGTTCTATTTATCACATAAGGCAAATTTTCTATACTATACGTACCACGGATTTTTGTTGAACAAAAAGAGTAAAAGGTTTAATAATCACGAATATGGACACGTTTTTAAACACGAATGTCCACGCAGACAGTTTCATATTCTACTTATCATTTTAAGCTAGAATATATTGTATGGAATATTGCACACTAAACACAATACTTGGACAGTTGAATTAATAATCATGAAGCATTTGTTTGAATTCAGTATATGTTCTATATGGTGGAAGAATGTTGGTGTACACTTTAAACAATTCTAGACAAGATAAGAGATGCAAAGCATATACTGTAATATATTCCATATCAATATTGCTTTCGGTTTGATGGGTTTATAATTGTTTTTTGGGAAATGACATGTATACCGATAGGAATGATCCACACACATCAAAGAATTATGTGTAGACTGTTTTGCTCTTGTAAAAATGAGGGAAAATAACTTAAAAATACATCATACTTGTCCAAAAATACACTTCTGGATATCGAATAAATTTTTTTGCTTAACCGCGCACTGAACTTTCAATTTCAGGCTTTTTTGAGGTACTAAACTTTTAATTTCGGATTTTTTGGGGTACTTTTGTGACATTTTTGCCCCTAGACTTTTAATAAATTGAGGGACAAAAATGTCATAAAGTACCTCAAAGAGTCCGAAATTAAAAGTTCAGTACCCATATACGCAAAAAAATTTGTTCGATGCCCAAAAATGTATTTTTGAACAAGTATGATGTTTTTTTAAGTTATTATCCCTAAAAATTAACCCCTTATTACTTATTGAATCCTACCTTCGACCTTCGCATCCTTAACCTATCAAGTATTTAGGCTCTTAATTCATGTTTATATTACGTTATTTTGATATGTATGGGTATATGCACTGCATGGAATTGTCTTGTGATAATTGCCCATTGACCTTTTTGACAAAAGACCTGGATTCTGTTTATCACGATATTTAAGTGTGCAGATAAAGAGTAGGTGATTTGTTTAGTCTAGTATATATGGTTTTTAGTAAAATATTATTCCATGCATGATTAGATTGTGGGTAACCTCACAATGTAAGCGGAGCGGTTCCTACTGAAAAGTATGCTCTTTATTAGAGAATAGCGAAAAAGAAGCACCATGTCTCGCTTCAGTTCGATGTTGGTTTGGCCACATTACGTGTAAAGATCAATATTAACTTATAGAGGAAAAAATGTGCTTTTACTCAATCATCAATAATTACCTAGATAGAACAATCATCCTTTATTTTTTTTCGATGCCCATGCATATTTGACCATTTTAAAGTTATTTTACGAGTTCGATAAAAAGTAACAAAAATGATATGAAATCGACAACTTAAGAACGTTAGATTGAACATGACTAGGTAAAAATGTATCTCAACAACTTGAAAAGAACCAAATATGTTACGGTGAAACTGAGCCACCTCCTCCGGCAAAGCTAATGCAGGTCGATGATCGTGATGATAAAGTGAACATGGGTGGAATTGCAACGGTTGGGAAGAAAGGAATGTAAGGCAAATTAATCTGGTGAGGGTATTATAGTCTATACGGTTATTTTATGTGTGTGGATCAAAATGATCTGTGTACATATCACTCCCCTTGTTTCTCCTATACTAATTCGTACCGGCTTACCTTGCATGCAAATGATTATGTTTTTAATGTAAGCTGACATATTTCTAAACATATCTAAATCGCTTATACAGTCGTCTTGAATATTGTCTTCGACATATTATACTTAACAATAAGCTATACGATTACCCGTGCATAACAACGAGATTTTATAGCAGCAGATAGTTATAATGATGTGACAACCCGTACTTCCAGGTCATTTCTCGAAACAATTCATGCCTTACAATTTCAACATTTATCGTAAACTAGGTTTACGTGTTCCAAATTCGCGTAACCTTTATGGTTTAGCGGCGAATTCATGATCATATCATCACGAACATTTCATATGGACTAAGTTTAGTCTACATTTCATTAACATCATTTGCATCATATTAGTTCATTCGTGATTTTACATTTCACATTTAACGTGTAAATTTTATATTAAATAAACGTTATCGCGTGAGTTATTATTTTGAGCATTTAATCCACTACTTCCAAAAATGATCCCGATATATTTTATACTTACATTTAGTTTATAAAAACTATATTTTGAGTTTACCTAGTGTTTTAAATTTATTTTGTATATAAATCGTTAAATTTATATTATTACGACGTTTTTCTTAAAAACTACACGATAATTATTTTATCACTCAAATTTCACAAGGAATGTATTTTTACAATTTTTATGATCTCATTATACTCTACTTGGATCTATTAAAAATTACTTTCACCTAAAATTTCCTTAAATACACAAAGGTATATTAAACTTTACAAGTTAATTCTACCTACAAAATTTCTTACACCTTTTAACAAATTACACAATACATTTTATAAAAAAAAAAAAAAAAAGATATTTTGAGATATACCTCTCCCCAAAATCCGGCCTATGGGGGGGGTGTATCATAGTTGGTGATTTTTTTCTTTGATTGTATATCTTTGTACACTACTTAAAGTCTTCTTCCATTCATTACACTCATTCATTTTCACCTCAATAATTCAAGCTAGATCAAATTTTTCTCTCTTTGTTTCTTCACCCACAAACCGGCCATCAAGGTGTTAGCAAGAAATCATCATTTTTTTCTCAAGATCAAGTTTAAATCAATCTAGATAACACTCTCATTAAGGTTTTGAAATAAAAACCTAGAGTGTTTAGGTTAAACCTTGTTCTTTGCACCTCATCATATTAACTTGTAAGCATATCATTTATATTTTTCATCTTTCCTTTTTATTTCATAAGTATCTCTTCATATTTAGAGCAAACATGCATGACTTGTGTTGTTTATACCATTTTTACATGATTTTTAGAGTTTTATATATAAAGTCATCCTATAATTATTCCCTTGGTATTTATTGGTCTTGATGATGTTTAGGAACCCATGACACCCTAAGAAGGTGTATGGTAGGATTAGATTAGCTTTGGAGTTGATTTGAAGGGATTGGAATAGGTTTAGTACGAGAAAAACTATTTTCGAAAAGTATAAAATGTGTTCTGTCCTTGTTTTGATTTTCTGGAAAATCCGACAGTAGGCACGACTTTTTGGCCTTGATATTTAGAAAATACACTTTAAAACGAATCCGTGGCCGCTTGAACGGATTAAAACGGAGTTATAACGAAGAAGTTATGAATTTTTAAAGTTTGACGACGAAATATATTTTTCCTGAAATTTCAGCAACATGTTTTTGGTTAGTTCGAGTTAAAAACGAGCCTTAAGCTTTGCAAATTATTTCGACTTATCAAAAATCTATTAGTATACTTTGATACGAAGCTAAGGACGTATTATACGTAGAAAACGGATTTGAAACGCGAAGATATGCGTTTTCATAAAATTGCCGTAACTATTATTTTCTCAAAACTATATTATTTTTACGATACAAGTATTACGGTAACTAAAATGACCATGTTGACGGCTGTTTTTAACCTTGATGTGGAATTTTTTTGGAACGAAATGTCTTCTAGTAAAATCAAGATCACCGAGCATATTTTTCAAAACAATCGACCGTTTGTATAGCGGAGTTGTAATAAATTATTTACGGATGCTTAAAATTGGCCGAAACTCACTTTTTACACAACAATTAGACAAAATCACCATCTTTAACCCTTATTATCTTTATGTTCGAGACCTTTTTGACGAAAACTCCTGAACTGAAACTTCTAGATTTCGATACAAACTTTCCAAAACCGTCGATTTCGTTTCCTAACGTTCGACGTACACCATTTTACGACTAGTTTTTCAAAGCTATTTTGTCACTTTCATAAAATTTCCAACGACTTTATTTTACGACGAAAAGTGAAAATTTCACCATAAATCATTACGAAACCATTGTAGGATGACATTTTGACGTAAATACTTATAAAGTGATTTAAGAATGGTTAATACGTCAAAAGAGTATTTTTCGACGATAAGTATTATTTCCAAAACTCGCAAATGGTATAAATAACATACGTAATGCATGCATATCATAACAGTACATCATAACTCATTACATATCATATCATTCGTAATAGGTCCCGGTTAAAGTATCACGATACATCTCAGTGTACTCACTCTTGTCATCATACCAGTTTATCAAGTGAGTTTTCATAGCCCCGTTTTACAAGTTTTTACATTATTTCAAACCTACGGGGGAGAATACATTGCACAACATTTTTATTACGATACCAAGTATGTTAAATTCATTTACATTGCTTGAGTTACACGTTGCCAGTTAAAAGTCCCCACTTTAATGCATGAGCCGTTAATTTTCTAGAAGCGTGTGTGAGTGGATAGATCTATCGAGGGTGACACCTCCATCCGGGTTGGTGAATCCCAACTAGTCATACGGATGCATTTCATTCATAAACATTATTAGAGTTGTTTGGCAAGACACTCTGTTGGGGCGTACATCAGTCGGAGCTTCGGTATCATGCGCTTAAGCAATTGTAACATTTTTACGTGACATAATTGTCATGCCTGTAACATTTTTACGTGACATAATTGTCATGCCTGTAACATTTTTACGTGACATGATCGTCATGCCTGATCTATACTTGCGTAGTCGTATAAAACATTTACATAAACCTATGATTTCTCACCAACATTATTGTTGACCGTTTTAGCAATGTATTTTCAGGTCGCTGAGGCATTATCATCATGACATGGTTTAAGAACCACCTTTTGAGTCGCGGCGTCGACTTACATCATTGTACATTATGGCACTTTCTTTCAAAACCATCGTTTGGACTTGTAATATATTTGTATTTCCGCAAACTTTGTAAACTTTTGGGACCTATGTTGTAACTCTGAACGTTTTTATTAAATATCCAACGATGTGTTTTTAAACGACACTTTAGGTCGTTCAATGTAACTGTGATTGTGGTGCTATGACAGTCAAGCCTCCAGGAATTCCATTCCGCTGCAAAACAGGTAAATTGGGGGTGTGACAAATGATATTTTGGCACAATATACTAACCTCAATATTAACCTTTTCTTGATCATTCATTTCCATTTCCATCAAATTAACTATGAATTAAGACAAGAGTAAAAAGAAGTGTATGATGTTTATATATTGGAGAGTAGTATAATTTTTGGAAAGGGCTAATAACCTTTTAAAGCACTATACTTGTCAAGAATGACAGTTCTGATTTGCGAACTAAAAAAATAACTCTTTTAAACATTAAAGTTGACATTTTTGTCTTTCTCTAAGTATTATGACCATTTTACCATTCGAAAAATATTTCAAAAAAAAAGAAATTCGAAAAAAAAATTCAGAAATTTCAAAAAAAAAATATTTCGAAAAAAAAATTCAAAAAAAATATTTTGGAAAAAAAAATTCGAAAAAAAAGTATTTCAAAAAAAATTTAGAAAGGGTAAAATGGTCATAATATGGTCATAATATCTAAAGAAAGACAAAAATGTCAACTTTAATGTCTAAAAGAGTTATTTTTTTATTTCGCTAAGCAGAACTGTCATTCTTGATAAGTATAAGTGCTTTAAAGGTTATTAACCATTTTAGAAACTATTATTAATCATAAAAAAGTATTCTCACTCACTGATTTGTGTTAAGGCCCATGCATGTTTTTGAAACTTTAGAAAGTATTCTCATTGATTTTGAAACCGTGTATTAACTGCTTGTTTTTAAGGTCCATGCATGTGTTCTGAAACAAGGACCAAGAACATTAAGTTTGTGTTAACTTGTCATTTGTAATAAGAGGTATAATAAGGAAAGAAATTACTCAAAAATTAAGAACTTTTAAGAAATTAAAAGATTTAAAACATGCTTTATAAGTAGTTAAGATTAAGATATGTAATGTTATTGGTTATCAATGTTTTGATAAATAAAAATCAGCTAGCTACTTGGATTTATCTATGATATAATTCATTTATACGTTCATGAGTTCATCTAGTAGATAAATGATTTTAAATTCCCATGAGACAAAGGAAATATTTGGTTTCTTTGTTTTTCTTCTTTTTTTAATCCTAAATAAGACAAATAGCTAATTACAAATATGTGTTTGGTTAGCTTTAACTATATATATTAAAGCTGTTAAATTTTAAATAGGGGCTTATAACGAACCGAATAATTTAGGGCTAATTATCTTTTAAAGCACTATACTTGTCAAAATGACAGTTATGCGTAGCGAACTAAAAAAAATAACTCTTTTAAACATTAAAGTTGACAATTTTGTCTTTCTTTAAGTATTATGACCATTTTACCCTTCGAAAAATATTTCAAAAAAAAAAGAAATTCGAAAAAAAATTCAGAAATTTCAAAAAAAAAGTATTTCGAAAAAAAATTCAAAAAAAATATTTTGGAAAAAAAATTTCGAAAAAAATTTAGAAAGGGTAAAATGGTCATAATACTTAAAGAAAGACAAAAATGTCAACTTTAATGTTTAAAAGAGTTATTTTTTTAGTTCGCTACTACGCATAACTGTCATTTTTGACAAGTATAGTGCTTTAAAAAGTTATTAACCCAACAATTTATAGTTTAGTTCAATATGAAAATTGCCAACTTTTGGTCATCTAATTGAAAACTTGAAAGTTAATGGCCACAATTTGACCCAACTTTTCTGTTTACGTAAACATAATCTTCTAAATATCATTGACTTTATTGTGAACATTAAGATTGCTAACTGCTATAGGAAAAAGTTGCTTCGTTTAGTTGGTGGATTAGCAACTAAAATATATGTGATTACTCTGTCATCAAAGTTATACATCGGATAATATTTAATAACTTCGAGCTCTTCAGAATTTGTGGTATTTAGATAATCTTGTATTCTAAACGTCAACCGGGTGCAAGACGTCGCATCATAAGCAGACCAAACCGGCCAGGTCAACTGGAAACTAGGAACCGGAATGATTGGCTGAACTTAAAAAACCAGCTTTAACAAGAAAAAAAGGGTAAATTGCAAATTTCGTTCATAATGTTTCTTAAAATTGCAAATAACACACCGAGAGAAAAAAAAATTGCAGATTAGCCACTGAGAGCTAAAGTTTAGTGCAAAATTGCGACCGAGAGCTAACAAGCGTTAGTTTTCCCATTAACTGGACTAAGCCGATTATATCCTGAGAGTAATCGTTTTCTTAGGTAGAGAGTTGAATGTGTCATAAAAGTTAGAACTTCACGGAATGTAAAATATGAGAAAATAATCGAGATGCATTTAACTTTATATATAGTATGAAGTTTTTTATCCGCGCTCAGCTGCGAGGGCACATGTTTTAGATTTAAATAACGGACAATTAAAATAATCACAAACAACGACAAAAATCTCTAGATTTAACACACATATAGTTTTTGTCATCGTATGTTAACATCGTGGACCTTTTTTTTTGCAATAAGCAGACTTTTTCCCAAAGCATATAAAAAACAGGGACCATTTTCAAAAAAAACCCTTCAAGGACCAATTTTACTTTCTTTAGGAATGGTCAAGGGCCTTTTTTTGCAATTTTTCAAGGACTATTTTGACAAAGTAATCTAGACATAGGGACGATTTTTGCCAAACACCAAAAAACAAACCTTTTTGCCATTTCTCATAAAAGTTTACCGTTCATTGAACACTAACATTCTTAAGAAATGTTTATATTAGAAATTAGCTTGTCCAGTGTTTATTTTCGAAAAACTTATTTAGTTGCAAATAACATAATTCTGAGATGCATGTTTTGTACATAAAATGAAGCACATTTGTAACCATATCAATAATTTTATTAACTTATCGTAGTGTAGTCCATTAATGAACCTTTTATTTTGCCGTTACTAAAAATGGAACAAAAGTAGAAAGCATTCATATAGATATGAATA
The DNA here is from genome assembly GCA_910596185.1 of Chrysanthemum makinoi. NCBI lineage: Eukaryota > Viridiplantae > Streptophyta > Magnoliopsida > Asterales > Asteraceae > Chrysanthemum > Chrysanthemum makinoi. The sequence continues at coordinate 208,901,204 of OU343218.1, read as the reverse complement.
TAATAACGTTAAATATTTAAATCTTAGTACTAGAATTACTTTGGCGACTTCCTTTTGAGAAATTGCATGGTTTGGTTCCATTAAAAATAAATAAAGATAAGATTATAAAAAACATTATTAGAAAGCAACATCACATTTCCCATAGGATTTATATTAAGAGAAAGACTAGACTCACACAAATTTTACAAAAAAATCCTCACATACACATGTGGCAAATGAGGTGTACCAATCAAATTTTTTTGAATTTTCTCTTTCTTACTTTCACTCCCTATAGTTGAACGACACATGTACGTGTGAAAATTCTTTTGTAAAATTTGAGTGAGAGTAGCATTTCTCTTATATTAAAGATACGTAAAGAAAGTGTGATTAATTAACATTATCAAATTAATACGTGTAATAGCACCACGGGTACGTTAAGTTCATGCTGTTTGTGGCCAGAAAAAGAAAACAAGTAGTTAACCAATAGCAGCTTGTGTTTGATGAATCAGATCACACATTAACTAGTGTTTACACTTGTAAAAAAAAGTAGGTTATTGTACACACATAAAACAAAAAACAAAATATCTAACATGTTGAGTTAATAATATATAAAACATACAATAAACATATAGACATCAAGAGTACACAGCGGAAGACTTAAGATCATAACAAATAAATTAATTAACTGAAAGTATGCGTAACGCACCACTTGCGAATGTCAGATCCCTTGAGCAAAACAAAGAAGTACTAATTGGTGTAAGAATAATGTCTTACAACCACGTTCTTGTACACACGAATTAACCAACGAATCAAGCGATTGCTAGATCTAACACAAGTCTTCGTTTAAGAAAAACGAAACCAAACTCCCTAACAATGGGGTGTTCGGTCGATTGGGACAAGAGAGAGGAGAGGAGAGATCTAGGGTTAATTCAATGCACAAAGTGTGTGAAACCCTAGAACTTAACCTTGTTTATATAGTAGATGGAATACTTTGGGAACAAGTTATGAATTAGGGCTTGGGAAAGCCCCTTGGCCGGCCACTATGCAAAGCCCAAAAGAAAACCCATAACTTTTCCAAGTCTTTCCATTTCTAGTCCTTTCTCTTTTCATTTAACGGTCGTTAGTCATTTTTCCGTTAAATACATAACGATCGTTATCCGGACTTAATGTGCAATAATTAATCGTAAACATAAACATTAATTATTAACTTTAATTCTCATTCGCTAATGTGTGCAATCCCGTGGTCACGAGTTCGAATCCGGACATTCACATGTTTGTAAATATATACATTTCCAACAGCTCCCACTTGGATATGTTTACAAAACGTGAAATGACATTGGTTAGCGTCTAGCAACACGCCAATGCCCCCGGTACAACTCGTGTTTGGTTTTCTGGAGAAAAATCAAGTTTTGATGATTCATCATCAAATTCATCCTTTTGTTTCTAATACCATGTTAATAAGAATATGGATCTCACTCATTTCTTAATTAACTATTCTGTTTCTCGCTTTATGTGATTGATCAAGATTACCAATTCTTCTGAACATATTCCAGAAGACCTTGGGCATGGCCATGCAAACATCTTAACAATCCTACGAGGGGCCCAGTAGTATTATACTTCAAAATAAATTTGAATGAAACAAATCCCATTTTGACTACAAGCAGGATTCACAAATTTCGCAACACTTCTGAAAACAACCCTTATAACTATCAGTTACGTATAGCGTTAGATTGCTTCACAAAAATGCACTACATCCATGGCATATCTCTTGTATCTCAAGTCATAGGATAAATATCCATGATATACTTAATGACAAAGATCCATAAAGTATCATCATGTGGGGTGGGATAAGTCCTATATTCAATTCATTGAATATCATCTGAAATTAGTCATGCTACGCATCAATATACTTTCAAGTATATTCTAACTAATACTCAGATTTGTCTTAATTCAATATCATTCCCATGTTATTGATCGACAATGGACTATTTAGAATAACTTAAGTTATTCAAGGATTTAAACATGCAAATATAGGATAACATCACAATAAATGAATAATAAACATAACAAAAATACTTTATTTCATTTCAATAATAATGTTTACAATATCCTTTATCTAAAATACTTAGTCACAGATGGGCATGAAACTACTAGCTAAACGAAGTCCAAACTTATCAGACAAATGATTAAGTTTTTCACCAGGTAAGGCATTCGTTAAAGGATCTGCTAGGTTATCATCTGTGTGAACTTTGAGCAACTCAATTTCACCAATTTAGACTTGCTCTCGAACATAGTGATATTGTCTAGGATAGTGTCTGGTGCCCTTCATGACTCCAGGTTCATGGGCAAAAGTAATTGCAGCAGAATTGTCACAATACACTTTAATAGGATTTTCAATCGACGGCATAACACCAAGCCCCGAAACAAACTTCCTTATCCAAATAGCTTCCATGGCAGCCTCAGACGCCGCTATGTACTCACTTTCTTACTCTTCCAATCCACAGCACCTCCATTGATGACAAAAATGTAACCCGTTTGAGACATCGTATCATCTTTGTCACACTTCCAGGATGCATCGCAGTAACCTGTATGACAGTTTCTGCTTCGGATTTTCCCCATACACTATGAACATATCTCTTGTAGCCCTAAGGTACTTGAGAATATGTTTAACAGCAGTCCAGTGAATTTCACCGGATTCTGTTGATACCGACTGGTCAAGTTTTGAGCAAACGCCACATCAGGCCTTGTGCATCGTACCGCGTACATGATAGATCCTATAACCGAAGCATAAGGAACTTTCTTCATACGCACCACCTCTGCAGGTGTTGAAGCACAGCCTTGGCTGCTCAAACCATGATTTACTTGCATTGGCAAAAATCCCTTCTTGGAATTTTGCATATTGAATCTCTTCAATATTTTGTCAATGTAAGCACTTTGGCTTAAACCAATTAGCTGCCTTGATCTATCCCTGTAAATCTTGATTCCAAGGATGTATCTTGCTTCCCTAAGTCCTTCATCGAAAAACATTTACCAAGATAGGCTTTCACCTCATTTAGACTTGGTATATGATTTCCTATGATTAATATGTCATCGACATACAGAACAAGGAAAGTAACATCCCACTAGCTTTGTGATATACACATGGCTCATCAAGATTCTGAGTAAATCCAAAACTTTTGATTTCCCCATCGAATCTTTTATTCCATTGCCTTGATGCTTGCTTCAGTCCATAAATGGACCTCTTAAGCTTGCATACCCTGTTAGGAAACAATGGATTCACAAACCCTTCCGGCTGTGCCATATAGATGTCTTCATCTAGACGGCCATTCAGAAAAGCGGTTTTGACATCCATTTGCCAAATCTCATAGTCATAGTGTGCAGCTATAGCTATGAGAATCCTAATAGCTCTTATGTCCGCTACAGGAGAGAATGTCTCCTCGTAGTCAATGCCATAGGTTTGAGTAAAACCTTTAGCCACTAGACGAGCCTTGTAGGTGTGTACATTGCCATCCATGTCAGTTTTCTTTTTGAAGATCCACTTACTCCCAACGACTTTAGCCTTGGGAGGAAGGTCAACTTCAATCCATACATCATTATCTTTCATGGATTGCATTTCCCCATTCATAGCAATCTGCCATTTATCCTTCTCAGGATCAGCCATGGCAGCCTTATAGTTGGCGGGTTCATTAAGATCCCCAACCATATTTTCCTCCACCTCTACGTTAAGACATAGACGGTCAGGTGCACGTATAGTCCTTTCAGACCTAAGAATGGGAACAACTTCAGGAGGAGCACCTAAGCGTTCAAGTTCTTCTTGAAGTTGGCTAGTATTTTCAGAAGGTGTTGTATCTTCTTGATCATATTCCAGATCATATACTCTCCCACTGAGTTCTTGAGATATGAGATTCCTTTCAAGGAAATCTCCATACCTAGCCACAATGATTTTGTTCTCAGCTGGGTAGTAAAAGTAGTAACCCATAGTTTCCTTAGGGTATCCTACAAAGATACACTTAACAGATCTGGCTTGGAGCTTATCAGGTGTGTCACGTTTAACAAACGCTTCACATTCCCAGACCTTTAAGTAAGAAAAGTTGGGAGCTTTTCCAGTCCATATTTCATATGGAGTTTTAACAACCTTCTTTGTTGGAACCATATTCAAAATGCGAATAGCAGTTTCAAGGGCATAATCCCTAAAAGTAAAAGGTAGAGTCGTAAGTTCAAACATTGATCGTACCATATCAAGTAAGGTACGATTTCTCCTTTCAGATACACCATTTTGTTTTGGAGTATAAGGAGATGTGAGTTGCTGGATAATTCCACACTCAGCTAAGTAATCTTTGAACTCTTGACTTATATACTCACCACCTCTATCGGATCGAAGAGCTTTAATCTTCTTACCGAGTTGTAATTCTACTTCACTTTTGAAAACCTTAAATGTTTCAAAAACTTCATGTTTATGTTTAAGTAAATAAACATAACCATAACGACTGAAATCATCTGTAAAGGTTAAGAAGTAGGAAGCACCGCGTTTTGACACATGTCTAAGTAGACCACACACATCAGTGTGTATCAATCCAAGTAGATCAGAAGCCCTTTCCACTTGTGGTGAAAAAGGTTTCCTTGTCATTTTCCCAGCTATGCAAGACTCGCATTTGTCAAATGATTCATCATTGACCGTTCGTAAAAGCCCATCGTGTTGCAGCTTTTCCATGCGTTTCTTGCCAATATGGGCAAGGCGACAATGCCAAAGATAAGAAGAGTCACAGTTCAACTTGCTCTTCTTATTGCTAATGCTATACAACGAATTATTTTCATTAGATATACAACCATCCATATCAATTTCAAACACACCAAGAATAGGAATTGCATTAAAGTAAAAAACATTATTTAAAGAAACTGAAATTCCATAACTTGTAAAAGTGTGCACAAAACCAATATCTTTTAACAAAGAAACTGAAATAACACCTCTAACAATGGAGGGTGCATAATGACAATTATTTAGTTCTAAAATTAAGCTCGAAGGCAACACTAAATCAAAAGTCCCTATGGCTTCGACAGCTGCACACTTTCAATTTCCAACGTACAAGTATCTTTCTCCCCATTCAGCTTCCTTGCTCCTCTAAGTCCCTGCGATGTATTACAGATGTGAGTACCACATCCTGTATCATATATCCAGGAATTTTGCTTATGAGGAAAAAAAATAATTCAAACATAAAATACCGATGAACTAGGCATCGTCTTATTTTTATTATTCGAAGGCATTCATTGAGATAAACTGGACAGTTCCTTCGGCTTCCAGTGGCCTGTGATTGCAGTGGTGGCAAGTTAAATCCTTCTTAGGATTCTCCTTTTTCTTTGTAGGGTTCTTCTTAGGAGCTGGTGGGATGACAACTTGCTTCCCCTTTCCTTTTCCTTTTCCTTTCTTATCTGCTTGCGGCTTTGGCTTATTCACCCTACCACCATGTATTGCGAGTACACAGTGTAGGAGCCTTCTTTGGCAATCTCTCTCTCGAAGTATACAAGCATTTCATGTAACTCATTCACTTTCTTCCCGTGCATGCATGTTAAAATTGCGGACAAAATCACCAAATCGATCCTGATTAAAGGAGTGATTGATGAGGCCGACACATACATCATTCGAGTAACCACAGCCGAGCTTCTCCAATTGATCCAAGTGATGTTTCATCTCAAGGACGTGGTCGGAGACAGATTTGCCAACCTCCTGCTTGCAGCTATGAACCTTTTCAAAAAGTTCATATAGTTCAGCTGCAGGTGGCTTCTCAAACATACGTTTGAGTTCATATAGCATGCTCATAGGCGGATAGTGCTCAAATTGTTTTTGCAATTGAGCAGACATCCCCGAAAGCATTAGACACGCCACATCATTGTGCTTCGCATATTCAACACGATCGCCCTCTTGTTCAAGAGCAGTTGCCGTGTTGGGAGGAGCATCAGGCAAAGGTGTAGTCAAAATTTCAACCCTTTTGGCAACACGAAGGATGATCCTAAGTGAACGATGCCAATCATTGAAATTAGGGCCATTCAGCTTGTCCCTTCCAATCATATCTTTGAAAGCGGAACTCATTAAGCTCATAGTGTTTTCAGGTTGAGCCATCTACAAAAAAAAGTTCAAAAAACCATAATTAGTATTTTGATAATTTTCCTTTTCAATAAACAATTAAATACCCAAGGTTCATATTCATATAACCAATTAATATTTATTGAAAACTAGGATCCAAATTGTCATAATTTCATTACGTCAGTTGATATGCTAGTAATGAACCTTATACAAAATGGTAGAGCTTTTGCTCAATTGCCAATTTCAATTGCAATTCCTAGATTTATGTGATTTACATATAGCCAATATCAATCGCCATGTAAACATGTTTTATCCCATCTTATGCCTTGAGTTGCCAGTTCTCACTGCCTAACTCAATTAAGTTGTTCAACTTAAGAAACTGCAAAATCGTCCATGCCCGTTCTCACGACACGTGGACATTTTACCCTTTGATTACGATCTAAATCACGTTCTCACGCAAATAAAAGGTAATCTTAGGTGTTTCCGTTTCATTGGATGGCATATAACTTAAATTAAAGGGTAATAATTTTGATGTTAAATCAAATATGTACAAAGATGTCATGCATTCATCTTCGTAGCATAGTTTCTATTAAAACATTAATATCTTGTTTTAATGTATAAGCTTTTCATCATCAAACTTTAATTGAGGTATTAGGTTCACCAATCAAGGAATTTAGTGTTAATTATCATCCATTATACCGTACTTTTGCATAAGTGTAAACACTTAGTGTTTTGGGTAATTACCACCAAAGTGGCGCATGGAATTAAAACTAATTCGCCCTTAAGGTGAGCTTGCACATTTAATGGCTTACTAAGTAGCTCCATTCGAACTTCTGGAGTGCAGGACCGGTACACGCTAAAGCACGACCTTAGACATCCTTTCATTGTGACTGTGCGCACTTCTTTATTAACCCCTTTATAGTTCATTCTCATGGGTGAGCCGTTCAAGACCATTTGTACCAAAGTCACCAATCAATTAAACGATTATGATTACTATGCTTAAAAATACATGTTTCACCATTGTTTAGGTCAGTTTATTTTTCTTGTAAAAATACCCTTGTTACACATAACAAACAAGCAAGTATTTAAAAAATAAACATATAAACAATGAATGCATAAACAAAAATCATGCATATCAAATAGCCACATGCAAACGTTTTGATAAATCCTATTAATAATCAATTCTAGATCTGTCAATATGCATATATTTAATTAAGACTTTCACCCATTTTCATTTATGTACAAGGTGAGCCACATGCATCGATTCATCGATTGCGTAAGTCAAAATTAAATACATACCACATAGCACATAATTGATTAAATTAATAATGATTGAGGTCTTCCCCAATTTTAGATCTATCATAATTTAGTGTATATCACTTAAACATGAAAGACATACAATAAAAGCAGATCCATGATAAAACATGCATGTAATTATCATGGACATTAAATTACACTTAACAATTAATGCAATTAAAACAGAGTTACGCAATACACATAAAGTTGCACGCATCCTAGGGTTTCTAATCCAATTAAAACTTTAGTTTACAAAACCTTAATTAGGGCACAAAAATAACCCCCCCCCTAAAAAAATTAAGGTTTAGGTTTTGCAAACCCTAGATCTACGCACACAAATAATAACACATTCATGTTTATTTTAATTATGTGTTTGGTAAGTAATTACTTGTTATACAAGGCTCGTGATGCCACTGTTGAGTTAATAATATATAAAACATACAATAAACATATAGACATCAAGAGTACACAGCGGAAGACTTAAGATCATAACAAATAAATTAATTAACTGAAAGTATGCGTAACGTACCTCTTGCGAATGTCAGATCCCTTAAGCAAAACAAAGAAATACTAATTGGTATAAGAATAATGTCTTACAACCACGTTCTTGTACACACGAATTAACCAACGAATCAAGCGATTGCTAGATCTAACACAAGTATTCGTTTAAGAAAAACGAAACCAAACTCCCTAACAATGGGGTGTTCGGTCGATTGGGACAAGAGAGAGGAGAAGAGAGATCTAGGGTTAATTCAATGCACAAAGTGTGTGAAACCCTAGAACTTAACCTTGTTTATATAGTAGATGGAATACTTTGGGAACAAGTTATGAATTAGGGCTTGGGAAAGCCCTTGGCCGCCACTATGCAAAGCCCAAAAGAAAACCCATAACTTTTCCAAGTCTTTCCATTTCTAGTCCTTTCTCTTTTCATTTAACGGTCGTTAGTCATTTTTCCGTTAAATACATAACGATCGTTATCCGGACTTAATGTGCAATAATTAATCGTAAACATAAACATTAATTATTAACTTTAATTCTCATTCGCTAATGTGTGCAATCCCGTGGTCACGAGTTCGAATCCGGACATTCACATGTTTGTAAATATATACATTTCCAACATAACATGTAAGCTTGCATCAGGTAATTTTGTCAAGCATTGTCATTCGAGCGTTGGCTCGATATAATCTCCATCTTCGTTGGCCGGTTAAAGTGGATTTTGTGAAAAATATATCACGACGTGTATGAGCATAAATGATTTAGATATTACTAGGTATAACTTCCGTGTATTCACAGAATTTACATATGAATAAATTTTATTTTAAAATTTTAGTTTAATATCCGAATATATAAAAATTTGATAGTGTTTAATGTTTTGTAAACGTGATATTACACGCACGAAGTTCAAACTATAAATACAACTAATAATTATATTTTAACTAAATTTGTTTGGTGCGTACTTATAAGACGTGCTTTCATTTTGATACTTATACTCTCGTGCATCTACAGATTTTAGGTATTACAATTAATTAATTTCTCCTTATCTATATTCTAATTTTTGACCCATGTACACAAGGGTTATTAACGTGGATAATAATAGGGCTAATCATAAAAAAAAACATCATACTTGCCACTATTTCTTTTTTGACCGTGTACACAAGGGTTATTAAATACATTTTGGTCCTTGCGATTTGGTGCCTATTCCATTTTTGGTCCATTTTTTTAAAAAGTTTTGGTTTTAGTCCAAAACCGATAGTTTCGTTCCACTTTCAGTCCATTTTGATAACAACGTTAGTTCAGTTAGTTAAGCGTAATCGTAAAGTGACAACATCAGTCCTTTATACTAAAGGTCGTTTGCAACGTTAGTCTTTTAAACCAAATATCGTTTGCAACTTTGCCACGTTAGTCCTTAATACCAATGATCGTTTCAACATTAGTCCTTTCTACCAACGATCGTTTTATACGCGTTTTTACACACGTTTTTCAAATATTTTTTCCGATTTTTGTTTTCGATTTTTTTGAAATTTCTTTTCCAAAAACAATTTTTTTCGAAGAAAAATATGTGTAAAAAGATTTTTGAAAAAAAAATTGAAAAAAGAAATTTGGAAAAAAAATATTAGAAAGAGAATTTCGAAAAAGTTTATTCAGAAAAAAAAATTGAAAAAAAAAGTGAAAATAAAATCGAAAAAATTTTTCGAAAAAAAAGTTTTTCGAAAACAATTATTCAGAAAAAATTCGAAAAAAATTATCCACAGAAAAAATTTTCAAAAAAATATTTTGAAAACAAAAATTAGAAAAAAAAATTATGAAAAAAAAGGTTTTTCAAAATAAATATTATAGAAGAAATTTCTGAAAAAACGTATATAAAAACGTGTATAAAAAGTGTATAAAACGTGTGTAAAAATGTGTGTGAAAACGTGCGTAGAAACGCTTGTAAAAACGTGTCTAAAAATGTATATAAAACATAAATAAAGATGTATATAAAAACGTTTATAAAACGTGAATTAAACGTGTGTAAAAAAGCCTATAAAACATTTGTAAAAACGTGTGTAAAACGCGTGTAAAAACGTGTGTAAAAACGTGTCTAAGAATGTATATAAAAACATAAATATATACGTATATAAAAGGACTAACATTGCAAACGATCGTTGGTAGAAAGGACTAATGTTGCAAATGATTATTTGTATAAAGGACTAACGTGGCATAGTTGCAAATGATCTTTGGTGTAAAGGACTAACATTGCAAATGACCGTTACTATAAAGGACTGATGTTGCCACTTTACAATTAGACTTAACTAACTGAACTAACGTCGTTATCAAAATGGACTGAAAGTGGAACGAAACTATCGATTTTGGACTAAAACCAAAACTTTTTGAAAAAAATAGACCAAAAATCAAATATGCACAAAACCACAAGGACCAAAAATGTAGTTAACTCTTATTTTTAAATGAACTTATCATAATCTATTGATTAATGACAAAAGTTCACTACAAAACAAATATTTTTTAAAGATCAAATAGCACAATCTTCACCGTCCAATCCTCTAGATCTAATGGTATATATTAAAACTGATTTTAATAATTAATTAAACACGGAGAGGCAACTTTATAATTTTACAAATCTCACCTAACATCCCATCTTCCCAAATATTCACTCTTAGATAATCATTTATTGTCTCTGTCATTCATCTTCCTCATATCTAAACTTTTTCAAACCCAACCCAAATCTTTACTAAATAATTTGATTTTTTGTGGTTTTGTGTCGGTGATTCACCGGAGAATCCACAAATCTACAACGCTCCATCGACGACGTAGTGGTGGTTTGGTGACAGTGATTCGCCGGAATGAGGTGTGATTGTTTGATTGGGCACAAGCTCCGACATCGTTACACTAACTCAAGTCGTTAACGTGAAATTTATTTTTATAAAAGTGATTTTATTCCGTTTGTTAGGCGTTGGTTTTAAGCTTCTTTATTAAGCTGAGTTTGTTTTTCACGAGTAGTGAAAATAATTGGTGAAAATGGTTCAGTTCACGATGTACTTACTATTGAAAATAATCCTCTTTTTCATTTTGACTTTTGGATGGATTCCTTGTTTTTTTTATTTATGTGTGTTTCATGTGTTACCTAATTGGTGAAAATGGTTCAGTTCACTATGTGTTCAAGTAATATTAAATAAAGTAATTAGTTGATATAGTGGTTAAAATGTGAAGAACCAAGTAATGAGCTTTGTTTCAAGTAGAGTTAAAAGATGTTTGTTTCAAGCTTTATTTCAAATGAAGTTGAAGATGTTTGTTTCAAGTGGAGTTGAAGATATTTATGAAGTTTTGTTTCAGTGTAAGTTTTGTTTGTGTTTAGATGAAATATGCATAATCACATGTGATTTTGACATGAATCACAAGTGATTTTGAGATGAATCACAAATGATTTTATTCAGTGTAACATCAATTACTAGAACATCAAACATAAAATATTCAAATAAAAATATAAAATCCATATAGCACTTTTACAGAAGATCAAAAGAAAAATGAAGAATCCAAATATTAAAAAATGTATGAAATTCAAGAGCATGTGTTTCAAAAAGTATGAAACACATGTGAGTCTTTTTTAATCTAGAAATGAGTGAATTACATGTAATTTACATTTTTTCTTAACAAAACATGAAAAACAGAATCACACGTGATTTACTCATTTCTAGATTAAAACAGAATCACATATATTTTAAAACAGAATCGCATGTAATTTGAAATCACATGTGATTTATTAACTTCAAAATCACACGTGACTTGTGAAAAATAAAAAGTCATAAGTGATTTTACAAATCAGAAAAATTACAAAGCATAAGTGATTTTCTGGGTGAAAATTCTACAAATCAGAAAAAATAACAAATCACTTGTGATTTTACAAATCATGTGTGATTCTTCTGGACTATAATTTTGAAAAAAAAAAATAAATAAAAAATAATAATTCGTCGAAAGTATATAAAAGTGCATATCTATAGGAAGATAATTTAATTCTCGTCGCGATGGTGTATTTTTCGTAGCTTGAAAAATACCATTTGCAAGATATGTTGTTTTAAAAAAAAATGATGAAAATTGGTTTTTTTTTTTTTTTTTTTTTTTTTTTAAATGAGATTAAATGACAATTGTACCCTTATTGTGTGATTTGATGTTTTGATCACAATCGTTGGATCAAAATAAAATCAAAAGCCATGATTGACTTTTTTGTTCTTTAAAGAAAATGTGTTGATCTCACCTCTCAATATGGTCGCATGAAGCCATGAAGGTTTTGTTTATACAGTTATACACATTTTTTTTGTCGGTAAACATGCATGGTTTCGATCGTTTATGCGACTAATTCACGACGTGTGAGCTCTATCTTTTAAAGGGGTTGTCGTTCTCTGTAGAAAAACAAAACATGTTGATTAGTCTAAAACTTTGAATTGTAGCCCCCAAAATACAAGATCTAGCTAGCGATAAATGTTGGTTAAGGATGAGACGAGCACCATGTTATGTGTGTCGGTGTGGAGTTAGTGACAAGACTTTCTTATTTCTTAAGCTTGACATAGGGTCATACTATTCATACGGGGGCTATTCCATAGCCCTGCCCACTTTTTACACAATTTTTGTCAGTTTTTGTTCCGTATTTCTGACAGTTTTAAACGTTTGGCTTATTAAACTTTATATTTACAGTTCCGCATTTTCAGATTTATAGCACTTTTCATATTCATGCAGAGTCACAATTCACTCCTGTCCCCCAACACTTTATTCTTTGTTATGCCACGTAGCTACTTCCATTAGTTATTCAACATTTGCATTTTTGTAAAACTAAGAAGATAAATAAAAAGTATGGCTATGTTTTAAAGAATGCATCTTTGAGGGATTTTGAGGATGGACATCAACTTTTTACTACGAGTCAGAATACGAAAAAAAAATATTTATTTTTTTGAACGAAAAGAAAAAGGGTTATTTGATCAAAACTATATCTATCCTTCACTCTTTTCCTTTGTCACGTGTCAATTTTTTGATTTCCCTTATACATTCAATCAGGGCAGTTCCGAGCTTTTCCATGTCTTAGACAAGCCAATGAAAAATGCCCTTTGTAAACAAATATAACACTATTCATCAAGGGTTTGAAACCTATTTTGACTAGACATCTCATCTACACACCAACTTTTAATATACTTGGAAAAAAACTATAAGTTAAAAATACTACACCTAATCAGATAGTTAAAGTTTTCACAATACAATGTGTCAATGTTTAAAGATTTCGTGGTTTTGAAAAATGCTTTGCTATTAATATATCATTACTAATACTTTCACCTAAGGCATTTTGTCTAGTGGTATGTGAGTTGCCTACTAATTTAAAAGTTGGAGGTTTCAGCCTCGTTGGAGACATTTAAAAGATATATTATGAGATAGGTGGTATATGGTGTTAAAAAAAATTCGTACAAAGAAAAAGAAAAAAAAAACTTTTTTACCAAACTAAACCTTTCGAGTAAATATTTTCAAGATTGAACCATACACTAATGCAAAGTTTACTTGAATTTTTTTTTTTAAATAATGGTTTATAAATGTATTTTATTTGTCACTTCAATTTTTATATACAACAATGGAAGCTAAGGAGGTTGGGTCTCTTAAGACCGGGAATGTATCACAAGAACCGCTTGTTAGTGATTCAATGGAAGCTAACGAGGTTGGCCCTACCCCTATTGTTAAGAAAATTGGGGAGATTGAAAAGCTTCTTATTGATGGGAAAGCTACTCTTGTTGATAATGATGGTAATCCTATTAAAAAGGTTAATTATCTAGGTAATAAAAATGATTTTCCGTCTACTTCTTCTACTAAGAGGGTTAACCAATTCTCTAAGGTGGGAGAGATTGTTGACTCCGATAGTGATGATGAGGAGGTTGTGAACACTTTTGATAAGTCAATAAACCTATTTGGTGGTGGTCATGATGGTGAAGATGATTATGATGACTATGCAGATCAGGTCTACGATCTTCTAGGGAATTTGGATGCTTATTATGACACGTATGGTATCAAGCTCCAAGGCCTTAGTAGGAAGTAATTTTGTTTTCATTGGAGTCTAATGTTATCTTTTGAGTAGTGATTTATTTTCTTGTATAGAGAATAGGAAGTATCTTGTTATGTAAGCTTTCCGCCTATGTAACGGGCTGAGATATGAGATTCACCCATATCCTTTGTACTTAAACATTTTTTGGAGTAATATATTTACCGGGTCTTTGACCTTTTACCAAAAAAAATAATTTTTTTGCTATTTTATTTATCTAACTTTCATTTTGTGATTTTTTTTGCCTTTCAGTTTATTAATACTCATATTACCCGAGAAGGGGGCAAAAAAGTCACAAACTACACAAGTGACACAAAATACTAGTTACATAGAATAGCAAAAAAATTAATTCGATAAATAAAAGTATAAACTGACAAGTAAAATACATTTATAAGTTATTGTCATTTACTTTTTTATCTTATTCATTGCCCAAAACTTTAGACTTTTAAGGAAAAACAAAAGGAAGATAATAAATATATTATCTATAAATCTTAATCCGCATTTTCAGTGACAATTAAAAATAGTTTCCTATACCATGGTCGGTGGCGCTGGCCTTTTTGGCTCATGGGCTTTTCCCATGTTGTGCGTCTATTTGGTTGACGATTGAGTAGCTTTCTCATTACAGAATTTTAGAGAAACCTTTCTTCACCTAGGAGGAAATTTGGTAGGTGTCCAGATCTTACGGGATCTTAGGGTTTGCTTGCATTTTATTGCTGTTTTATAGATTGTATCCAAGGTTTTAGCTGTACTCTTCCTTATTTGTGCTTTAACTCGCTTGCATGTTTGTGTGTGGAATGTAGATGGTGTTTTTTGATTTAACCACCTTGCATGTGCTTTGTTTTAGCGTTTGTGTGTTTGCGTTGTTAGATTGAGGGTTTCAGTTTTTTTTCCGTTGTTTATGTGGTTGCATGCGCTTTTACATGTGTTTAGGTACCTAAGAATGCATGAGTGGCCATTTTTTTTTAGTTTACAGACCGTTATGTAGATACTTTAGTTTGTAGTTGTTTGTGTACACGGTTTTGTTGGTGCTGGATTGGGGTGCAAACGGTGTTTGCATGTTGTTTTGGTGTCGTGATAAGCCTGTTGCTTTTTTACCATCATTTTTGTTTTGTAATTTTTTTCGATGTCGAGAGTTGTTGTTGATACTTTTTTTCTCAGTTACGTGTATAAAGGTTGTCGTTATGAGAACTAAGAGTAAAGCGTCTAGAAGCGTAGGTGTTGAGGAGAGGTAGTTTGAAAATGTGGAGTTAAATGATAGTCTTCCAAGGTTAGGGTACGGTGCGGTAGGACCAGTTTTTTTTGCTGGTGCGCAGCAAGGAGGGTCAGATATTGGTATTCGTGATGGGGTTAATATGAATTTGGAAGGTGATATGTCGAGGTCTGTTTTTTTGGGCTTGCGTGCAGTGGCTTGCTTGGAAAGCGTTAGGAATGGTGTGGGCAATTCAGGGTGTTGTGTGCCAAATGTTCCAAGCAGGTTTCAACGGGGTAGTGGTCTTAAGCGAAAGGTGGAAGATCGGCGAGGCCTTGATTTGGGTGGTTTGGATGCCAATAGAGGGCTTAGGGTAGACTCGGATATGCATTGTTCTATACTCAATAGTGCTACCTTCAGTACGAAAGAGGGTTGCTGTAGTTCAGGCTCCATGGAACCGCCACAGGGTCAGTATGCCGTTTTAGTTTTTTTATGGGTTAAGCATATGGCTAGGCTGCATGACCTGGTTTTTTTGATTTCCCATTTTTTATGCTGTTGTTATTTGTAGGGTCTCGAAGCTTTCCAATCAACTTGGATTTTGCATCAGGCATAGCGTTTTATGAAACGCCTAAAGCTCCTGGTAGCGCTGATTCTCCTGTTGCCAGGGTGCGTGCCGATGATACTCATAGAAGGGGAACTAGAAAAAGCTACACTGGCCGCTCGCAACCTTTGGCTAGACCCACTAAGAAGCAGAGGTCAATAGCGATTGGTACCGGTGAGTTATGCTGGAAAACTGGTTTTCATTTGTTCATTTTGAGGTGTTGTGTTTTGGTGTTTGCTGATTTGGCCTTTCTTTCTTGATAGATGTTGTTTTTCCTATTGCTGAGAGTTTTGTCGGCTTTGGCAATATATTCAGCGGTGTTCAAATTCCGCCGGTGCCAGGTGATTTTTTGGTATATGTTGTTCTTGACTGCTTGCAAAGCCTTATGGCTGACGTGTTGTAAAATAATATGCCGGCTGGTTTGTTATTTTGTTGTTTGCCGCAGGTACCACCAGCTTGCAGACAGCATCGGGTTCACCTTCTCGGGGTGCAGTTCAAGCC
Source organism: Chrysanthemum makinoi (assembly GCA_910596185.1). Classification (NCBI taxonomy): domain Eukaryota; kingdom Viridiplantae; phylum Streptophyta; class Magnoliopsida; order Asterales; family Asteraceae; genus Chrysanthemum; species Chrysanthemum makinoi. Next base: position 208,884,991 of record OU343218.1, on the reverse strand, counting down.
ACCGGAGAGTCCCCGATAGCAAACTCAAAAAGACAAAGATTAACGATGGCTGATTCTGGTTAGTTTTCTTTATTCACATGTTTGCTAATCTTAGTTGCGCATTTATTACCGTTGATGTGTTTACACAATGATTAGTGTTTTTTATGATAATATAATGGTCCATGTGGCCTCGCGTTGGTTCTTACAGGTATGTTGAATTGTTCTGTAACCATCGATGGCAATTCTTGGAACACTGGGGAGGCCTCCGACTATGCAGGTGCCACTTACTTTCTGATAGTTGATAATCATATGTGTGTATTTCTGTTTTTTCTTTCTTGGCGATTATAGTGTACTCCGTTATAACTTTGGTATGTCCATTTATTTGTCTAGATTCTCGGCGTGCAACCGCTGATGATCCTCAATTTAATACCGGTAGCTTTACTCCCAGGCCTTCTAAGAGGGCGAGACGTGCGGCTCCGAATGTCGTCAATGCGGTGACCGCTCATCACACCACTGGTTCACCGATGCCTAATTCTAGGTCTACATCTAACAGAACAGGTATATTACGTTTGTTCACTATATGTAATTTTCTAATATATTGGTTTATGTGGTCATTCCATGCTTTTCGTATAACAATGGTATTTGTCAACAGGTGCGCCCATTGATTATAGGCAGTTCGGTCCTTGCAACCGGGTTTGTAGACGTTGTAGAGCAGTCTTTTGGGATGAGGAAAAGCTAGCGTGCTCAACCAATGCAAGTGGACCATTGTATAACTGTTCTTTCTTAGAAAGAAGGGTCAAACTTCACACAGTTAGGGAGTATCCGACGGTCGTGCAACAATTGTATTCTTATAACCACTTTTTGGAGCACATACGTGCCTACAATCAAATGTTCACAATGACCTCTTTAGGTGCAACGATCGACGAATCTGTTAATGTTGGTAGAGGCCCTTACGTTTTCAAGATTTCCGGCCAGATATAACACCGTATGCGGGTGCCTAGTCAGGGAATCTCCACGGTTTCTCTGACTATACATATACGATACTCAGAATGAGGTTCAGAATAGGCTTGATCACTTTACAGAAAAAGGCAGGACTGATCTAAGACCCGAAATTGTTTAGGCTCATTGAGTTCCGGATGAAAATAATGCCTTGGTACAGCTTTTTAGGACTGCAAGAGATAAGCTTGAGCAACACGATGTCCCACCTTTTAAAGTCAGGCTTTTCACCAATGGTAAAGCTGCTTGATGAGCTCCCAACTGCCGACACAATTGGTGCTTGGGTTTTGATGATCTGAAGAGACAGAAAGTGATTTCGATGTCATACTCGAAAGTCACTCAGGCGATGCTCAAAGGATAAATAAGTTGCATGCTATATACATGTCGTCCCAGTTTCCGTTGCTTTTTATGTTTGGAGAGCTTGGTTATCACCTGGACTTATGGTATTGGAATATTGAAAAGCCTACAAGAAGAGGAAAACGAATGTCTATGAAAGCGTTCTATTGCTATCAGTTACACGATAGAATAGGTTGTTACAACCTATTGACTAGATGTGGTCGGCTTTTTCAGCAATACGTTGTGACAGCCTACTGTAGTATAGAGCAAAGCAGAATGGATTTCGTGCGTAAGAATCAGTCTAACATAAGAGGTGATTATTTGTCGGGGCTGTACGATGCAGTGGCAAGGGGGGATATCGATGGTTCAGACGTAGGGTCACGTATAATTTTACCATCATCGTTCACCGGAGGCCCCCGATATATGTATAACCACTACTTGGACGCTCTGGCTATCTGTAGAGAATATGGTAACCCATCGTTTTTCGTCACGTTCACATGCAACACAAGGTGGCCAGAAATAGAAGATTATATGATGGCACACCCTCATCTGACTGCAGCTGACAGACCAGATGTTGTTGGTACGCATCTTTGAGCGCAAAATCCACTCGCTGATAAAGTATCTTCGTGACTCCCGGCCCTTTGGAACTTTGAATGCAGGTGTGTTATGTTTAGTAAAGCGCTAATCATTTAGGTTATTTATGTATGCAATTGTTGCTTCGAACGTCTTGTCGATTGAATTTTTTCACGATTATTGTACCTTTGTTGAGTTTCAGAAGAGGGTCTACCTCATTGTCATATCTGTTGTGGTCGTTCGACGGGCGAAACTATCTGAGCCGCAAGATGTGGATGAGATACATTAGCGCTGAACTTCCTAACGAATACCTTGATCCGAGGGGTTTGAGTTGTGTCTGAGTTTATGGTCCATGGTCCATGCGGTGGTGCTTTTCCCAATGCACCGTGTATGTGGAACAGGACGGAGTGCAAAAAATCTTTTCTGAAAGAATACTGTGACACTGCGTTCATTGATAAAGTAGGATATGTGCATTACAGGCGAAGAGACATACAGATTGATGCATTTCGGCATGGTGTGAAATTAGACAATGCATATGTGGTTCCATATAGTCGCAGGTTGTGTATGGCGTTTTATGCACATATTAATGTAGAATTTTGCGGGTGGACGATGCTCATAAAATATCTATTCAAGTACATTTCAAAGGGTACGGATAGAATAATTGCCCGGGTTAGTAGGCACATTGGGCAGCCACCACAAACATTGAATTCTGCTGGAACCTCTGACAATAGTGCGTCGAGACGGATTAATGAAATTAAAAACTTCGTTGATGCGTGCTATATTGGCCCTCATGAGGCTTGCTGGCGCATTTTTGGCTTTGATATTCATGCAAGGCAACCAGCAGTCCAAATCCTGGTAGTTCATTTGGAGAATATGCAACATGTTTCGTTTCGTGCAAGGCAGATGGTTCAATCAGTCCTTGATAACCCGGATGCACGTAAAACAACCCTTACATAATGGTTGGCGTATAATGAATCTATGGCGTCGGGCAGGCATCTGACATACTTGCAGTTTCCGTCTGAATTCGTTTGGACTAAAGGGGACAAGACATGGTCTCCTAGGCAGGGACTCAACAAACCTTCAATCGGCCGCTTGACATATGTGCATCCAACTGCGGGTGATTTGTTTTACCAACGAATATTATTGTGCCACCAAAAAGGTTGCACTTCGTTTGCGAACATCAGAACCTTTGATGGCGTCACGTACAACACGAGTAGACAAGCGTGTGAAGCCATGGGTTTGCTGCAAAACGACCAGGAATGGGTAACAGCTGTGCAAGAGAGCGCCGCTACAGCAACAACTTTGCAACTACGATCACTTTTTGCGCAAATATTGTTGTTCACAGATATTATGAGTCCAATAAATCTCTGGCAAATGTTTTGGAGACAGATGTCTGAAGACGTTCCACGGATACTAGCGGAGCTGCTGCATCTTCGACCATTACACGTTAATGACCGTGAACTAGAGGGTGGCGTATTGTATGAGCTACACGCATTGCTAACCATCCACGGAAAGACACACAGGTATTTTGGCCTACCTGACCCACCAGAAGGTTTGTTAGACTTATTCGATAACGGATAGTTATGGAAGAGACATGTTACAATAGGGTTGACTGGCCGCGAAATCAGGAGGCTAATTCTGCACTTAACAGAGCGGAAACGGCGTGAGGTCTTTGATACGATTGTAGATGTGGTGCATAGCAGGCAAGAAGCGATGTTCGTGTATGGCCATGGCGGGACAGCAAAACATTTTGTGGAAGTCCGTTATAACCACACTTCAAGCTGAAGGCGGAATATTGTTAGCGGTGAGGTCATCGGGGGTTGCATCTCTGCTACTACCGCTGGTAGAACCGCGCATTCAGTTTAAGATTCCGATAAACCTTACAGATGAATCGATTATGCGCGATAAAGAAAAACACAATTGAGCGACCTTATGGCCGGGTGAGTTGATTATATGGGATGAAGCACCGATGATCGAAAAGAAATTCTTCGAGGCGCTTGACAGAACTCTCAAAGACGTTCTTGGCCGACCGAATTCGGTTTTTGGCGGAAAATCGATAATGTTGGGCGGAGATTTCCGCCAGCTACTGGTAAAAAAGGAGCTTCCAGAGACGCTATAATTGCAGCATCAATAGCGGAGTCGAGAATATGGCATCATTTCAGGGTGTATTCTTTGGTTGAAAACATGAGGTTACAAAGGCCAGACATGACAGACGAAGAGAAATCAGAATGTCGTTTGTTCTCCGAGTGGTTGCTAAATATTGGGGACGGAAATGTCGGTGCAGAGGATGTTGAAGATCCTGAGAATGCCAGTTGGATTCGCATCCCAGATACTCATTCTTTTCCACCTGGTGATGCAGGAGTAGAACAGCTCATTGAGTTTATATACAATGCTGATTCGTTAAGAGCGCCACTGGTAACAACCTTCCAGGATAAAGCGATAGTGTGCCCAAAGAATGAAACTGCTGATATAATAAATAAAAAGATACTTCAAAGACTATCTGGAACGTCTGAGTTCTACATTAGCGCCGATGATGTAGTACCTTTGGGAAATGATGGTGGTGTGACGGAACTTTTATATCCAGTAGACTATCTTAACTCCAAGAATTTCGCCGGCTTCCCACCACACTCACTAGAAGTCAAAATAGGTGTTCCAGTTATGCTCATCAGGAACTTAAATCTAACACGGGTTTGTGTAATGGTACTAGGGGTGTTATCGGGTCGGGTTATCGGGGTTATCGGGTCGGGTTGAGTCGGGTTATGATTTTTTAAAAAGTCACCCGCAACCTGACCCGATAAGTAATCGGGTTATCGGGTTCGGGTTGTTATCGGGTCGGGTTATGTCGGGTCGGGTGATTCGGGTTAATCGGGTTCCTTAGTTTATTTTACCATAAAAAGAGCACACTACTAGCCCTTTGTATAAAGAAAATATAACTGTAACAGCATGTAAAAATTAGTAGACTATTAGCCTATTAATATGTATACTATCAGCCAGCGTGTATGTGATTTAACTTGTTAAACATCATATAAAAAAGAAATTAGACAACTTAAAAGTGTAACATGTGTGAAACGTACTAAAACTCTTACTGATCTAACAAACACACTCAAATTGTTTTTAAAAAGTCACAAGTTCCAAATAAGTTCAAATGTAATAGTAAAGTCATCAAACTAACACATAATCTGCATAAAAACTAATATATAAAAATGTAAAATTGATTATCGGGTCTACTCGGGTTGACCCGATAACCCGATAGTACTATTTTTTTAATCCTAACCGGACCCGATAACATTATCAAGTTCGGGTCAAAACAACCCGACAAGATTTTCGACCCGATTTGACCCGACCCGATAAGGTCTTATCGGGTTCGGGTCGGGTCAACTCGACCTTACTGACACCCCTAAATGGTACACACATGATCGTTACGCAGCTGTTAAGTCGAGTCATCGAGGCGAAGATAATAATAGGTACTCGAATCGGTGAAAAAGGTTTTCTTCCACGCATACTTTTGACTATCAAGGAAGAGAAGATGCCTTTCTTTTTCAAGCGCAAGCAGTTCCCTATAAAAATATGCTATGCGATGACCATAAACAAAAGTCAAGGGCAGTCGTTAGCGCGGATAGGGGTTTACTTACCGCAACCAATATTTGGCCATGGCCAGCTATACGTGGCATTGTCAAGAGCTACATCTCCACACAGTCTTAAAATTGTTGTAGATCTGCAGCCACAACAGCAGCCAAACACTACCATGAATATAGTATATAAGGACTTTTTGAGAAAAATAAGAAATCCCGGGCCCTAATGTATTTCAAGATCTTATGATAGTGTTGTTTAAGCTTTAGGTGTAGTTTTGTAGTCCGTCTGCATGGTTTGAGCATCGTGTAATGCTTTGTATGTATGGATGCTGTTACGTTATTAGCCTTTTATGCTATGTTTTTAGGTCCTACGGTGCAAGGTTTGCGTATACATTAGTTATAAATTTTAGTTCCGACGGTGAGTTGTTCGTTTGCATATGTGGTTTGATATACTACTGTGTGCATTTTTTATTACCTTCATGTTAAGGAGCGACATACTTATCTGTAATTACAAATATCGTTTGCAGAACTATGGCTGGTGAACGGAAAGAAGATGTGGTGAAAGCGGCTGCAGCGCGTATGACCATACCAGGAGTGGCTACGAGAACGAACACTGAAGATGAACTGGGACTTTTGTTACCGAAGCTGGACACTCAGAATATCGTGAAGATTGCATCAGGTGAGGCCTGTGGACCAGCCGTTTTCACTGCAATTGATACCACAGGGAAAGGGAAGGGCACAGCTGGGCAAGACGCTGAAACTAACACCAAAGACGTTGATCTACCAGAAAGTTCTGCAGAAACTAGCATCATAGAAATCGATGATGGTAGTAGCTCCAAAGATGTGAAGAAACTCACAACACTGGACGCTAACGAAGCAGTCATTAGCAATATTCAGCCACATGACATGCAGAAGGAATTGTGTGTGAGGGTGTATCGCAAATGGACTTCAAGGAACGTTCCGGACCCGAACCCCACTGGTCTATGTTTCATACTGTTGGACAAACGGGTAAGCCTGGCAAAATAAAAAAATACTCTACTTTTCAAGCCAGCATTTTAACAATTATGCAACACGTGCCATTCGCAGGGAAACGCAATTCAAGCAACTGCAGAGGTGCGTGACATCCAACAGTTTCAGGTCGCTTTACAAGTCGGTTCCTGCTACAAGATTCTTAGGTTCGGTTGTAAAAATACAGATTCATGGCAATGCACTCTAAATAATAACACAACGATGTTGCTAGGCAAGTACACAGATGTTTCACCAATCGAAGACGATGGATTTCCGAATCATCATTTCAATTTCATATCATACAACGAGCTGGAAATTAGAGCCAATGTGCGCGACGCTGTCTTAACAGGTATTACCTTCATATTATTAACAGGTAGAAGGTTAACACAACATTCGTTCACATAAGACTTACAGAATGTATGCAAACCCATATAGACTATATAGGGACCATTCAGATCGTCGGGAAAATCAAAGCATTCGGGAGTTCAACGACGAACCGCATACTTAGAAAAAATGTCGAGATTCAAAATTTGAAGTACGTTTTACCAACCTATAAGCTTTGAACGTAGTTTCATATTAGTGTATGACTGTATGTACCAATTTTTTTTCATGACAGTGGAAATGCCGTTACACTAAGCCTGTGGAACGACATGGCCACAAAGTTTGACACCGAGATAAGCATTCCACTAGAACAGCCTATCATAATAGCAGTTAGCTCATGTTTGGTAAAGACTTTCGCTAGTAAGATGCAATTATCGACAACTCCTGCAACGTGTTACTATTTCAATCCCGATGTCCTGGAGGCAAATGGAATACGGCACATGTAAGTTTTATATATTTGCAAAATGCTTTTAAGACATTATACAACTAATTGTCAATTACCATACTTCTAACTAAGTGCATAACCAGTTACACTAGCATGTTAGCTACTACCGAGCCACTCATGCTGCCACAACTACAGCAACAAACGCAGGATGAAGGTTTAGTTGACGAACCGGTTAAGATACTGACCTTGCTGCAAATCACTCCACAAATGCTAACGGTAAGATTATATGAATACATTAAACAGAACGACATCATATGTCTTAACTCGAAACGTGTTTACACAGCAAAGGCAAACCTTTATCACAGAAGCCGTCATTACGAAGATCCATGAGGACTCTGATTGGCATGCCAACCGCTGTAAATGCTGTAACAGAAATATCGAGCAAGATAGGCCGCACTGGCATTGTCACCAACCAGGGGTACCTGTGGTGTCAAACTACAGGTTCGCATACTTTTGCCATGCTAAATATTAGTTTTTACTAATGAACACCCATGTATGACATCTATTTAAACACATACATATGCCAGCTATTGTTTTAGATCAACCATCGTAGACGTTAGCGGCAAAGCCTCGCTAACATGGTATAGCCCTGAGGCTCATGTGTTGCTTCCGGTTTGCTCGAGGTCTGAGTTACTTAACCGATCAAACCAGCGCAAGTTGCCACCAATTATCAAGGATTTGCAAAACACAAAGCACAGGTTTGTAGTGCACTTTGGAAATGGTAGCAAAGAGGTGCCCGAGGTTGATATTGGACAACGTAAATGATGCAGCCACGGCCTTTACTAGCATTAAGCTGCCGAGGCGAAATGCCGAACCAAGCGAATGCAACAGAAGGAAGCTCCCCTGCAGGAGGTTTTAGATGACATTCTCACACCTCCACCACTCTGTTGACCCGAAGAGAACAGGGAACTCCAAAGGTCCGCACAAATCTCAACGGCTCGAAAACAGTTGTTTAGAGCGTCTGCTGAAGAAGGGACTGACCGTGCTCCAAAGAAATCAAAAAGTGCACCGAAGGAATAACACCAGTGTAATAATAGCATCAACTAGGCTTTAACCTTTTGTTATGCAGTTGTAGCAACGCTGCAAAAAACAGTTCTAAGACTACCTATCAGCTTTTAGCTGTAGGACATGGCATCTAGCAAAAGGGCCCAGCTTAAAAAAAGAAAATACGCCCAGTTATGTTGTAAAAAAACAAATGCACGCGGCGCAGCCCGCAGTGTATCTATGTACAAATTTTGGACAATCTTTGCAACGCGGTTGCAATAAAATATATATCGTTATATACCTTTGGTGTCACCATAAATTGGTTGCAAAATCTTATCACAACAGTTTATATTTGAGCCAAAAGTCAGCAGTGCAAGAAACTAACTGGCTTGCAAACTCGCTAGCCAAAAAGAAATTAGGAATCGGGAATGATAATTCTGACATCGCTATGGCTAGCCCTAGCGTAACGTGTAAATATAAAAACTCACTTAAACATAACACAAGACAACATCGCCATTACAAATAAACAATATCTGAAACCGCCAAAAAACTTGAGAAAGCAAAGTTTTATTAAACGAGAACATTACAAACAAACAACACAGAAAAACCATTGGAGAACACATACAAAATGCAAAAAACAACAAGCAACATGCTAGACCAAACTGTTACCGCAAGCACTTCCCTAACAGTTACAGCGCTCGAATGTTATTGATATACCCCGCAGCAGCGCGTAGAGCGACATGCGCTTCCCATAACGCTTCACGCAACGACGCATTTTAGAAGCGTTCACGACCCTGAACTTCTCTAAAAAATCTAACAGAGTCCCTAGCAATAATGCCACGACCTTCCTGCAAAACCTCCTGAATGAGGTCTTCCAAATATGTTATACGCGCCCCAATTTCAAAGCAGCGTCCGCGTATCATGCTCTCCCACTCACTTGGCTGCGACTACCTCCCTTTCAAAAAAAAGGACCATCTGGTCTTGCAAAACATCGCTATCGCAGGCAAACCCATGTTCCGCCAAGCAATCGATGCAGCGACATGTGTGCAACCCAAAGCTTGGAACCAAGAAAAAGCAGGTTTACATACGTAACTACGATTCGAGAATTTATACGCCCAAAGAAAACATAAAGTCCCTACCACTAATAACAGTAGCAATACCAATGGAAAAGCCCTTTTGTTAGTGCTTGAAAGCGTGCAAACTATGATACCAAAAGCAAACAATGGCATGACGGTAAAACGCTAACGATGGTAGCCGGCACCACCAACGGTTCAGCAAAGCTTAAAACACACGTCTAAAACAGGAATACTACACGGAAACATTACTTCCACATTTACTAAAAACATCTAAACATAAAAGCGAGCACACAGCGTAATGTAAAGAGCACAAAGATGCGTACACCAAATACATATAAAATAGCTTTCCATTAACAATACGAAGGACACATTACAATGTGCCAAAGTTCGATATCATCAAACCCAAAAATGAACTTCTGACAGGCCAAAGTTTAGACACATAGACCACTACATAGACAAGCTATCTACATACCATCTCCCTACATACCCAAACGAAAAACGCTAACATAATTACTTCCTAGACCAAGCAGCTAATTACAGATAGCGCAAAACACAAAACAACAACCCCACACCCTACTAACCATCCGAGAGCCCCTCATTGATCTCCATGAGCGTGACATCAGCTTCCTGCTGCGCAATGACATCGCGGACCAAACCAAGCGTCTGCTCCAAGCCTTGCAAAATGTCACGCTGCAGTATTTGCAAGTTAGAAAAACAACCCAAAGCGTCTACCCCCTTTCCATCAAACAGACTCAAGAAATGGAGCTCCCTAGCAGTGCGCTCGCATTTCTCAACCTTATCTCTGAGCTGCCTGCATTCGTCCTCTAACCTTAGCAATAAACAACGCCCCTCCACAATTTCACTCAGAAACAAAAACTTAAAACATGTTGCAATATCAGTTGAACCGGTCGCCTTTTTGAGCTCATCGATATTAGGAGAAACCGCCATTGATTTAGGTAGAAAATTGCGTGATCTGATTGTGATTGGGGATCTCACCAAAAACTGTTATAAGCACCGCCAATCTTTCGCTATCTACCCCTAGGTATTTACATAAATGAAAAAACGCTTAAGTACCCCTAAGTATATGCATAAATGACAAAAGGGTTAAACACAAAGAAAATTACGAAACGTGCCCAAAAAAATAGTACCGGAAAAAAAAGTTACACTTACGCAACCTGCAAGAATAGAACCAAAAAAAAAACAAGAAAAAACGCCCCCCGCAACACGCGGGGTGTTTTCACCTCGTTATATACTATAATACAAATGCAACTTAAACTTCCCCCAAAACAATTTTTAAGAATAAATGGCATGGAGTAAAAGAAAATATTAATGCATATTAATTAGAAAAAAAAAAAAAAAACTAGTAAAAAAAGTTATTTCTTCTCCCCTTTTCCTTCTTCTATCTCAGCCTCCTCACAGATCTTCTCCTCCGTTTTCTTAAACATGACAAATGATTTTTTAACGGAAATTTTTATTAAATAAAATCTAACAAAAAGCTAGAAAAAAGATTACATAGTAGCAAGATTAGGATTTTGCATCCAAGTTATCCAATTACACTTGAGTTTACATCGATTAGAACACCAAGTATTAAATTGAGACACAATGTCATAGAAAATGGTTGCTCTTCTAGGAGCGGTTGCACCAAATAATAGTTGATTTCGATAATTCCAAAGTTTCCACCACATCAGATAAAATATGCCTTCAAGGACATTCTTTGTCTTCGTATTTAAACAAAGTTCATCAAACCAAGCAAACCAATCTCCATACAAATGGAACTTTGGAGAAGAGAAACCCCACCATCTTCTAACCTTTACCAAAACTGCCCGTGCCAACGAACATGAAAATTGCAGCGAGCCAACAATTCAACTCCCTCTTCACAAATAGGACACCTAAGAGAAGGAATATCAATACCTAACCGAGAAAAATTCAATCTACTAGGTAGCTTATCCTTTTGAACTTTCCAAGCGAAAACATTAATTTTAATGGGGATCTCCTTCACTCATCTTGTAGGCAACAAATCAGATCTAAGCAAGGAGTCATCTAAAAGATTACGAACCAACTACACAGAAAAGTCACTAGAACTTGTTACAGACCAAACCCATCGATCATTCATTTGGGCCAATCTTGTTGAACCTAGACGACTGCACAACTCGTCATATTGCTCAGCTTCAATCCCTCCCCTTGGCACGCGACGGAAAGAAGAAGCGACACCAATAATTGATTTTACCTTATTAAAAAATTAAAAAGTAATTGATTTAATCAAACCCTTGATCATAAGTAGGCTCCTATATGTTGTTGACAAGATACATACGCTCCAAAATTCAATACTTTTACACTTCGTCAACATATAGTCTACACCCGACAACCACATATCACTGCCCCTGATTGGATGTATGTTGGGAAGTGCTCATGTCATACGGATATTTATACAGCTAGAGATATGTGAACATATGGAGTCACACACGTATACACATAGATACTACTTATTAACATATTTTATATATGTATTGTATTTTTATTAAATATGTCAATCTAACGATACAGACTTAACGGTCGTTAATTAGTTCGTTAGACGAATAATTAACTTTAAGCCCTTTAATTATATGTAATTATACATAATAATTAGCAGAGTCAAAAAGTCAACAATGGGGGCTTTTAGGACCTTAGGGGGCTGACCACTTCAAAGGGGAGGAAGAGATGGGCTTTGTTAACTTGTTGTCTAAGTTTAGAGTGTTTAGGATGCCCTATCCTAACACTAGATATACAAGGCATTAGGTTCTCATTCCTATCATCCCATATCTCTCGTTCTTAGTTGCTTTGGCATCCAAACACACCCCAAGTAAGGGTTTTTTCGTTTGGTTTGTTGCTTAAATCAAGAACACGAGTTTTGGTTTATCGTATCGTTCGTGAACTAGCATTCAGGGAGTATTGGTTAACGTTTAGTGTGGGTACACGTAGAGGTAATCTCATTTGAATAATTGGTTGGGTTTCGTACACCTTAAAGAACACACATACGTGTTCATTAGCTTTCGTTTTTGTTTTGCTTATTTGCTAAAAGGTACGCAATACTTATTAATGTTTATGTTAATTATATGCATCATACGTGTTCTATTTTCCGTTGCGTACTTGTGAATATTATATGTTATAATAGGTTTGTGGAAAACTAGAAGGGGGGTTGAATAGTTTTGCCAATTAAAACTTCGTTTTAAAGTATTTTGATCGACTTATGTCAATCCATTTAGATCGTGTATTGGATATTGATAGATGAACATACACATAAATAATGCAAAGAGATAAAGAGTAAAAGAACACAAAACCACAACACAAGTATTTATAGTGGTTCGGCTACAAGGACACCTTCCTTTCCCTACTCCACTCTCCGAGTACCCAACTCGAGAGTTTCTAAGCACTACACAACACATGCTCCTCAATGTGGTGGAGAAGCCTTCACAATGTCGCCTATACTTTATCCGGTATAAGGCTAGACACTGAGTTCTTTCACGAGGTAGAACCAAACCTATCCCAACGTCGCCTACACTTTATCCGGTACAAGGCTAGATACCGAGTTCCATTACAAAGGAGGAACTACTACCCAACACTATACCCCAAAGGAGACAAACTCCTTTTTACAACACTTTAAAGGATATCAATATCCTTTAACCCAAACTACACAAATATACATCGACGCCCCATATCGAATGTACACCTTCGACACTATACACCAATGCCTTCAACTCGACACACTAATGGAGGGAGAGAAGAACTATCAATAAGATGCACCGGTGGTGTTGATGATGTGAAGCTTAACAACTCATGACCTTGAGCTTGCTCGTCTTCAAGAGGTTGTGATCTAAGCCTTTAAGAGGAACCTAGAAATTACACAAAGAAAACTACGTAGAATGATCATTTGGATATGAGGTTAGAGAGGTTAGAACATAGAGAGAAGATATGTCTAAAAGGGTTAGTGAGCAAGAGAGAAATGGCTCACTATTTATAGGCAAAACTGCCTACAGTTCTCACTGATTCCGTGGATCCACCAGGGGTTCGACGGTGCAAACTAAGGGATCCATTTCGGGTCAGATTAGTCCGAATTTTGGGTTGCAAACCGGGTTATGGGTTATGGACCATGGGTCATGGACTCTGGATCATTGATACCAAACAAGATACATTGTACCTAGTCAACGGGTTATGGGTCATGGGTCATGGACTTTGGTTTTTACCTATTACAAGTTATACTAAGCACATATATATTTTCATAAAATATAAGTAAACAATATTACTTGTAAGTGTTTTATAAAAATGGTTTTGGTTTTATATAACTTATTTAACTAAAAATGTTTTGATGATTTTATATGTTTAGTAAAAGTGTGTTAGTAAACTATTGGCTCAAAGCTTTTACATATTTTATTTATTTCGTTAAAATGATTTTACATTTGTTATCGACAAAACATTAGAAGATCGTAAAATATAAATAAATGTTTTTATGGTTTATTTGTATTAACAAGGTTATTAGATAACAAATGCCGACAATGGCATCACGAGCCGGTTGTATGATGATATAATTACATAAAAATTAGTAAAAACGATAAAGTTTCTGATACTTTTCTTGACCTATTTGTATGGAACCCCTTAGGGATTATTTATGACTCCTAAGAGTCCATAAAATTCTATAAAATAAAACTTGTTTATGGTTTTTACGATGATTATTAACGTCTGTTATGTTACGTGGTTTATAATTCACGTTTTTCGGTTTATTTAGTTTATTTACTTGTTTAAATTGATAACCATGATTTTTACATGCGTGTAAATCGTAGTTTATAAGCCTAACATGTTAATTATGCATACTTGTTTATGTGGTATTTTTTTTATATACGAAAACCTTTAAACGCCTTGATTTTGCATGCTCGTTTGTTTGTTTTTGAATGCTGATTGCATGACCTTCGTGCACTAAAAATTGATTTCCCGACGTCCTGTTTACAGTTAGGTCACGAAATGTTTTTTGGGAGTTTCCAACTAAGTTACATAAAACTTTTTAGTTTTGTACAAAAAGCGAGGAAGACTTTTTCTTTGTCTAATCATAGTCTAAAGTCGGTTAACTGATTCAATCAACTTTGCAATTTTTCTTATATACCAAGTATATGGCTTTTGCAATCGATTATTTCGATGTATATGTTCCACTTGTTCTAGGATGTTCCGAAAGTATAATTGGGAGCCGCGTTTATTGGTCGTTTATTTGCATGATGTTTATACATTTTAGTGTGTTTAATTGTCACTTAACACATTCTCTAGTCTTCAAAACCATCTTTAACATTTGATCATAATACTTCTAAGTCTCATTTGCTTTAATCATATTTCCACTTGATGATCCATCAAAGCAAACTTAGAGATCTTGCCATTCTTATCTACCAAAGCACACTTGCATATAAAGATCCACCACAACAAGATTAGAGCTCTTGTCATCTTCATACATTGAAGGCTTCTTGCTAAGAGAAGTTCAACCATGTCAAGCCTAGAGTTCTTAATGTTTAGATTAAGCATTCATATAAATTAATTAGACAACCATGTCTTGGATCATTATTATACAACACCATGTATCACCAGTATAAAACATCTTTTATCACCAACTATACACCAAACTAGAGGTTGGATGGTTTAGTGTTTAGGCCTTACAGCACAAGGGTAATTGGTTTAGTGTTTTCAAGTTAAAACAAAAGGGTAATAGGTTTGTTATATTGGGCCAAAAAGCTTAATAGGTTTGGTTGTACCCGAAGAAGAACTTGATATCTAGCTTAATATTGGTAAACATTGCAAGAGACGTTGTAAGGTTTTCTCCGCCAAGAAGGGAGCTTGTTGATTGACTGAAGTAACTCTCGAGTCGGAAACTCAAGGAGTGGTGTAAGGCGAAAAAGAGCTTCGTGACCGAACCACTATAAATAATTGTGTCCAGTTTGAATCTCTTTTACTTATTGCTTTATGTTTATACTTTCATTTGCAGTGATATATTTTCTTTTACGCTTCCGCAAAAAAAATAGGACGAGTTGTTCTCCCCTTCGCGAACAACAATCTATATAATGTCTAGCGATCTCCCCGTTTGATTAAACAATATTACTTGAAAGTGGACTATTGATCATGGTCCAAAATGGCTTGCATGGATACCATTTTATTAGCTAGATACAGAAAATAATACAGTAGTTTTATATAGTAAAGCAAATCCTAAAGAGCTTAATGGTCACTGGCCAACATGCAATACCTTACTATATGGACCAATTAGGCCAAATGATAAGTTTGTTTAAAGTGAGGAATTGCTTTGTTGCTTATTTTCGTTCTTCGTTAAGCTTCCAACGAAAGCTATATATGTTACTTCACCCGAGTCCCGCCTTATTTATAAATAAACAGTAAACATTTACACCACAAACCCTGTGACACCAAAGAAAATCCCAGAAGACAGATGGAGTTCAAGAAATACTATCTTGACCTAATAATGGTACCTTTATCATTTATGATATCTATCGGATATCACATTTGGTTATGGCATAAGGTCCAAACTCAACCACTGTCGACTGTTATGGGTGCAAATGCTCATGGACGCCGATTATGGGTACACACCATCATGAAGGTATCTCTTTTAGTTTTTTTCATGTAAACCTGTCTATTTTTATACCACTATAAAGGTAACTCTCCAAGTTGTTTTTTTTTTCCAACAATGCTTGCAAAACTCTGTCATCTCGTTTTATATATCTAGCGACTTCTGAATGATGTATTTTCTTAATCAAATGCGTATGCACACCTATCACACAAGCATACGTATCTATATTCTATTCCGCCTTAAGTTTGAGTCTCATTTTAATCATATTATGGCAGGATAACGACAAGAAACAGATCTTAGCTATCCAGACAATTCGAAACACAATCATGGGATCAACGTTGATGGCTATGACATCAATAGTTTTGTGTTGTGGTTTAGCGGCTGTTATTAGTAGCAGCTATAGTGTTAAAAAGCCACTTAACAACACTATATATGGGGCACATGGACAAATCATGGTGGCACTAAAGTATGTGACACTGCTTGTCCACTTTCTGTTTTCTTTCTTGTTTCATTCTTTATCGATTAGGTTCATAGGCCAAGTGAACTTCTTGATCAATTGTCCCGAAGATTCAGCAATAGTGACTTCTACTTATGTGTCGGAGCTTTTAGAAAAGAGTTTCACGCTTAGCATGATAGGAAACCGGATTTTCTATTCAGCGCTTCCAATTATGCTTTGGATTTTTGGTCCGGTGCCAGTTTTGTTGTGTTCTTCGACCATGGTGCCCGTTCTTTATAATCTTGATTTATTGTTTGGAGATACACATAATTGGAAGACGATGGCATAAAATGTTGTTTTTGTGTGTAACATTTGTGGTAACTGAATTTGAAATGAGAGCACACATGTGTTCAAGTTCTTGAGCAGAAAATGAATTTGTAGCAGTTAGTTTGTATGTATCTCTATTGATTTACTTTCTATAACAACAAATAAAAGTTAACAAATGCAAAATGCAGAAAATAGTATCAAACTCTCTGATGAATCAAATCAATCAATGAGCGAAAACAAATAGGCAAGAAAAAGCTTAACTTGAGACGCGTATAACGTTTATCCTTAATCTCCTTTATGTATTTCCTTACATACTCCCACTATTGTACTCTAACAACATAAAATGCCACTAGTTCAAGCATCGCACCATAAGTCCATGTTAATGAGCAAATTTTTGTGTGTGTTTGGTTCTATCTTCCACAACAATGGCGTATGAATGCTCTTGCTATCAAAATCATTGTAAAAGTATGCGTTGAATATATGAACTCTTACATAATTTTGTTTCTTGGCGAAAAGGTTGAGATTATATTGGTTGGGATCATAAAAATTAAGATCCATAGCATTACAATTGTTGTGGATAAATATATGTCTTTCTCTATCGATACAATGATTACTTGCTCGATACAGAAATTCCCTTAAACTTGAACGCAATATACTTGAGAAGAATATTGATGGTGCACATGATACACAACAACATTCAACAAACTTTGATAGTAACCTAGCACTTGATTCTGAACGACTTAAACACCAAAATACGTGATCTTCGACCAGCTTAAACTCTTACATCTTATGTACTAAAAGTAATCGTCATCCATTCCTATTTCTATTCGAAGTCAAGGCTAGAGAAGTTTATCAATCTTTTAGGTAACAACTAACAACTAATTAACTTCATTTTTTTTAGTATTTGTATGGGGAGTGATAATCACACCATATAAATTGATGCACACACCATAATTATGCACATACATGTTGTAACATATGCATTAATGATGTGATATTGTGGTGTGTGCATCAATTTTTGTGGAATGAGTATCAATTCTCTATTTGTATTGATGGTAGATTTTGAAGGCTAGCTTTTTGCTATCATCTTTTGCTCAGAGCCTCAAATACAGCCCTGCAAATTGCTTTACATATCATGAGAGAATTGAATAAGACAAAAATGACATCAAGGCCCTCATTTTAGGTATCAACGTTAACATATCACAAAACCAAAAAGAAAAACTAAAGAATTAGAATTGACGAGGTTTTACTTTAATGTTTTCCAAAATCGCTTTTGAGTATGAAAATAGAGTAAATTGCAAAAAATGAACCTTGTACTTTAGTCAAACTGTGGGTGCAGTGCAGAGACTGTTCTTGTGGGGAACTTAAGGTTGTAAATTCAGTTCCTCGCTAAAGTGAAATGACCAAATTAAAGTCGAAAAAGATAAGGGTATTTAAGTCATTTTGCTTTGGTCATGACTCAATTTGCAACCATAAAGACGGTCTCTCTGCACTTACCAAACGGTAGGGACTGCACCTGCATTTTGGACAAAGTAGAGGGACGATTTTTGCAATTTACCCATTAAAATATTTAAAGGTTTGTGGAGTTAATTGATATGTTTGTTGAAAAGTTAATTGGTGGACTTTCCAGTATTCTGAAATAAAAAATCATATGTTCTTTTAAAAGTGACTTGATACAAAGTGGTTTACATGCATGGATACCAATTCATTTAGCATTATAAAAAACATGATAGATAAAACACATCTAAAAGGCATAATGGCCAACATCATACGATTAGTCAAGTTCGTCGTATATGTTAATTACTTTTGATTAAGTGGTGGGATACTTTGTTTTTTATGTAATGGGTGAGTGCCATCTTTTGCCGCCTTTGCTAATCGGACTCAAAGCCAGCATGAGAAGGCAGAACATGACGCGTTTGAAAACAAAAAAGCGCGGTCTATAGTTGACAAGCTTGCAAGAAGTAAATATGATGTATATAAAGTTTCTATCGAAAATACGAAATTATAAACTTTTTTTGGTAAATATAACTGTACGAACCGATGCTCTTTTGATGCAATCAACAAAAACAAGCTATATACATCACCAAAAACAGGCTATATACATCAACCGATGCTCTTCTAATGCTAAAGAATATGAACACGAGACATTAAAGTTCAAGAAGAATCTCAAAGCAGAAATGGAAACATGTATATGCTGATTCTCTTCTCCAAATTTTAGGCAGGAATCATCCATAAGATCGAGCATAAAATCTTTAACCAACATACAAACGCATAAACTTTGGGCATTTAGCATGTTATATTTGATTCTTCAACATAAGAAAGCTCAATTTCATTCTTTGGATGTCACAATTTCATTTGTTTCTTAAAAAGTTAAATTTAGGAGTAAGAAAAATATAGTTATATAGGCAAGCAACATGCTTTAAGAGTTAAGCTTATGGTAAGATAAAAACGTTTTTCAAAACGACACGAGATTTATTATCTAAAATGATTCTCGTTACTTTTCCAAAGTTGTAACCAATATTTATTCAAATGCATTCACATGGCCCATCCCCACCTTCTATATATATACACTTGCATATAACCATAATATTACATAGCTTGTGACACCAAGAAGGTTGAGAAAAAAAAGAGATAGAGAGATGGAGTTCAAGAAGTGTTATCTTGATCTTATACTAGTGCCGTTGTCGTTTATGATATCTATAGGCTATCATATATGGTTGTGGCATAAGGTTCGGACTCAACCACTCTCGACTGTTATTGGTACTAATGCACATGGTCGTCGACTATGGGTATCAACCATAATGAAGGTATGCAACTATTCCAACTCCTCAAGGTCGTCTGTCTTAAAAAGACAACTTTTTTTTGCAGATAAACATGAATCTATATGTTATAAAGAGTTTAAAAGATATGTCCGTATATTGATTTCAGCCTTTGATCAGTTCTCTTCATTATAAATAAAGGATATTGTTATAAGATGTATATATATGCACACAAGCACATCTCTATCGCATGTGTACGTCACAAGTTTCATGATTTGATTTTATACGTCTATGATGATTTGGTTTTTCGAGTCTGAGTTACTGCATGACAATTAATGGGTCTTATATACTCAAACCACAAATTGATTAGTACTAGAATTTTTTTTAACACATGCAATGTCGTCACAGCTTGAAGTAATGTATTCACTACGAATCACTAGATAAACTGGCATTGGCATCTCTTTTGCCATGAAATAACAGCATACGTTTCATCTAAGAACTAAATTCAAAATTTTTTTTTTTCCCTTCTTCCTGATATCATTGGGGACTTTAATCAAAACATACGTGTGATAATATTTATCCTGCAATATTTGATTACAAGCTAAATTATCTTTGAAAGACATGTTTTAAAAATATCAACTTAAAGCACTTTATATAGATCTTAAACTCAGGACAAACTTCTTTACCCAAAAGAAACTGATCAGTACAAACTTGAATGATATATACCTTAAGGAAACCTATGATAAGACTTAATAGTTCATGTTCTATTCATAAATCGTACTCATATCATATCGGTCTTATATCGTGTCGTATCATATCTATAATACATACAATGTTAAAGACATGTTTTCTTTTAATTAACCAAGCATTTATAACTTCTAATTTGTTTATAAAGGCCTCAGAAATCGGTTAAAACATTTGAGATGGTAATTTTCATTCTACCATTGAACACCGTTACAAGTTGTTGAAGAACAAGAAAGGATATGATTTTTTTTATGTTAGTCAAAATTAGTGTGTACATAGTGACCCATGAATTAAGTTTAAAATTTGTTTAGGTGGTACAAGTTTGGGTGCAAATCTTAGTAGGAAATATAGAAAAACAAAAAAATAATAAAGTTCTCCATTTTAAGGAGGCAACTTCAAGTGGGATAGGTGTAAAAAGGTGGTTTGTAAAAGGTACCACACGAAATAGTGTTTGTGTTTGTCCTATCTGTAAAGATAATGTGCATTTTGTACTATAACGTGTATCGTGTACACCAAGTTTTGTCCTCTTTTACTATTAATAAGGGTTACATATAAGGTTCTATGACCTTCAAAGTTATTTCAATCAACTCTTATATGCATTTTGTGCTATAATGTGTATCGTGTACGCGTTATGTTACGTGTGCGTGACGAGCTAGAGCACAAAGATACGTGCTTTAGCTTGTCGTACCACTATGAGGTTCAACATCTTGTTTTAGTCTTTTGAAATTTCTGGCATCTTATTGATCGAGCTAACTAGCTAATAAATTTCTCAGTAGACAGCGTACTCGATTTAATTATATATATTTACTTATTCAAGAGGTGCCTTTATATTAGATCACTTATTGGGTGTTGAGACACCTACTATGGAACTTCTGATGTTTATGCATTATCACCTTTTTAAAACCTTTTCTTTACCATCTTTTGACAGGACAATGAAAAGAAAAACATCTTAGCAGTTCAGACAATAAGAAACTCAATCATGGGATCGACCCTAATGGCCACCACATCAATACTTTTATGCTCCGGTTTAGCGGCAGTCATAAGTAGTACTTATAGTGTTAAAAAACCACTTAACGACACTATCTATGGAGCACATGGTGAATTCATGGTCGCGCTGAAGTATGTAACGCTACTTGTTCTCTTTCTCTTCTCTTTCATGTGCCATTCACTATCGATTAGATTTATAAGCCAAGTGAACTTCTTGATCAACTGTCCACAAGATTCGACAATAGTGACTTCTACCTACGTGTCAGAGCTTCTAGAGAAGAGTTTCACACTTAACGCAATAGGAAACCGGATTTTCTATTTAGCGCTTCCAATCGTGCTATGGATTTTTGGGCCGGTGCTTGTATTACTTTGTTCTCTAACCATGGTGCCTGTGCTTTATAATCTTGATTTCTTGTTCGGAGATTCAAAGAGGGGGAGAATGAGTGAGATAGCAAATGAGGTGTAAAATGTGATTCCTTGAAATTGTAGTCTTTTTATTGTGTATGATTTATTGCTTTTTTTTTGAAACCGAATATACAAGTCTAATATGAGCACCAGATGGATTGTGACTGTCACATGTGTATAGATCAATGTACAATTGATGATAATAAGAGAAAAACTTCATTTACAAAGGAAATTAATCAACGAAAAGCTAAAATTCATTCAAATAGATGTCCGGTGTGTGATGATTAATGACTTAGAAACTACTCAACTAACATCTTCTTGTGGATATATTGATTGTCTGCTGTCTCACTTTGTAAAAAAAGTGTCGATTTGGTGGGTAATTGGAGATCATCACAAGCTACTAGCAAGCCTTATCACAGGGGCAGAATCGACAAATCTAAATGAATTAGCGCAAATTTGCTTTGCTTAGTCATACACTCATAAAAACAACTAATTGATCGAGTTATTTAGCTAATAGCTAGCGTATATAAACAGGGTTTGTTATTATTTAAAGCATCCGCATGCATAAAGAAATCTTAGAAGAAGAAATCAAGGTTCTTTCTTTCTTCGGATTAATTAATAATAAGCTTAAAAAATCTGGTTCCATGTAGAGTAAACGGATTCATGATCCAAAATCTATACCTTATGTTGGATTGACTAGTAACTTTTTTCTTCTTTCGTTAAGTGACTTGCTAGAGATCTCTATAAAATTTGCCGTTAAAAAGAGGAAATCCAGTTTTTTCTATATTAACTAGTTAAAAACTATTGCTTTCCAAAACAATATATAATTAACACGGGAAGGGATTAGTAAAAATAAAAACTAAAATGAGAAAAATAAGAAAAATTCCTAATCATATTTTAAATTGGAGTGAGATTTTTAAAAGAATATGCATTAATATTTGTATGTGCATTTAAAATTTGTGATTTTAATTTCTTTTTATTCTTGTCATTTTAATTTTTCTTCTTATTTGATTTTAACTCTAAGTAACACAGCATTGCATTGTACAAGGGAAAGGTGGCGAAAATAATACCTAGCTACAGATAGCCAAATATAATACGTTTAAAGTAAAGTACGATGACCCAATTTTGTTGTAACTCAATAGCAAACGGGAAAGTCAAGACGTTCCGGAATAGAGATTGTCCAGTTGACTTTACGTTTTAAAAATGATAATAGATGCAAGTATATAGCATTTTATTCCGGGAAATAATAGAAAAACATCTTTACTTTGTCATCTAATTAAGACAATCGTAAACACGATATTAAAGCACTCGATTTTTTGGGAATGCGCTAGAATGAAAGTGTAATACTGACAGACGTATTAGTGACATAGATTGTAATTGACACTATTTCATAATTGTTGTTTTTTACTTTTTGGCAATATGGGTAAAAGGTAACTATTTTTATTTATTTATTATTTTTTTTGCAAATTTGATGGAAGGTGCTCCACTATTTGCATTCTTTCTCCAAGTGCTTCAAAAGTGTAATATTTTAATTTCCATGCTTCAAAATCAGAAATCCAAAAACTACCATTTCTCTTTCCGTATCATGCATTGAGAACTTGGAACTCACAAAATCTTCCTAAAAATTTTATCGCTATAATTTCACGATGTCACACGATATGAAAACAATATGTTTGAAACGTAATTTATATCAGTAAGATACCGGTCGATGCATTGCGATAGGTACTGCGACATCTTGAAATGGCATGTATAATTAATGCTATTTATTACTTCAAATGTCATATCATTTGGGAAACCGGTATATCGATATAATTTCCAATAGCAACTTTCCCTATAAGTACCTTCACTGCATTTTGAGTTTTTATTCTCTTATACAAACATTCGTTCAATACACTGGCTAAATAATACTTTGTAACACTTACGCCAATCTCTATACAAATTTTTATAAACATTCCTTTAGATGGTCGTAAAAAAAGTATGATTGGATCTGTTATTGTCTCAAACTAGGCCTTCATCACTTTACACCAGGTTGGAATTGTATCCAACTTGACACCTCGAGGTCTTGATCACTTTAAGCCATGAGGCCTCTGGCTGTTTACCGTAATAACTTTTCTTTGTGTAGAGTGGACAGAGCCGGTTTTTAATTCATCCTTATCCATCCTCTCATATTTCATGAAGAAAATTAGTGATTTTGACATAGTCCTTACACGCACCCATTTTTCTTGATTTGATTTGGATCATTAGGGTTCTGTTCCCCACCTACATTCCTGGAAATGAAAAGGCCTAAGACAAAGAAGGTTTATAAAACACCCTCAAACCTTTGCTTAACATGAAGGGATTCTACACTAAAACTTATGCTTAACATGGTTTGGGAAGTTTTAGTCTTACCGTCTTTCCCATTTACATTACTTGTATAATACTTATATCAAAAGATATTGATTCAAGGATTTTCAAGTCCTCTTTAGATTCAATGGCTATCCACAAATTTGGTGTAGTTTCTATTAGCTGGGTATATTAATCCCATCTAGTTTAAGTCATCTTTGGATTCAATGTATGGCCACAAATCTTATGTAGTTTCTATTGATTTGATGTATTTTTTTTGTATGAATGTATTTTTATTGTATTTATGCTTTTATGCGTGATATGAAAATAACTTATAAAATCATATTCTCAACATATTACTGTGTGCTTTGTTTCATGACCTACACATTTTCATGTTTATTATTTGCCCTAATTAACGTCGTTTCAATATCCACCAAACCTTTTGGCGTGTCAGTATAGTCACGTTGTTCATGTAACTCCATCCTCTATATAAATAACAAACCATCATTGTCACTTTTAAAAACTATCATCATAATCCATATATTCAAAGTTTAAGCATGGCGTCCTCACTCTAAAATGTGTGTGGTCTCAAGTTCAATTCCTGCTATGTGCAAACAACTTTAAAGTGACCATGCCAACCTCCTGAAAAGGGAGGGTTTTACCTGGTTTGAGTTTGTGTGGCGGTGAATTCAAACCCTGCGGAGTAGTCGGCCAAAATGTCAGAAACCGTGACTATCCCCCAAAAAAAGCAGTGTGTCCTCCCCTTCTTTCAAAAATCGTCCCAACAATAACAAACGTCATGAATTCCAACTCCACCACCATTGCAAAAAATGTGGTCCATAACATCAACACCAAACGTCTTCCAACATGCAAGTGTCTTAAATGAAGTTTTGGAGAAGCACATAAAAAAGTAAGTGTTTTGAACATATAGCTACTCAGTCAAGCAGTCAGATATAAAAAACAAAAAAGATGACGATGCTATATACGAGTTGGTAAAATGGGCAAACATTCGGAACTAGGGAATTCCAATATGAGAGGAGGAAGTAAAGGAACATACAAAGAAGATTTACAATCCTTAATCTTAGAACGCCTATCATATTATGTAAATATGTTGTAATGAAATTTATTTTGTGTTTTAAACGTTACTTTATCACCTCTAGGGTTTATTTCCGAGATATCTTACTCGTACTTCTCATAACAGGCATTGTAATTACTTATAAAAAGTTAACCAAACCATTGTATTATTATTCAATAATATTCCGTGCTTACAATCGACGAATCAAACATTAAAAATGGTAAATTAAGCTAAAAAAAGGCTAAAAATGTCAATGCTAAAAAAGTTGTCAACAACAATCATGTGTAAATAACAGTCGTCGTGGTTCTTAATCCTCCTTTCAAAGAAGAGGATCTAGGAATGTCTTGTTAATGGCATAGAGTAATGAAGGCCTTTCACACCCAAAACCTGAACTTGAAAACTTGCAAACTGCATGTGGGTTGTCTTTGTTTGTCTATGTAAAAATATAAGTATATTAAAAGAAAATATAGCATATTTATAGAAATAAATATTTGAAATGGTCACGTGCTTGGCACACACGATAAAGGAGTGTATGAAACGTCCCTAAGATGATTATGGTTTGGATTGAAAGCATAGCAATAAACTACTCTTTGGGTATTTAAAATGTCAAGTATATCGTGTCAACTATACACACGATAGCATACGATACTTAGTTTCCCAATGAAATAATTATTAAGGTAAGCAAACTATCATATTGACACTGTCAAAATGATATGTACAATACCAGGCAATAAATATTTTCCCAATAATTTCATCATCTGTCTAACTGACCTCACAGTAGACCACACAGTAGACTAACCACTTTACTTTGACATAAGATACCGACGAGATACATCAATATAGTTTTCAAAAGTGTTGAACTTGGATTTATCTCAAGGGATTTTTGAGTTAAAACAGATAGGATTGAGTGATTATCGATTGTTATGAGTTAGTATCGGTATTTTTTTACCCTTTTATTTTATTTCTTGTCTAAAAAATATACTCGGATAATAGGATGATCTTCACTATAAAAGATAATCTGAATGTGACATAAGTTAATCTCATATCGTAAAGTTTTTGCGCATGACCGTATCAATTGCCAAAAATGTGCTAAGGAGGTTGTTCGTAGTGATGTTAATATGGTTGTTCAATGTACTTATTATATTATGGACAAGGATGAATAGGGTTTTATTAAGGTTAAGAACCGAAAGGATAAAGTTAAAAAGGTTGGGGTTCATGTACCTCAGAAAAGGCCGTTTCGTGGTATTTTTTTTAAGAAAGGGCTAAATTTAGCCCTTCAAACCCTAAGCAGAAGTATGTTCCTGTCTCGAAGAAGCCGAATGCTAGTAAGGAGGCAAGTATGGGGACGAATATTGCTACATCAAACCCGTTTGATGCTCTTGATATGGATGATACTGATGTGAATGGTATTCCTTGTACTACCCCTATTGTTGAGAAAATTGGAAAGCTTGAAAAGCTTATTATTGATGGGAAATCTACTCTTTTGGAAGATGATGGTAAGCCTCTTAAAAAGGTGCAGGTTGCGGCTACTAAGCCTAGTTCTTCTTCTTCTTCTTTGTGTACGTCTCCGAAAAAGGTGGCTAACCCATACTCTATAAGGACGAGGTACTTAAGCCGGATAATAATATACCAAAGCTTCTTGCATCGTCTGGTGGCTATAATGAGCTTGAATATTATTTTGATATGATTATGCTGCTCAGTTGTACTATTTTTTTTTTGGGTAAAAGGGTTAATTCACCCCGGTAAAATTCATTACGCCAAAAAACATTGAGGTACAATTGGCATGGGTGATTCCCATGCCCTCAACCCATTACATGAAAGATAACAAATGCAAGCGAGAATCAAACACTAATTCGCGTTGAACTAAACAATTACATTTAAAAACCAATCTAAATGTAACAAAACAAGGTTCTAAGAACCACATCCATAGTGAGCAACTCAATCTTCAATAAGCATCCATACATACCCGAGTGCAACACCAGACAACCACTTTCCAAGCGTACCATAGCACGCGAAGATGCTAATAATGGACACGATACCAAAGAAAAGATAACCATAAGTGCATACACTAGCGGCGTTTTTGAGCAAAGGATACCACGACTTGATATCCCTCTCACAGCCAAATGCTTTCGGTAAACACAACAGGGGGTGAACAACCCTAACTTCCATAAAAGCGTACATAGGACCAAAAAATAGGCAGTAGCACAGGTCCATGAGCACGCCTTAGAAGGTTTTGAACAAGTATACCCACAAACTTAACTTCCATATTAGAAACAACGCACATAGTATGCGATCGGAAGGCTCCATATGACCATAAATGCATAGATCAGGTTGTAATGTCAAAGCGAAATAGGTTCCAGATCCCATACCATATTACGACAAACACCACATAGAAGCTTCGGTCATGTACAACCCAACTCAGAGCGCACACCAAGACCTTTACCAACCCAGCGAACACCCATATCCATCTCTCTCAGAAACCCACTTGTACAACCCAAAAGCGAAAACCCACGCACGCCAAATCCCAAGTAGTAACGGCCCTTAAACGGGTGCATATCATATTCATGATAGAAGAGGATTCAAATTTGTTTTTATCGAAAAATGGGGAATATGGTGGCGAATCATTGGGAGCTTTTCCTGTTAAAATATGGAGAATCCATAAAGTTTCCCATTAAATCGCCATGACAACTTATGTAGAATAAGACATACCTAATACTCGTATTGCATACTCAAGACACAAAAAGATCATATCTTGAGTAGAGAGGACGAATTAGGCAGATCTATGGCCAGAAATATGAAAAAGAGGTGGCGGCTGGATTCTCCATTAGAGAGAGAAAAAATAGGGTTTCGTTGTACTATGGCTCAGTTGTACTATTTACCAGGGCTATTGGATGCTTTTTGTGACCTGTATGATGTCAACCTTCAAGGTCGTGGTAGGAAGTAATTTTATGGTTGGTAGGTAATAAGATTGGCATGTCTTTCTTATGTAGTGATTTTGGTTGTTGCACATTTGGTGATTGTTCATTGCCCATGTAACGGGCCGAGATTAGAGACTCACTCTCATCCGTTGTACTTAAACGTTTTTTAGAGTAATATATTCACCAGGATGATCCCCTTTTAGAAAAAGCGTTTATCTCATATATAATCACTAAATTACTAAAGGAAGCAACTTAAGATCTCAATATAAATTTACAGAAACTAGTCGAATAACTCTTCCATAATCTTCATCTTATACATTCTTTATAGTATGAGAAATATGTGCACAAAATCTTCTTCTCACGCGTGACTTTAGCTTTCCAAACTAATGTCACTAAAGATTGAAGATGTTTTGACACATGGTCCTCTTCACCAAGAAGTGGGGCTTAAGTTCTATTAAATCATATGCAATCGAGCATGAGGTTAACCCTATATCGAAGAGATAAAGAGGACGAGATTGACTTGAGTAACGTAATAGTTTACTCAGACTTATGCTAAAAATATTGTTTAGCATTGAAAGGCACGAATGTTATGTATGTATGAAAAAAAGACAAATGTTATACATGGATGGAGCGTTGAGGGGAGTAAGGTTAGTGTTTAATATATATAGACAAGGAAATTTAATGCCACGTGATACTCATGTGACAACATTCAATTTTGAATGTTCATCGCCAACATCGTAGTATGTCACATGTGTGACGACATTGACTTAACTACGTGACAGTTTACTCAGACACCGTAGCAAGTGGATGGGAAAAACTAGAAAGTATTATCATATTGTAGCCATCGTGCAAAGTCGCCATGGTATTGTAGAAGTTCGTGGGTTGTCGATTTGATTTTGAGTTTTTGAAATACAACTCAAAACCATATCGAAATCGATATCAAATTAAAGAAGAAAGTATTTGTTAGAATTTTGGTATGTTTGTGTGAATGGTAATAATCAAATAATCCTGATATAGTAAGTGAATCGTGTTGAGGTCACTTTCATATTAAAGTATTTTGACCTTATATGCCTTGGATGTCACGAAATCCTCCATTAAATAATTTAGAGAATCACACGTTGTTTTCAAAGGCACGAGAAAAAAAAATACCAAAAAAGTTGTTGTGTGTGTTATATTTGAAAGATCAATTCTGTCATATAAAACATTATCCAAAGTTAGTTAAATTCAGTTAAAAATGGGTGGCAAGAAGAGTAACAATTGTTGGAAAAAGTTGTGTCTTTTGGTAGGAAAAACCGGTTGGAGGGAGAATTGGTTAATACCCGAATCTCAACAAGGGCGTTAGAGGCCGATTTGAGATGGTCAATCTCCCAAGAACAAGATAGGGAAGACGAGATGATAAGGCCCTTAGAGTGGGCAAGACTCTAAGAAATAAAAGAGAGAAACTAAAGACTTTTCACAATTTTCTTTTCTGCTTTCATTCATGCGTACGATTACAATTTATAGCCCAAAGAAAAATACAAAACTGCTTAGTAACTAACCTACCCACTAGCACGTGAAAATAACTGGTTTACTATCTTCCTAAAATAATGCATGTAACTTACTCACGCATGTAAATAACTGCTTTAATTTGAAACGTGGATGTATGCGTAATTGATGGAGACATTTGTTGATATTCTTTGGACATGGTCTTGTTATGCACGTATCAATACCCTACGCCTGAAAACGAGCCTTGTCCTCAAGGCTCATGTCTTTGTACCACGTGTGACGTGGCTTCCAAGGCGGTTCCAGTTCGGTTTGAATAAAAAAAAACTTAGGTGGGTGATACTGGTGACCATGATAATATATCTCTAGGCAACGAACCCATGTTGAGGGTTACCATTAGCTTGGATATCTATGGTAGCGAGGCTTTGAAATAATGGTGCAAGAGTTTTGTTAGATAAGCTGTCTAGCATGGTCAATGGTTTAATGGTGGCGATAACATGTGTTGCGGCGGTGGGAGTGAACAACGGTGGATGGCTATCTTATGTGTGATTTGTGGTGCTTCGTGAGTCAGGTCGGGAGTTGGAGGTGGTAACCGAGAAGGAGTTTGGGTTGTGACATGGGTGTCGATGTTTGTGAAGTTTGTGCCAACGGGAATTTGTGTGACGACCTCGGTGGTGGTCTCGGCTATTTCGGTTTTGGTGTTGGAGGTGGGATCGTTGGACTCATTTTAGTGATGGTGGCTTTGGTGTTGGAGACGGAAGTGGCAAGGAATTTGGCCATGATGGCTTCGAGTTTCACTACCACAATTACCAGTTTCCCCATCGCCGTTTTCCCCGGCGACAATTGTCGCTGGGGAATCATCACTAAACGACAAAAATATATCCTACGTGGCACGAAGTCTCGTAGAAAAGTCAGCTAAATTATGGAGAGGTTTTCCCCGGCGACATGTCGCCGGGGATACCTTTGTTATATTTTGACCGAAAATTTCATCGTGCAACGTGGCGGGAACTTTTCCCGCTTACCTTTCCCCAGCGACATGTCGCCGGGGATTCATTTGATTATTTAAAATATGTAATTAGTGTTAATTTTATTACTTATAAATTTTATTTTTCATGTTTCCCCAGCGACATGTCGCCGGGGATTCATTTGATTATTTAAAATATGTAATTAGTGTTACTTTGATTACTTTAAAAATTTATTTTGCACTTTTCCCCAGCGACATGTCGCTGGGGATACTTTTGACTTCGTTTGACTTTATTAATAATAATGGTAATGGTAATAATAATAATAATAATAATAATAATAATAATAATAATAATAATACGTATACCATAACATAACGACTCATCCGTTCAAAGTCTAATGTCTAACCATAACATATCGACTCATCCGTTGAACGTCTAATGTGTAACCATAACATATCGACTCATCCGTTGAACGTCTAATGTCCAACCCTAAGATATCGACTCATCCGTTGAACGTCTAATGTCCAACCCATAACATATCGACTTATCCGTTGAACGTCTAATGTGTTACCATAAAATACCGACTCATCCGTTGAACGTCTAATGTGTAACCCTAACATACTGACTCATCCGTTGAACGTCCAATGTGTAACCATAACATATCGACTCATCCGTTGAACGTCTAATGTGTAACCATAACATACCGACTCATTCGTTGAACGTCTAAATTGTAACCATAACATATCGACTCATCCGTTGAACGTCCAATGTGTAACCATAACATATCGACTCATCCGTTGAACGTTCAATGTGTAACCATAACATACCGACTCATTCGTTGAACGTCTAATGTGTAACCACAACATACCGACTCATTCGTTGAACGTCCAATGTGTAACCCTAACATACGGACTCATCCGTTGAACGTCTAATGTGTAACCATAACATACCGACTCATCCGTTGAACGTCTAATGTGTAACCACAACATACCGACTCATTCGTTGAACGTCCAATGTGTAACCCTAACATACGGACTCATCCGTTGAACGTCTAATGTGTAACCATAACATACCGACTCATCCGTTGAACGTCTAATGTGTAACCATAACATACCGACTCATCCGTTGAACGTCTAATGTGTAACCCTAACATATCGACTCATCCGTTGAACGTCCAATGTGTAACCATAACATATCGACTCATCCGTTGAACATCTAATGTGTAACCATAACATACCGACTCATTCGTTGAACGTCTAATGTGTAAGCATAACATACCGACTCATCCGTTGAACGTCCAATGTGTAACCATAACATATCGACTCATCCGTTGAACGTTCAATGTGTAACCATAACATACCGACTCATCCGTTGAACGTCTAATGTGTAAGCATAACATACCGACTCATCCGTTGAACGTCTAATGTGTAACTATAACATACCGACTCGGATGTTGAACGTCTAATGTGTAACCATAATTATTCTTCGGTGAATCATAGATTTATAAAACACATTCAACTATGCATCATTTGGCTTCTTGATCCAATTAAATATTGCATGCAACATTTTGATGTAACATGTTCTTGTTCCTCTAGCCCGTTACTAGATTGTAAATCTAACTCTCATATAAGAATATAAAGATGCCGAATGGTAACTTTTTGTTCCCGAGTTTATATTAAAAGAAAGGAAAATATTTAGGATTATAATAAAAATAAAAGATAAAATTGTATTCTTTTGAAGTCGTTAACAACATAAAGTAATTAAATTTTACCCAAAAAAAAAAAAAAAAAAAAACAGTTTTCCCCGGCGACATGTCGCTGGGGATTATAATAAATAAAAATTAAATAGTTTTCCCCGGCGACATGTCGCCGGGGATAAGTACCCACCAAAATTTTCGTTATCGCGCCATTTACGCTAAACGACAAAAACTATACCTTTCCCCAGCGACATGTCGCCGGGGATTGTCGCCGGGGAAAAAACTTTATCATAAAGTAGATCTGGATATCTTCTTCACTGCAGAAAACGAAAAAAAAAAAAAAACCTTCCTGTGGCGATTTCTGTGGCGATTTCTGCAGCAAAAACCATCACCATTCACCAACAATCATCAACCATCACCACCACCGCATCCACCATCACCACCAACGCATCCACCATCACCACCACCACACGTTACACGGTTTGTTTTACAAATTTTAAATGTTATTCAACTAAATTAGTTAATTATATTATGATTTTTGCAGATTATTATTGTTGTAAGTTGTTGTTAATTAAAAAAGTGGTTTTTTTGGCAGTAGCCGACGAGGACCGACGAGGAGCAAGAGCGAGGTATGTTATAATTTTTGCAGATTATTATTGTTGTAAGTTGTTAACTTGGAAAGTTAATTTTTTTTTTTTTGGCAGTAGGCGACGAGGAGGCTAGACAAGGTATGTAATAATTTTTTTTTTCTCCTTTTGGTATCCCGGGTGACATGTCGCTGGGGAATGTTTATTCATGTCGCTGGGGAATGTTTATTGTTTAAATTTTGTTAGTTTATAGTTATTATTAGTTCAATTGCCTTGAAATGTGCTCGTTTATAATTATAATAATTAGTTGTTTAAATTTTGTTAGTTTATAGTTATTATTTGGTGAAAAAAGTGAAATGGTATGTATGTTAAAATAATGGTATGTATGTTAAAAAAGTGAAATGATATGTAGTTTATAGTTTATAGTTATTATTTGTTGACATGTGCTCGTTTATATTATTTTGTTAGTTTATAGTTATTATTATTTGTTGATATGAGCCGTTTATAGTTTATAATAATTAGTTGTTTTAGGATTTTAGTGATTAATTTTGGAAAATCCCCGTCTAAAATTAATCATCCTATAGAAAACCCGTCCGAAATTAATTTATTAGAAATTAATTTCGGAAAGTCCCCCGTTTGGGACTGCTTTTTGAATATTTTGTCTCATTTAGGATATGAATGCGTATAATTGGATTACTATTTGAGATGATTTCGACAGTGTTTCTCCTTTACTCCTACGAATATGTCTTTAAACACATATTTGGGGAGTTGAGAGGAAATGCTGCCGAAATTTTCTTAAATAGTAAATCGGTTATACGCATTCATATATGAGACAAATTATTCAAAGAGTGGGTTAGGATTGCCTTCCATAGTTGCACTAGGTGAACAAAACATCTTGTATTCCTCGTTTGAATGTGTTTAATTAAGTTGCATATAATAACTAAATGTATCGTTAAAACGCAGTTATGGTATTCGATGATAAGACTTGGACAGTTTTACAACGTCATGAACCATTATTTATTCTCGGTCTTGAAAAATTCGTCAATCATTGCAAGTCGTTAGTGACTAGTGCCGGGAGAATAAGATGTCCATGCAAGTCTTGTCGAAATATATTATGGGTACACATCAAAAACCTTTCAAACCACATTATGAGAGAAGGGTGGGACCCACGTTATAAAATATGGGTGGAACACGGTGAACTGGCTCCACCTATGCCACCGCCAGTAATAGATAACACAAGACGACCTCGATGAGTGACATGGCGTTAATTAATGATCTTAGCTATATTCCTCCGAATAATGAACACAATGAACCAACTCAAGGAGATATTGGTGAGACAAGTAACGAACCGACTCAAGCTACACGTAACGAATTTGAAGAGTTATATGCCGTGCCAACGAGGTGTACCGGTTGTGACTATGTGACTCGATTAGACTTTATGGCAAAGTTTACCTATTTTAAGGCTAAAGGTAGATTGACTGATTCTATATTTAATGAAATGTTAGAGTTTTTACAAAATGTATTTCCCATCAGTAAAGGATTCAAGCTCCCACCATCATACTATTCAATAAAGAAGACATTTAAAACGATTGGGTTAGGTACGAAGTCGATACATGCTTGTGAACACGATTGCTGCTTATTTCGGGGAGACAAGAACAAAGATTTGGATTTTTGTCCGGTCTGTAATATGAGTAGATGGAAAGACGATAAAGCGGGGAAGAAAGTTCCTAAGAAGGTGTTGCGTTACTTTCCGATCATTCCTAGACTACAACGTTTGTACAAGTCTAGTCACACTGCAAAGGATATGATTTGGCATGCTACTGGAAAGTGTACGGAGCTCGGTAAGATGCAACACCCGGTTGATGGTGGAGCATGGAAGAAATTTGACACAAAGTATCCAGATTTTGCAAAAGAACCAAGAAATGTTCGACTAGGGTTGGCTGCTGATGGTTTCAATCCGTTTGGGAACCTTAGTCAGGCCTACAGCATGTGGCCGGTGATATTGACAACATACAATTTGCCTCCGTGGTTATGTATGAAAGAGAGTTCTTTTATGCTAACGTTGTTAATTCCTGGTCCTAAATCCCCGGGCAAGGACATTGATGTTTACTTGAGGCCTTTGATTGAGGACCTGAAGGATTTATGGGACAAGAAAGGTATCGAGACTATAGACGTTGCCTCAGGCCAGAAGTTTAATATGAGAGCGATGGTTTTATGGACCATCAATGATTTTCCTGCTCGAAGTAGTTTGTCTGGGTGGAGTGGGCAAGGTTACAAGGCATGCCCTACATGTAATAAAGACACTCCATCTGTTCGTGTGTTAAGCAAAACAACTTATTTTGGCCACAGAAGATTCTTAACGAAGCCCCATAAATGGAGACGCTCACTTGAATTCAATGGCCAAACCGATAACGCAGATCCTCCTGAAGAATTTGGTCGGGATGTAATCCTGGCTCAACTTGATAGATTGCCAACGCGTGTGAAGGGTAAACATCCGAGTTATGGAGGTGTGAAGATAAAACGCAATCTTCTTGTCGAGCATAACGGACTAAACGGTCTATTTTTTACGAGCTTGAGTATTGGTCTTTTCTTTCACTAAGACACAATTTAGACATCATGCATATCGAAAAAAATGTGTTGGAGGCCATCTTGAACACTTTGTTAATGAATGATAAATCTAAAGACACCGTCAAGGCAAGACAAGACTTGCAAATGTTGGGCATTCGAAATGGCTTGTGGCTCGGCCAAACCAAAAACGGGAAGTGCTTGAAGCCTCAGGTTGCGTATTCTTTCACACCAGAGAACCGAAAAAAGTTTTGTCAGTACATCAAAGGATCTAAACTACCAGATGGGTTCGGATCATGCTTCAAGCACAGAGTGACCGATAATGATACCAATATAACGGGCCTGAAGTCTCATGACTGTCATATAATGATGCAACGTTTACTTCCTTACGGACTTCAAAATTACTTGCCCGATAAGATTGCAAAACCATTAATTGAGTTGTGTTCCTTTTTTAAGCAAATATGCTCTGCAACTTTGATGGAGGATGACATGTTGAAAGCTCAGATCAAGGTGGTCGATATTCTGTGCGAGCTTGAGCTCATATATCCTCCTGCTTTCTTTGACATTATGGTTCACTTGGTTATCCATTTACCTATAGAGGCTCTTGAAGGCGGGCCTATTCGCCCCCGGTGGATGTATCCATTTGAAAGATACATGAAGAAGCTAAAAGGTTATGTTCGCAATAAAGCTAAGCCGGAAGGTTCGATTGCGGAGGGTTATGTTGCTGTAGAAGCATTGACATTCAGATTCTCATTATTTTGGGATGTTACCACGAAATTTAATCGTCCCGACCGTAATGTGGACCCCCCTCCCCCAACGTGTCAGTTTCAGGTGTTTCGATCGGTATGTAAAACGATTGGTTTACGGTCATTTATTGGGTTTGATGCCCAAGAGTTTAAAAAAGTGAAATGATATGTACTTCACAACATCGAGATCGACACGTACCGGACCCAGTTCAAGAGGTACGCGTTTTTTTTATTTTGAAACTTCTTTTTCTTAACTTATCATTTCGACGACTTATTCTAATACCATGAACGTTTTTCAGATTATTTCCTAACAAAGACATGCAAGAAGAATTCCCCGACTGGTTTGGGTCGCAGGTAAACTTAAGACTTATTTGGTCTACTTAACTGTAAAAATAACAATATCATATTTTGTGTTCTCTATCTAGCTAATCCTGTCTTCTTCATAGATCCGTCAACGTCACATAGACAATGACCAAGACTCAGAGGTTAGCACAACGAGCGAGTTATTCGCTTTGGCTAATGGACCATCATGGACTCCAATCTCAGTAAACTCTTGCGTAGTCAACGGTGTGAGGTATGTCGTGCACAACCGTGATGAACGTCGCACAACTCAAAACAGCGGCATTTGTTCGCCTGGCCGTGACGGAGAAATGTATTATGGTCAGCTTCAAGAAATCCTCGAGTTTAAGTATTTGTTGTTCACAGTTGCGTTGTTCCGAGTTAAGTGGTTCGACACTAGCAACGAAGGACGTAAAGTCAAAAAACTTGTCTTTAGAAACAACATGACACAAATCGTCGACTGCAGGCCTGAGGCATTTAAAGATGACCAATACATTCTCGCAACAC
Organism: Chrysanthemum makinoi; assembly: GCA_910596185.1. Classification (NCBI taxonomy): domain Eukaryota; kingdom Viridiplantae; phylum Streptophyta; class Magnoliopsida; order Asterales; family Asteraceae; genus Chrysanthemum; species Chrysanthemum makinoi. Next base: position 208,848,195 of record OU343218.1, on the reverse strand, counting down.
AAGTCAAACAAGTCTTCTACCTTGAAGATAAGACCAAACCCCACCGGAAGGTCGTCGAACATGTTAATCATAAAAAGTTTTCCGACGGGGGTGTCATCGTGGTAGAGGACGATCCTGATATTATACATTTCGACAACTCATCCGATCTCCCACTTTCTACTAGTTTGAATGACTTGGATAATGCGACCTTGCATATAGATGGTCAATCAGCGGTTGTTGACGCCGCCGGATATCATTGATGTTCCGAAGAAGACGATGATATTATTGCGATGAAGACGCCTTCCTCATGATTTAGCAGATTCTGATGTTGAAGCCCTCATCAATGTTGATGATGATGGTGTTGAGAAAGTTTATTCTAGTGAAGAAGAAGATTGATCTTGAGTTGTAACTTGCAAAATACACTTATATATTTGAATGAATGAATGAAATTGTTGTGGATTGTTTAAATGTGTATATTTATTTGGATGTGTATGTATTTGGATGTGTGCATGCTTATATTATTTTGTTCATGAATTTCTATATCTTATGCTAATTGTACTTGTACAGATGTCGACATATGTTGCACGGTCCCACGGGTGTGACGGTGGCGGGAGGATCGTCCCCTCCAGACCGCGTACCCACCGGTTGCTGGGCAAGCTTCATTAACAAAGGTAAGAATTTCCGGAGTATTGTAATACAAGCATAAATTTGATACATATTTATGACTTTTATCACTAACTTGATTTTGCATGCAAAGGTAAACGAAAGCCCAATTTGGGCGGCGTGGCAGGCTGAATACCCGCGACAAGACCCGGAACCTTTCGCTGAAGGCAATCGTAGACGAAAAAGGTCCCGTGTCGATCACTTTTGAGATGGGTGACAAACAAACCTTAAACCTCTCGGCCCCATGCGGCGCATTGGTCTAACTACATAGGGGAGGTCGTTAGGAAGGTGCCGTTTTACTACCCTTCTTGGGACAAGGTCCCGAAGGAGAGGAAGGCGGGAATCATTTAAGATATTGGGGTCAGTTATCCTTTTATGTTTATTTCATTATCGTGTTCATTTATTTAATTGTGTATATTTATCTAAATTCGCTTATTTATTTATATCATATAAATAAATAAACAAATTTAAATAAATATATAAATTATATCTCTAACTCTCTTTTCGTTTTGTTGTATATGATTGCAGACCCTATTTGACCTCAGGCCGCACATCGACTCCTCCCACGGCCCCAGATCTACGAAGGCATAAACTCGCACCTGCAAAAAGCCTACAATACTAACAAGGCTTCTTTCAAAGCCAAACATTGGAAGGTAGACCCCACCACCGGGGATTACGATGCGGAGGCGATTAGGCACGCGTCGAGGAAATTACAGGGTGATTGGGATGAGTACATTAAGTTTTGGAATGATCCCAAGAACATTTCTCGAGCCGCTACAAATCGGCTAGCAAGCAAAAGAGCAAGGTCATATCTAGACAGGGATCGGTCGTGACTCGTCTTCGAGATAATATGGTAATAAACATTATAATTATTTTACATGCATATATACATATATATAATATGGTAATAAACATATATATATATATATATATATATATATATATATATATATATATATATATATATATATATATATATATATATATATATATATATATATATATATATATATATATATATGATTATACGCTTTGGTGTGTTGTGATTTGTCGTTTTTAAAATTATTCATATTATATGCGTGTGTATGTACGATGGGCATCAGAGACTCATGAATACCCGTCACTCATCGACACTTATTGGCGAACACATATTGTTGATGGGGTATTCCTTAACGATGAGGACCGCCGGATATATGTAAGTTTTGTTTCAAAACACACTTTAATGAATTATCGAGAAATAATGTAGCAACCCGACTAATATATTTACTATCTTGTGTTTTTGGCACTACATAGGGACGAGATGAAAAGCTTGAGGCCACGGGTGAATACACGGAGGATCAAATCAATGCGTTGGCAAGAGGGGGTAAGCTTCGTGGGCATATTCCCGGTGTGGGTCGCGTATTGCCATCACGGGCCACATCCAGGGCAAGTATGCCCGCCCGTAGAAAGTCACCAAAGATGTAAGCTTTATGATGAGTCTCCTCGGGCGACAACAGATCGCGGATATGTTCGGGAGTATGACTCGGGTGGTGCTAGCGGGAGTGGTGGGTGTGGTGATGACGAGGAGAATGGCGGTGATGAGGATAACAACGACGAGAGGTAGTTGTGTATATATTATTAGTATGTTACATTGGTACTAGCTTTAGGTAGTTGTGTTATATATTATTAGTATGCTACATTGGTACTTTAGGTAGTTGTGTTATATATTATTAGGTTCATCTTGGCGCCATTTAAACACTTGTTTCCCTATCTATCAATGCACATATTGACTTTTGAGTCGTGTTTATGTAAAAGTTGTGATCTATTTGTATTGCGTTGATCCGTTATATGGTATTTGTGTTTTGGTACAAGTTGTGGCGAGTCTATACAGGTTTTGGTACAGGTTTATTTGGTAGATTTTTTCCGGAAAAAATCTGGAAATCGCCTGCACTGCAGGCTGCATTAAAAAAAATGCAGGCCTTTCCCCGGCGACATGTCGCCGGGGATAACACACTAAACGTTGACAAGTCAACGAGAAAACCAAGTTTCCCCAGCGACATGTCGCCGGGGATAGTAGGCTAACTCGTTGACTTGTCAACAAGTAACCATAGTATCCCCAGCGACATGTCGCCGGGGATACTTAATCAATATAATTAGTGTCTTAATCATTTTGCTTAATTCGACTATTCCCCAGCAACATGTCGCTGGGGATAATGTGCCACAGTGGCACTGCTTCTTTGACTTAAATTTGAGTGGGACCCACGTCGTCGCCGGGGATTGTCGCTGGGGATACAATCCCTTACGAGACTTCCCCAGCTAGGATTCCCCAGCGACATGTCGCTGGGGAAATATATCCCCAGCGACATGTCGCTGGGGAATCCCCCCATATGTCGCTGGGGTAGCCAGTGAATGTTGTAGTGTTTTGATATGTTGTCGGCCAGGGTGGCCATGGATTCTTGTAGGGAAGGTGAGGATCGGCTTGGAGGTGTCGAGTAAGTCAATGAAAGCACCATTGTTAGAGACCGATTTGAGATGGTCAATCTCCCAAGAACAAGATAGGGAAGTCGAGATGATAAGGCCCTTAGGCGGGCAAGACTCAAGAAATAAAGAGAGAGAAACTAAAGACTTTTCACAATTTTCTTTTCTGCTTTCATTCATGCATACGATTACAATTTATAGCCCAAAGAAAAATACAAAACTGCTTAGTAACTAACCTACCCACTAGCACATGAAAATAACTGGTTTACTATCTTCCTAAAATAATGCATGTAACTTACTCATGCATGTAAAAAACTACTTTAATTTGAAACGTGGATGTATGCGTAATTGATGGAGACATTGGTTGATATTCTTTGGACATGGTCTTGTTATGCCGCGTATCAAAGGGGCTCTGCCCTTGACTCCCCAATATTTAATTGTGCGACATCAAGCTAGCTTTAGAATGAGTGTGCATTTCACGCCTCCTGACTCTGCTATAAGCTAAACATGACTAAAACCTTTATCTCAAGTAAATCACAATTATACAAGACATTATGATAACACTAAAATCACCAACAATAATCTGAATTAAATTGTATGATTTTTAGAATGTAAAACATAACATGATTAAAGATGTTGAGGCTTTAATTGAATGCAGGTGTGAAAAGTAAGAAAGAGGGATTGAAGTACAACAAAAAAGCTTATTGAGAAGTTTTTTGAACTCAAAAAGTAAGACACTTGACCCAAAGAGTGTTCATAATGGAACACATTTCATTAGATTTCCCTACTGTATCCAAAGTGTCACGTAAGGTAAAAAATCTGTTTTCATTCTTTTTGTGTCATTCTAGGTCTTTACTAACAGAATATGTATCTTTTATGACCATATATAATACGGAGCAAGTAAGATAGCAATATAATTAAGTCCAAATATCCATGATGTATTAGAAGACACTTATAAATTAAACGAAATTCTATGATATGATATTATTGGATTCATCGGAGAATATGCAAACTCTAGCATATACTGTACTAAATAAACATTTGAAAAGACAATTATTCCATAGTATATTGCTTAGGGGTATTCAAAAATCCCGAGAAACCGACAAATCGAGCCGAACCGGTCAATCCGAAACCAAAGAAATCGGAACCGGAAAAAACCGAAATCGAAAAAACCCGCTTATCACGGACCGGTTTCGGGTTTTATATTTAGATACCCACGGTTAACCGAACTGAATTGCGTATAATATACATGAAAAATTCTAACTATTCAAATACTTGTACAAGTATTGATTAAATAGTTGCATTACTCTTATTGTATAAGGAAATTTTTATTTATAATGTAAACATTTATTAAACATCAATATGTGAAAATTGAGTAATGTGGTTTTAGCCAATGTTTTGAAACCCGGGTCGACCCGGCCGGGTTAACCGGCGGACCGGTTTCGGGCAAAAAAATGGGTAAAAAAAACCCGGGTTTTTAAAACCGGGTTAACCGGTTAGACCCGCTGGGTTTTGAGTGACCCGGGTCAATCCGGTTCTCGAAACCCGACCGGGTTTGTTTTTTTTCAATTTTTTTTATAAAAACCGGGTTGACCCGGGTTAACCCGACGGTCGAACCGGTTGACCCGGTTATTTTTAAATGAATAACCGGGTTGACCCGGCGGTTGAACCGGTCGACCCGGTGGCCGGTAACTTGACCGAGTCGATTATAAACCTGGTTTTCAAAACATTGGTTTTAGCCTATAAATGTCAAATAACTACTTTTTTTTTTTAATGTATTACATATGTTTATTTGAATGCAATTATTGTGACACGATAAATTTATTATGACTTTAATATATTCAATATTATTTAATCTACTAAAATGACATTTTATGCTTTAGAGCATGTTAATGTTCATACGGTTAAACTCGTTAAGTGTCAAAAATGGTTAACCGTGAACTAAACCGTGGGTTACCTGGCCCATTCTCGTACCCCGCATGTCCGGCCACCCACCTAGTACGGTTCGGTTTCGAGTAATAAAAGGAATTACATACTGGAATGAATAGTTAAAAGGGTGAAGCTTGAGAATCGTAACAAACTTTTTCAAATATACGAAGGCATAACATACAAATTTTATTATTTTTATGCGTAAATAACTTTCAAATTTTGTTCATATGCGTAATATTGACAGGTTTCCAAGTTTTAAAGTTACAACATTGGTCCCTGTCGTTTGCATTCACTTTCACCGTTAGTAATTTGACATTTTTTCACTTAAAAAAATTACTGTAACGGTCCTTGTAGTTTTCTTTGACTTTCACCATTAGTTCTTTGTCTTTCATCTTTTTTATATACGTTTTTTACGCGTTTTTATACACATTTTTTTACATATTTTTATACACGTTTTTTACACACGTTTTTATATAGATTTTTTACACATTTTTATAAACATTGTTTACATGTTTTTATACACGTTTTTATGTATGTTTTTATACACGTTTTTTATATACATTTTTATATACGTTTTTACATGTTTTTATACACGTTTTGTAAAAAAAGTTTTTATATACGTTTTTTACATGTTTTTATACACGTTTTTTACACACGTTATATAGGTTTTTTACATGTTTTTATACACGATTTTACGCACGGTTTTACATACGTTTTTTACATGTTTTTATACACGTTTTTTACACACGTTATATACGTTTTTTACATGTTTTTATACACGATTTTACGCACGGTTTCATATACGTTTTTTACATGTTTTTATGCACGTTTTTACACGCGTTTTTATATACGTTTTTACGATTTTACGCACGGTTTTATATACACATAAAAACGATATAAAAAACATGTGTAAAACGTTTTATCGTTTTTACACATGTTTTATACACGTTTTTTACATGTTTTAATATACCTTTTTTACACATGTTTTTATACACATTTTTACATGTTTTATACACGTAAAAATTATATAAACGTAAGTAAACGTTTTTATATATGCGTTTTACGTGTATATAAAACCGTGCGTAAAATCGTGTATAAAAACATATAAAAAACGTATATAAAACGTGTAAAAACGTATATAAAACATGTAAAATGTATATAAACATATATAAAAGCGTATATAAAAACGTGTATAAAACGTGTAAAAACGTATAAAAACGGTACATAAAACCATGTATAAAAGTGTATAAAAACGTACATAAAACCATGTATAAAAATGCGTAAAAATGTGTATAATAACGTGTAAAAAATGTGTATAAAAACGTGCATAAAAACGTGTATAAAAACATATTTAGAAACATGTAAACAACGTGTATAAAAATGTGTAAAAAATGTATATAAAAACGTGTGTATAAAACGTGTATAAAAATATGTAAACAAATGTGTATAAAAACGCAGAAAAAAACGCATTATATAAAAAAGATGAAAGACAAAGGACTAATGGTGAAAGTCAAAGCAAACTACAAGGACCGTTCTGTAATTTTTAAGTCAAAAATGTCAAAACTAATTAACGATTGAAAGTGAATGCAAACGACAATGACCAATGTTGTAACTTTAAAACTTAATAACTCAGTCAATATTACGTACATTGAACAAAATTTGAAAGTTATTTACGCATAAAAATAATAAATTTGTATGTTACGTCTTCGTATATTTGAGAAGTTTGTACGTATCAAATTTCACCCTAGTTAAAATCTTTAACTAACTTAACGTACAGACCCGACCCGTGAACACCCCTAATATTGCTTAACTAGCAACAGTTTAGACATTGTATCTAACGAAAAGACGCATAAAATACACCAAGTCTAAAAAGTTAAAACGCAAATTTTCTTGTTTCTTTAAGTTACAAATACGCCAAAAGCTTAGATCCTTTACGGCGATGACGCCCATTAATTTGCGTTTATTTTTTAAGTTACAAATTTTCTTGTTTCTTTAAGCCATGATATGCTCGACATAAAAGTGTCTTGAATTTGTATATGCATACATATATTTGTATATGTATGCATGAGAGAAGATTATGAGCATGTGTAAATTAGTAGATGCATGCCATGCTTATTAGAGTTTAAAAGAGTTTAACTTATACATTCTTAAACTATAACGAGACTTGAATTTAGAAACTACTTTGTCGTAGACACTAATTTCACCCAAATAACGCTAAGCCAAAATATACATAATCTTGACGTAATTCCTAATTAAATACTATATTGAAAGAAATTGTAATACCGGGCATTTTTATAACAAAGTTCTTATTCATCTTATCATATACAGAGAGAAATAAAAGTGACGTTTCTTATATAAATTAACTAGTTATAATACATGTGCACGCACAGGGTTTTGACAAAAAAAATTATTCTCAGTATTATCTTGAATATTGTGTTTTTAAAGGTAATTGCATATAATTATTTAGTTATAAGTTTTGTGCACGCACGAAGTTTACACATAAAAATTTCTGTTAGGTAACTCAAGATGTAATTTTATTTAGCTGACAAAGATGTTGATATTGTTATTTAAATTTCACTACTAATATTATGTTGTAGATAGATGCAAGTTTAATAGCACATAATGAGTGTTGATAAAGTTAAAGTATACTTATTTTATAACGAGCATTGATATTATGTTGATGTTTTATAAAATGTTTTTTATAGCCTTTATAAATAAATAAGAATTACATGAATCATTGTTATAAGTACAATCACAGCGTATATTTATTTTATATTAAAGTAAACCGTGCTTACAATTTGATAGTTATATTCCCGTTTTCAGTAATTTAGCCGTATTTAAAATGTAAACCCGTGCCCACGTAGGTTATTTTAAAAATAAAATAAATGAGTCCTTATTGAGCGTATAAAAAAAATTGATACTTATAATCTTATGTAAATTTATATGTTGTTATTTTAAAACAACATATACATTGTATTTTTTAAGATATAAAGTTTAAAGGGAATAAAGTATGAGGGGTATTTGTTTATAATCCAAAATTATTAAAAAACATGGAGGTTTATAATATTACACTTAACTCTATATAATTTTTAAAAAATCAACCATTAAAGTTTTATTAATTATCTCATCTTTTTTTAAGTTTTTGTTTTCACAAATTTAACAACTATATTTTTATGTATTTTTTTTATCAACCAAATTTCCTCATCAAATTTATTAAAGTTTGACCAAAATCAATTTAATTTTGATTTTTATTAACCAAACACATCATACGTGATTTTACAACTGCGTGGCTTGAGAAATTGAGCTCTCCTATTGGCCCAATTTTTTTTTCAATGAAAAGGGTTTTCCAAAAATATTCCGAAATGATGTAATTCTTTTATTATATAAAAGATAAATGAAAGGCTAATTAAAAAGTTAAGTATCAAATTAAAATGGAATTAAAAAATTGGAAAATAGAAATAGGAAACCATTGGAATGTAGACGTATTCATAGTGGAATCAGTCAGAAAAACGTTTGCATGAACCCGAATTCTCAGCCCATAATCACCTTATTTAGTCCTATATTTTCTATTGGTCAAATAAGATATACACTCCCTCTTCTTTCATTAACCACAAACAATGCCCAAATCAAAGAAAATCTGCAAAAATAATTTGAGCCGGCAGAGTAGGGAAATCCAAGCTTGGGATCATGGGAGGCATCGCTCGTGTGTTCATGAGTGCGTTGTTCATAATCTAGACTAGTTTTATTTCTGGTTCGGGTTAAAGTTCTGGTTTGTTCGCTGGAGGTTCGAGTCCGCGTTTGGGCTTGAGTTTCGATCAGATTGTGTCCGGTTAGTGTTCGTGGTTGAGTTGCTGTTCGGGTTCACATCACAGTTTTGTGTTCACGACAGGGATTGCTAGAGCCGAGTTATTGTTCGTGATTGTATTTGAGGTCGCATTCAAGTCATTTTTCAATTTGTGATCATTCCTTTGGAGGTAATCTCTCGAGCCATCTTATAAATAGTGTTCAATGGCTTAATCATACGCCAATAGAACCATAAACGATTCCTACTAATTATGATAAACAGTAACTTGGGTCCTGGAAATATGGCATACCTAAATGAATCCTAAGTCTATTATTATAAATCTAGTTAACAATGAATTAATGTAGTACAATATGTTCTAAGCTGTATACATTAGAGATGCGATAATCACCGCTAACGACTACGAACGGAATCGTCATGTTTTATGATAGTATGATGGTACGTACAAGTACAACTTGATCTGTTTAGTTAATAAATCTAGCAACCTGAATTTGACTAAACATAAATTTAGTTGTGATAATATGAATAAACTAAGGTGGTCATGGGATAGAGGAAGAAGATGGCTTATATTTGAGCTTATAAGATTTTAATTAGTTAGTCATATCACATATGTATGTTTAAAACAATGACACTATGCATAAATTTAATTTTCAATAGATATACAACACGACTGTGCAAAATAAACAGCGAATAAATAAAATATTAATCACTTGATAACCACAATTTATTTATCAAAAGATAGATCGCTAATAGTAGTCTGTTCCTATTGAAGATTATTAGAATGATAACTAACTAGGTTGGTCAATATCGAGTGCACAATTGATTCTTAAGTTATGGATGACTCTCTATACTTTTTATTTCGATTCATAATTTGTTTGTACGGATGTTCATTTACACGGTCTCTTGAATCGTTGATGTATTCTTATTTTTGCATGCTCGTACTCTCTTTTGTCGTTATTTCATATACTCTTTTGAATTCATTCCGATACTCTGTTAATCCTTTTGACATCCTTATGCTATATGATCCTTTTAGTTTGAGAAACATATTTTATAATTGATGATGAACTGTGAAAATCTTTTTAATATATCATGATGATGTTTGAGGAAAGCTGTGTTTTAAATGATTTTTATGAAAATGATGTTTGGTTGGTTTATATGTTCACGGTGCTACCATTGAACCTTAGATATGTAGACATGACTTAGGAATAATCTTGAGCAACTATCGTGGAGTACCGTAGACTTGTCATTGTGGCGCCAATGACTTGATTTACCACCATTGACAGTGTGATCATTTCACGGCGTTTCCCCATATGATTATGATATGATTTATTTGCTCGCGGAGAAGCCTTTTTATTATGATATGATTTGCTCGTGGTAGAGCCTTTGATTACTTAGGGAACTGTATAGATGCATTCTAGGCAATGTTTATGATATGATATATTTATGATCTGATATGATCATGTGGTCGTGTAGTGTAGTGTAGTACCACCTTCCATTAATTTTAGATGCACTGGAGTCGTGACCAATGTATCAATATGATTTGTGATACGATATGATTTTAGCACGTGGGAGTTCATATGATATGATATGATGTACGATACTTGGTATAAATATCTAAAACCATTTTTCCTTCAGTCTATATTTTTTTAATTACTTTGGTGTTGAGGTGATGATATGATGGAGGAATTATCTTTTGAAATTAAGCATGATCTTTATATTATGTATTTATTTTTTTATATTACGTTCTTGTTATTGTTATTTGTGATCTACATCCAGCGCAAGACTAGGCAATTAGCATAGCAGCATTTTCTTTTCTTCCGTGCGCGTATTCGTGGTTAATGAGAATGTGTGACGAGAGCTAGCTGGACCTTAAAGACTATGCACTTGGAGACTTTATTATTCATTTCCTTTAGTTTGGACTTTGGAACTAGTATTAAATAATGTTTGGAGCTTGAACTTAGAGCACTTACAACAATAACACCATAACACCAATAACACCGTCCACGTCAGCGCCACATCAGCTTTAACATTTAACATTAACATCCCCAAAAAACACCCACAACAATAACATCTCAATAACATCAATAACACCAATAACATTTCATATTTTCAATTTCAACCCCTAAACTAAAACAAACACTTCATTTATTAAACTAAAACAAACATTTCATTAAAACTAAAAACATATTACAATACGAGATTAAAAAAATACAACTTGAATAAAAAAAAAAAAAAAACAACGAAATAAAAAAATTTTACAACTAAAAAATACGATCTTGACGAGGTTTCAAGTTATATTTTGCGATGATTCGATCTTTTTTGGTCATTAATCCACTGCGACAACCATTGGATCTTGCCCCTCAAGAGGCGTCATCAAAAACTTTATCTCTTCCAACCTTGTTATTGTGAGATCTTTTTTCCCCGCCCGATACGCGGCCGGAGACTTCTCGTTTCATACGAAACTCGCTTTGCCATAGTTTGGTGAAATAAGTCGACGAGCTCGCTCCTCCGTGCTTGTTCCCCAGTACTTGTTGTAGTCTCGGATCTTGCTTTCTTGGTAGCACGTTCTTTCCCATGGGCGAGGTTGTTCATCTTGGCCAAACAAATCCTTGTTTGTTTGGCTTGGCATATCGCCGGTTAAATCAACCGGTTCCGGCGTGTCCCATTTCTTATAATGACCTTAAAAACCTCCCAAGCGTCTTCGAGACCAAAAGCTGATCCCTTGGTTTCCTCACGATACCATTGCTTTTCCCGTTGCATCACATCCAGCTCACTTTCCCCGCTTCGTTGATCCCGTTTCGCACGTTTGTAATGAGAGTTGAACTTTGTGCATATGCCGTTCAAAGTTTTCCACTTGCTTGACAACATGTCCTTGTTCGCCATTGAAAGTTGTTTTATTGAACTCATTTCGCACCCGATACCAAAACGTATCTCTAGGTTGGAACTTTCCAACTTTCGGATCCTCCGGCAATTTATGTAACATGTTGCAAGTAATGCTTCCTCTCCGGAGTCCAACGTGCGTTAACAACAACTTCTCTTCATCGAGAATCAACTGCTCGGGGTCTTTGGATTTCTTTGATTTTCGCTTAATGCAACCTTTTCCTTTTTTTGGAGGAGACGCTGGGTATGTCGGCAACATCATGTGTTTCAGTTTGTGATTGTTGTGATTGTTGTGTGAATTGTAGGTTTTGAAAGTTGGAGTTTAAGGTGTTTTGTTGGGTTTGTTGTTGCCAATACGTAAATGCTTGATGTTGTTGATACATTTCTTGGCTCGAGAAGCCTAGTGGGTTGGGGTTTGAAGATGAACCGCGTTCGGGTTAGATGATGAACCCGGGTTTGAGGGATTCCACCCACTAGCGAGAAGATTGTAGAAAGTATCGTCGTTGCCTCCCGACATTGTTTTTTGCAGTTAATTGAAGTTGAAAGATTAGAGTATGGAGAGGATTTGGTAGTGAAAGTGTGAAAAGAAATGGTGTTTTAATTGGGTATTTATAGTGGTAAAAAAGATTTTTGAAATTTTTTTTGAAAAATAACGGCTAGTAGCCGTTTAGGTAGTTTTTGAAAAATTTTTGAAAAATAACGGATAGTAGCCGTTTGAGGGTAGTAAAATGTAAATTTTTTGAATTTTTTTTCTCCTCCCCCTTAACGCCCGTTGCCAAAGCAACGCGGGCCTCTTTTCCTCACGTTAACGCCGAGCTCACAAAGGGTATAACGACCATAACGCCGTTAGTTGTGGTTTAACGCCGTTATGGCGTTACCATTGAAAGTGCTCTTATTAGACTCATATTTGGTTTATGGTTGAACTTTGCTTTTTATGAACTTACTAATAAGATTGGCCTTTCATGTTTAGTTGCTTTGTCATTATTTATGACCTCTCATTCCTATTATGTGTGACGAGAGCTAGCTGGACCTTAGAGACTATGCACTTGGAGTTTTTATTTTTCATTCCCTTTATGTTGGACTTTGGACCTAGTACTAAATAATGTTTGGAGCTTGAACTTATCAAGACTCAGATTTGGTTTATGGTCGAACTTTGCTTTTTTTATGAACTTATTAATAAGATTTGTCATTCAAGGTTAGTTGCTTTGCTATTATTTGTGACATCTCGTTCCTCTGTTGGGGTGGGAGTATTACAACTAAAAATAGACTTGGCTTGTTAATCATGTGATTGAAAGATTAGGTATACCAAGGGGGTGTTTAGCTAAGCTTATATGATGGGCTTAGGACTTTATTAGCTTATATGTGTTAAATAAGCTTAAAGTAAGTGTTTAACTAAGCTTAGAGTGGGCTTATTAGCTTATACAAGGGAGTTTTGATAAGCCCAAATTTTTGTGGCTTATTATGTGGAGAGGTGAGCTTATATAACAATATTATATAAGAATACTTTTATAACCTCATTTAATAACTGCATCATTTTATGTTCATGTACTTTTTTGTCATTTTACATTATTAGTTATGATAAGCTAAGCCAAACACTTAGCAAGGGCTTACTAGCTCATGATATATAAGCCATAAGCTGCTTATATAATATAAGCATAAGCCCAATTCATAAGCTTAGCCGGCCTTGTTTGAGAAAAACAGCTGATCAGAATCATAACATCCCATGACATTGGAAATTTCACCAGCTTATATCTTTGTCATTTTGTCACCATAAAACCCTCAATATTTCCGCCTCATAACAATTCATTTCCATTTGTTTCTTTGACATCGACTTACTATATTTAGTTGTGTCGTTCGTTAAAAATCCAAGAAACATTTACTAATTCATTCCAATTTCACCACATTTTTGCATTAATCTTAAGCTAATATGGTCGCTTGCTATAGGCCACCATATTGGCTTACACTCATCTTCATTCATGTTTTACTAACAAGTTTACCATTTTTATCTGCTCAAAATGACTCCGCTAGGCTAATAAAGTTTAGAAGCTCCTTTACTAACTTCGGTGCTTTAAACAATTGGGACATGAAAGTTCCGCCATGCAATCCAAAAACGATAAGAACGTGGGAATGTGTTTACCTTAAGATGATAAAGCGTCCGTTGAGACGGGGTATTCATCATCGATATAGTATTGGCTTTCGTCTTTGTTCATTTCCAACTCCTCCATCCCTTTTATCAAGCGAGCATATTCGCACTAGTCAAGCGACTTTAGTATTCTTCCAAAATTCACGGTGATCTTTAATCATCTCTTCATCACCCATATCGCATTTCCACTTCTCCTTGTCAAACATGTATCTAATTTGACCACGTCACCGTCATCATAAGTACGCACGAAACCACGGTCTTCGAGTTGGCTAATATTAACACGTTCATTGTGATTTCCGCGTATATAGTGCGTTAGGAATCACAATATTTCTTCCTTATGTCAACAATTGCCGTCACCGCACAGTAGTCAACAATAATTTCCTTTTCTTTCTCATCTCTTCCCCCACTTTAAATTGATTGATCATGACGGTTGAACAACCCCTTATGGGACTTATATGCAGCATGAGATTTGCTAACGTACCATATGTTGTTCCAGCTCTGGTCCGTCCTTTACCATAAAGTCGGTCTTGACATGAACTTGTTCCCTTGGCCAATTGAGTGCTTCTTGAATGCTTGATTTGTTCTCCATTGATTGATGTGGTTCGACTGGTTTTTTGTTTTTGTAGTTATAGTAAAAATGGCCTTTTACTTTACACAAGTAACAACGACATCGTTTTTCTTTCCTGGAAGTTGTAGGGTGTACTCTTTGAAAAGTGGGAGGCGGTTGGGAATGAAAATGGAAGCGGTTGAATTTTTTCTTTGAGACTTGAGTATTAAAGGATATGAGCTCTTTGAGTTTATCCCGTAGTAACGCTTGCCATGACTTGATGTTTCTGTTTTTCTTCCCACTTTAACCATTTGCGGTTTCACCCTTTGTAAGAACTTTTATTTAAGGTCATTTTGTACCCTCCTAGATGACTCGTTCAAGAATCGAACGTGGGCTCGATACCAATATGGCTTTTCTTAATGTTGTAATCGAGCCATCATTTAGCGACATGATTGCCTTGAATTTACCATGGTTTGTTTGGTATGCGAAGAGATTTTGAGGCAAGGTGTATAAACTATACGAATTGAATTGACAAGATATATGAACAAAAAGAAATAACTAAAGACTTAATAAGAGAATTGTTGTACATAAACTAACATGACTCGATCCTATTTAAACATTGTAAAACATCACAATGTTTCACAAGTATGTTTGGTGACGTTTCACAATGTTTAAATAGGATCGAGTCATGTTAGTTTATGTACAACAATTCTGTTCTTTAGTCTTTAGTTATTTCTTTTTGTTCATATATCTTGTCAATTCAATTCGTATAGTTTATACACCTTGCCTCAAAATCTCTTTCGCACACCAACACAAACCATGGTAAATTACAAGGCAATCATGTGTCGTAGATGGCTCGTTTAACCCGTGAAGAAAAGCCAACATTGGTATCAGAGCCCACGTTCCGATTCTTGGAACGAGTCATCTAGGAGGGGCACAAAAGTGACGTTAAATAAAAAGTTCTTACAAAGGGGTGAAACCCCAAACGGTTACAAGTGGGAAGAAAAACATAAACGGTTATCAAGTCATGGCAAGCAGTTACTACAGGATAAACTCAAAGAGGTTATATCCTTTAATACTTCAAAGTCTCTAACAGAAAAGAATTCAAACCGTTTTCCATATTCCCAACCGCCTCCCACTTTTCAAGGAGTACACCCTACAACTTCCAGGAAAGAAAAAAGATCTCGTTGTTACTTGTGTAAAGTAAAAGGCCATTTTTACTGGAACTGCAAAAACAAAAAACCAGTCAAACCACATCAATCATTGGAGAACAAAACAAATCAATCATTCAAGAAGCACTCAATTGGCGAACGGAACAAGTTCAAGTCGAGACCGACTTTATGGTAAAAGGGACAGACCAGGGAAACTGGAACAACATATGGTACATTAGCGAATCTCATGCTAAGCATATGAGTCCCATAAGGGGTTTGTTCAACCATATTATCAATCAATTTAAAGTGGTGGGAAGAGATGAGAAAGAAAGGAAATTCATTGTTGCCATGTAAACGTGGAGCAATTGTTGACAATAAGGAAGAAGGTATTGTGATTCCTAACATACTATATACGCCAGAAATCACAATGAACATGTTAAATATTTGCCAACTCGAAGAACAAGGTTTCATCGTAACTTATGATGACGGTACGTGTCAAACTAGATACATGTTTGACAAGGAGGAAGTAGCCGTGGATATGGGTGATGAAGAGATGATTAAAGATCACCAGGAATTTATGGAAGAATACTATAAGTCGCTTGACCCTAGTGACGAATGCTCGTTGATAAAAGGGATGGAAGAGTTGGAAATGAACAAAGACGAAAGCCAAGACTATATCGATGATGAATACCTCAGTCTCAACGGGACGCTTTATCATCTTAAGGTAAACACATTCCCACATTTCTTATCGTTTTTGGATTTACTTAAAATCAATAAGTTAGTGTTAAAAAACTGGGAAATCATGAGAAGGAAGTTTATTGAATTGTTGGAATGGTTCTATATTGGTTATATGAGTCAAGATGTGTTGGGTGAATTACCACCGGTGATAGGGGTAATTAAGATAGACTTGCTAGCGTTGTATAAGTTTGTAGATGACATGGGTGGTTATATGAATGTGTCATTTAACAACATGTGGGGCGATGTTGCAATTCCTTTGGGATTGACTCGGGAGGATGGGCATAGTGTAAAGGAGTGCTATAGGGAATATATAGCACTAGTTAAAGTGTACTACGAGGAAGAACGGAGGTCTGGGCATGGAGAGCCAAGGTTGAATATGGTCGGTGATGTACCATTTAGCGATCTAAAGACTAGTGTAGACGTAGAGGAAGCACAAGAGGAGAATGCAAAGAAAATATTCAAGTATGTTCATAATGAAGTCAAGAAGGAAGGCAACATGGGATGCACCACAAGTGGAAGCATCAAGGGGAACACATCAAGCGAAGACGATTTCATCGTCATCACATGAAGGCAACAAGAACCAAGGAAGGACGACATTTAACTTACAAAATTAAGGGGGAGATGTAAACCCCTTATTAATGTTTGTTAGTTAAATTTGATACAATGTTATTTATGTTTTATTGTTATGGGTCAAACGGGGTAGGACTTTGGGTTGGATCTTTTCTTGATCCAAACTCCCCGTTAACAATGTTAGTTAAGTTGGTTAGGCCCGCTTAAAGGGCGATTCTGAAACGGTTACCAGCGAAACATCACAACGTTTCACAAGTATGTTTGGTGACGTTTCACAATGTTTAAATAGGATCGAGTCATGTTAGTTTATGTACAAAAATTATGTTATTAAGTCTTTAGTTATTTCGTTTTGTTCATATATCTTGTCAATTCAATTCGTATAGTTTATACACCTTGCCTCAAAATCTCTTTCGCACACCAACACAAACCATGGTAAATTACAAGGAAATCATGTGTCATAGATGCATCGATTTACAACCTGTGAAGAAAAGCCAACAAAAATGATATACCAATTTGGACAGGAATATTATGTAAAAATGGAAGTGTGACCGGCTTACAGTTTGAGAACTTGGGTTTAAGTGGGATAATCGACGTGGATACGTTGGCTGAGGTTACAAGTATTCGTATGTTAAGTTTTATGAACAATAGCTTTGAGGGCTCGATGCCTAACTTAGCGAAGTTTGGTCCATTACGCGGGCTTTTCCTTTCAAATAACAGGTTTTCTGGGGACCTAGGAGCTGATGCATTTAAATTGTTTAGTTCTTCGATGAAAAAAAGTTGAACTAGCAAATAACGAGTTCACGGGTAATATTCCAACATCACTTACGCAGTTGTCTCCTATAACTGATTTGCAGCTTCAAAACAATAAGTTTGATGGAGAGATACCAGATTTTGAGCAGACAGGTTTAAAAGCGAACTTTGCAAATAATCGACTTCATGGTTCAATACCTAAGGGGCTCAGGAACCAGGATCCCAGTGCGTTTGCAGGTAATGTCATTTTTCATGGGTAAATTTACATGTTTCATATGAAATTATATAGACTAGGCCACTTGAAGAGTTTTCATTACTAACACATCAATTGTATCACTAGAAGTGTGGGTATATATTGTGTCGTCCGTAAGTAGTTAGTGTCACAAAATATCGTAGTGGTGGACATTCACATATTGTTGTCACAATTTTCTCTTTAAATTGTTTATAACCTAAACGTGTAGTACCATTTTACCAATGCTATTGGAAAAAAGAAGGCCGTAACAAATGCAATTAACTACTCGTTTGAATAAGCACTACGAAGAAGCAAGATTGAATAAGCACTACGTTTAACTACACTCTCCTTGGTGTCACTAAAATCCACCTTCCACCATTTTCATTTAAACCATTTAAAAAAATCCACCTTCTGCGGTTCCGCCATTTTCATTTAAACCATTTTAAAATAGAAGTAAACTCTGATTTCTACGTAATCAATTGTATTGTGTCTGTCATTTATTACATCTAACAAGGAGATTTGGCAATTTGGGCCATACAGGAAACAACGTTTGCGGTAAACCTCTTAGTCCTTGTAGCAGCTGATGAAGAGTGCCAAGGAATTTGCAGAAGATGACGGTTGGGCTCGTGCATCTGTTTGGGATCTAGGATTTTAGAATAAATTTTAATTTATGTCTTTACTTTTAAAAATAATTTTCCCCTTTTCATGATTTGTTTTGAATTTTGTTTAATTCTTTAGTTTTTAAATATTTTACTTCTAAAATTTATTATATCTGGCATCTTTCATATTTTGAAATCTGGAATAAATTTTTATTTTTGGAGAAACTTAGAGTAATCCCAAATATATTTGCAAACCATAACAACAATTTATCTCATGTGATCAAGAGCATGATCATACTTTATAGGTTCCTGATCTTAGGATCTTACGATTTTACGATACTG
Source organism: Chrysanthemum makinoi (assembly GCA_910596185.1). Classification (NCBI taxonomy): domain Eukaryota; kingdom Viridiplantae; phylum Streptophyta; class Magnoliopsida; order Asterales; family Asteraceae; genus Chrysanthemum; species Chrysanthemum makinoi. Next base: position 208,829,413 of record OU343218.1, on the reverse strand, counting down.
CAAAGCAAAAACGATCCGGATCCTACATAGGATCTTTGCAAGCTTAAGATCTTATAGGATCCCGATCTTGACCATACGATCTTACGATCTAATCCGATCCGATCTTACTTTTCTCGGATTACAAACTAAAAAACTACAAATTTATGGGTTGTTTGTTTGTAGAATTCAAAAAACAACATGTTAGTCTTTTTAAACATTTTATAATCATAATTTAGGACAACATGTATATGAAACATTCATAGTATTTTGTGGTTATAATGTATTAGAATTTGTAGATTTGTATAAAATTACATAAACTATTAAGAAATAACATTAGAGTAGTATCTTAAGATCCCGATCCGATCTTACGATCACGATCTTGCAAAGACAAAAACGATCCTGGGTAGGATCCCGATCTTGAAAACCTTTTTGTGAATGAATTGCTTGAAAAGCCTTTAGGCTTGATGAACTTTGATGCAATTCATCTATGATGGAAGTTCAAAGAAATAAGAAGCTTTGATTGAAAGACTAATTGGGATAGTATAATCAAAGAAGCATTTCTACCAGTTAATTAATGTACAAAAGGGTCTTTAAGAATGCCTGTCGTGAGTCTTGAAAGACATCAAGGCGTGGACCCAACATGTGATACATTCAAATAACACTGATATTTGGAAAGGAATATTTCTGATAAATGAGGAATACTTGAGTAATAATATTTCTAGAAAACTAGAGATTGAGTAAAGCTCATATAATATTGGGTAGTATCGTGGATCTATAAATCAAACTCGAAAGGCATGAGTTTGTAAATCATGAGTAAAATCTCATAGCTTCTTTAGAATACTCAGGTAGACAGAAAAATATTTTACGGTAGGAGCAATTAACTAGGTTAATGTCTGTTATATGATCGAATTAATGTACTCAAGTGAAGGAATCCTTAATTGGACAAAGACATAGTAGTTCAACTCAGAGTTGAGCAATGAAAGCGAGAGTATGTGGTAAATTTAATTTCTGATCATTTAACTATATAGTACAAAGCCTGGAAGGAATGATAGATCTAGGGTAATCTATGTGAAAGTTCGTGGTATTGCAAGATTTAGTGGGAGGTTTCAAGATCATTAAACGGAACGAACGTTGTTCAATGGATTTCAAATCAGGAAACGCGCGACTAAAACGCAATTTTAGAGGCTTGTACTGAAGTTCTCAAGTACTTAGGAGAACCAGTAACAAGGAGTCACGGTTCTGAATTGTTGAAATAATTCCATTTTGCTTAGTATGTAAAATGAAAAGCATCCTTAAAAGCTAAGCTGAGTGTGTTGCAAATTTAGCTAAGTCTATCATCCAAAGAAGACTAAATCGCTTGTACCAAAAACTCACTTAGTTCACTAACAGTAAGACAATATGGAAATGACTGACTAGTGAGGCTCAAAGGGTTCTCTAGGAGGATCGTCAAGAAGATTTGAATAGTAGTTGATTACTTGCTCGCAACACTTCCTGGTACGAGCCGGTTATCATGGAGAGATACTGATAAGGATTTAAAACGTACACTTTAAGGGGTCATTTAAGCCCTTAATCGACTACTTTTATATCCGTTACTGCTTAATTTCGTTCCTTTTCACTTTTTAGGTCTCTTGAAAACAAAATGCTGGAATGATAATTATTTGGACGAAAAGGAGTGAATATATGAAGAAAATGGCAAAGTCAAGATCGAAGTCACGCAAGCTGCTAAAATTAAAGCTGACGGCGTCCCAAATAAAGGGAGACGCCGTCCCCCTCTACAGATTTTATAATAGATGCACCTGACGGCTCAGTAGAATTTTTGCTCAAATACACCTGACGGCGTCAGGCTTTGAAGAGGAAGGGTGTCGCTAAGACTTTTTCATCCCAGACGGCCCAGATCTAGAATCAGACGACGTCAAGCTTAAATACTGACGGTGTCACAACTACAATGTGACGCCGTCCCATCGAAAACTTGGCCAAGACGAAAACCCTAATGACGGCGACCGACGGCGTCCCACCTATAAGGCTTAACCGCCGTAGTGTAAATCTATATATAAAATTCGATTTTTCTGCATTTTTGGAGGTAGACTTTTGGAGTAAAAACCCTAAATGTTTGTAGTCTGACTTGGACAATATCTTAAGGTTCCAAACCCTATTTTACACATCAAGATAAGTGTTTTAATCCATTAGTATCATTATGTCTTCCATTAAATGTGTGTATGCTTGCTTGTTTAACATGTCTAGCTAAATTTCTTGTGTGTTTGCTTAGATCTATGAAACCTAGTTATTAATTATTGATTGGTTGTCTCTTATCTTAATTTTAATTGGCTTAGGAGTGCATTAGGCTATCGTTGTGTTTAAATGCTTGAGTAATCTTTGTGAACATTAGTTTATGAATCAATTAGCGGATTTATTAGTCTAAATATCCAAAGATAACCTTAAAGTTAGTTTATGAATCACCTAGTGGAATTCGTAGGCAATAACCTAAAGGTATTCTCAAAAAGTTAGAACAAAGGCACACCCTACAACCTTAGAAAACACAACGCATTAAGAATAAGGACGTAACAATTCAACCAACAATAAAAGATAACTAGGGAGTAATATTATCTAGGTAAACACATTTTTAATCATCATACGAGCACACTTAAAAAAGACATAGCTACCCGTACTATTAGATAATAGATAGTAGAAGTAATCAGTAGAAGTACCACCCCCAAACCAATTGCCCCGAGATTTTACCCTTAGCTTTCTAAAAAACCAACAAAAAGAAAAAAAAAAAAATCATCCTCAACCCCAACCTTAGCGTAATACACTTCTTGCTAGCATTCCTATTCCCCTAGAGAACGATATCAATACCCGAGGCTTACCCAATACTACACTTCAACGATTAGGTTCACTGCCTAGGGTGTTGAAAAACTTGCTCGACGAAAAGGAAGTTCCTTTGACCCTGAACGCGCTTCGTACGCGCATCAGATACAAAGATAATGAAAGCAACTATTGTGAAATAAGAAACAACCGGGCATTGTTTAATTTCACATGCATTTGCGAAGAAAATATTGGACGTGGCCATGATCGAGAAACGACCACATGGATCATAGTTAATGGTGTTCTCTGATCATGACGGACTATCCCAATTACTTGAGGAGTTAGGTCATTTCATTATGTTTTTCACCGGGCTTAGATCTAGTTTTCAGTTACTGCGTAAAAGCATAACGCCGTATACTAGCCTCAAGCTCAATGGGAGGTAATGAAGAATGGCTTACTGGACGAGATGGTAATTTGCAGCTCCATGTTGAAATAGACTTGAAAGAAGGATATATTTCCGGCCCCCTTGTATGAGATAATTTGTGGATAGTACAGTTGTTCGAAAAAGTGTTTGGGACACTATAGTAGGAAAATCATTCACAAGAACAAGAAAAGGAAGAGAGTATTACGAGGTTAAAATATCTGTGCATGGTACTTTCTAAAAATATCGATAAATTAAGAATGGATACAGTCATACACCTTGACTAAGCTTGGTAAAGTTTGAGTCAGACAACTTGGAATAACCTAAGTCGGAAATATCACTACTTGGGTATTGAATCAGCTTGTGTGAGTGAGGTACTACAATGTCTTGCTCGTGACCTCTTGGTATAGTGAAAGGGATCTTATGTTGATGTGTTTTCATAAGCGGGAGTATGAAAGGATTATGTGTAGACAACACAATAAGCTTTCATACTTGCCCTCACAAAATGTAGAAGTGTCACACAGGTGCACACTAAACAGAACATGTAAGCAGAAATAAGAAATGTGTGATGAATAAAATGAGACTAATGAGGATATGAAAATATGTGTTAGTTTCATTTAGAGATTATACGGTAATTACCCGAAGTATAAATTTAGTCCGGTATAAACATTATGGGGTAATAAATGACAATAGACGAAACAGGAATCCCTAAGGGATTGTGTTCGTTCGACCGATCCTAGGGAAGGGGTGAGTTTGAATCCTTTTCAAAATTGAATACTTGTCCTACAAGTATTATAGAATGTCTCTAGGGAGCCTATAAATACCAAGACTTCCTAAGGAATTCTCATAACACACAACTAAACCTTAAAAACCCTCTCCCCTTCTCCTCTCTACACTATCAATCGACAAAAGGGATTAAACCCTTTGGACCAATCTCCTTAGTCGACCTAAGTTGACTTTCACCAATCGACTTCTAGTCAATTGGTTACCTTGTTTTCGTACTTGCCTAACTTGCGTAGGTTCGAATCCTTAGTTCCCCCTGTGCAGTACTGGTGGATACCTGATGCATTCCAAGCTGTGGTTTTTCTCTTGAAAACCCTAGATCAATCGTCCAAGGAAAAAGAGAGTGAACCACACGTTGCAGTTTGATAAGAACTTACGTACGCTATCTTCTATAAGTTCTTTGGACCATTTTGGACTCTAGGTTGTTTAGACCTTGATCTAGGATAAACAATAAGCACAGCGGAATAAAATAAAGAATATTATTATTATCGAAGGTTCTTCGTCATCATATCTAACAACTACAATACACTCCAACAGCCCCAATACTACACGATCAACTGTAGTGCGTGTTACACACCTTGTAACAGGGATCAATTACTTGACCTTGAGGCTAAACACTAGTCGAATATCACCTAGTCTAGGCGTTTACAAACCCATGCCCTAGACACACACACACCCCTTTGGTGTTTTACATCTTGAAACACCTTAAACCTAATGCCTCTATTCTCTTTATATAATAGAGAATTAGGTTTACAAAATACTACAAAAGACTAATAAGTAAAATCTTTTTTATCAAGCAAGTCCCTTGTGTTTTGCATTGTCTTCTTTCTTCACTTGTAGTTTTATATTTATCAACTCAAATATAAAACCCAACACAGTTGATTAAGAAGCTTACATATCTACAGGAAACAAGTAAGTCTTCTATAAACACCCTTTATACGTGTTTAGGATTCTGTTATATCACATATTAGCAAAGATCTTGCTAGCTATGGTTTGTCTGGCTGCATGGTCACATATGTGTTTACTTCCATTACAGTATGTTTTATTGGTCATGCGGGATACCACAAGAACCCTACATAATATATATAGAGACGGAAAACTAATGCCTCGTGATACGCAAGTGACAATATTCAATTTTGAATGCTCATCGCTAGCATTGCAATATATCACATGTGTGACAGGATTGACTTGACTAACGTGATGGTTTACTCAGACATTGTAGCAAGTGGATGGGATAATCTAGAAAGTATTACTCCCTCCATATCAAAATTATTATCCTCTGATAAAAACACATAATTTAACAAAAATATAATTATTACTATATATTCTCTCTTACTTTTGTCAAAATGACAATTTTACCCTTAACTAATTAATTAGTGTCTTTTTAAAGTTTATAATATTAATTTCATCCAGTGGTAATATGGTAAACTCGATCGAACTTTCCTATCTATATTTAGTAGTGGACAATTAAATTGGGATAAACCAAAAAGAAAACATGGACTATTATTTTGGGATGGAGGGAGTATCATATTGCAGCCATCATGCAAAGTCGCCAAGGTATTGTAGAAGTTCGTGGGTTATAGACTTGATTTTGAGTTTTTGAAATAAAACTCAAAACCATGTCAAAATCGATGTCAAATTAAATAAGAAAGTATTTGTTAGAATCTAGGTATGTGTGTGTGTGTGGTAATAATCAAATAATCTTGATATATTCCTTGAATAGTGCTGTGATTACTTTTAGATTAAAGTAATCATGAAATCCTCAATTAGATAATTTAAAGAAATGCATGTTGTTTCTAAGGCAAGAGATAACAAAACAATACACAAAAATTTGTTATGTGTGTTATATTTGGAAGAGATCAATTCTGTCATATAAAACATAACCCAAAGTTAGTTAAATTCACTTAAAAAAAGGTTGGCGGGAAAAGTAACAACTGTTATGAAAACTTGTGTGTTTTGGTGAGAAAAACTAGTTGGAGGGAAAACTGGGTATTACCCGAATCCCAACAAGGGGATCTACCCCTTTACCCTACAAGTGGGCATGCTCCCTTAACTGAAATGCCCCATAACTTGTACTATTTTTTTTAAACATAACCTACATGAACCGAAGTAACTTCGTGTTACTTCTCATATGTACTTTATAAATTCTAACAAGAATCATGCTCTCAAACTATTTTTATATTAAAGTAGACTCAAAGACCTTCTGATACATTTGGCCGCCGGCCAAAAGGGTCTAGCCATCGCCCAAAGCCTTTATGAGGCCTTTGGCCACCGGTAACACTTCCTAGTTGCAGGCTAAGTGTCTCAGAACTGCACTTTACTTATTTTTTTTACCTGTTTCATTGGAAAACATACTTACACTTAACGTCATGACATGAAACTTTGCAAAACTAATACAAATACGTAACTAAAAAAATATATAGTTTTACAAACTTTCAACATGAGCGGAAGCATGTTTTTGTGGTTGTGCCAAACGCGCCTTTTAAAACTACAAACATGACTAAGGCACAAGCTTGATACATAAATTAACGCGACTTGTTTCTAAACTGATTTTAAACATACTTGGGGCGTTTGCAAGCTAAATATCAAAGTGTAAGTAGGAGTCGCTCGTAACCTATACCCGAGCATGGCCGCTTTCTCCAAAAAAGCACCATTAGCTACAATCTACAAGCCCCTTAACGCTTATCTTATTTTACCTACATAAAACATGAAGATGAGAACGCTAAGTCCTTGCGACTTAGTAAGTAGACAGAACATATACATGAGAATACTTGTAATTATAACTTGAATATAAAATTAAATGACATACCTTGAAATGTACGATTATAGTCATCTTGATACTTGTTCGTAACATGAATATGATTTATATTTTGAATTTTTATTATCAATACATGATATCTGAGCTTGTGATTCTAACTAAACAATGCTTGGTCATCTTGCTAAATGAGAACTTCCCTAATCGCCGAGTTCTCTTCTTGGGGTTCTAACTTGTCATCGTGCTTATCTATATTTGGGTCATCCACAAAGGATGCTTGATCATATACTTGACAAGTTATTTCTATACATGATTCATTCACATTGGATGTAAACATTATCATAAGCACGGGTCATCTCAAAGGATGTTTCTACAGGAGTTCTAAATTGTGCACTTCTTAGGCACGTTACTTGACCTTTGGTGCATTTATTGGGCACCAAAAACTTGTCAAAAGATGCTTCTTGTGAGCATCCTAAACATGGTTTGTCTCAGCTATATCTGAAACCTTGTATACGTTCTAACATCATGTTCAATCTAGTAACATGAAGCTAATGAGCCTTTACTCACTTTTAGGTCTTGTTTAGCATTTCGTAAGCTTTTCACGAGCACCTAATCACATGATAACCATTCTAATGTTATTAGAGCTTGCTAACACATTCATCTAACATGTATTGGGTCTAAATAACTGATAAAATCAAATAGTATATACTTTCTTCTATCGAATTCCCTTATTATATGCTCATATTTCTGGTACTTATATAAGATTTACTACTTAATTGCCTCCTATTTGTCTAATAGGATTTATTTGAGAATTGGAGCGAGAAGATGGATAATTGAGAAGCTATTTGTTGGAAAAAAAGAAATAGCTGGATCATAGGAGATATGCAATGTAAAGGGCATCCAAGGCCTGCGTCATAGTCACAATTGAAACAGTCTTACTAAGTCAACCCAAAAGAGTTATACAACGTAATCACATCGATGCAAATACGCTGTATCAATATTAGTAACTTAATGGTTATCCGTACCTCAAGACCTATATGGCGTAACAAGAACGTCACATATATGCCATATCTGTGAATATAAAGTTAACGAGAGTTGATGCTAAGTAGCGCTTCATTTACCTCTACACCGTAAGAGCATCAAAGTCTGTAAGGATTTTATCTCTAGGGCATATACGCCGTAACTGGATCAATCCAACTGTGTCGTAACCATCAAAAGACTTTGAATAAATAATTTACCGATAGATAACCTAGACATACACCACTTCATTCACAACCATTAAACATTCATTCCATATCTTAGTTGGAGGACGACTAGAGTTCCATTAAGGGTCATTTTCCAATAAGATATAGAAGAACTTTTCAAGGGAGAAATCACAACCAAACATCATTGAAGATAGATCGACATAGAGTAATTGTATCAAACCCAATGTTTATTACTTTTCCAGTTTTATTCATTAACTTTGCTGCCCTTTACAACATGTCCGGCTAAACACCTTTGGTGTTAGCCTAGTTATGATTATAGTATTGTTATGTTCATTCTTCCTTCGTTTAGCTCCTGATTACTAGGTGTAGAGACATACTCACTCGAGAATCAGGGTGATCAAAGGATTGACAACCTCTTGGTTGTATATGGATTGACTAAATCACCACCTAAATAAGTATTAGCACTTAAACACTGTAAGTTAGATGCCTTAATGACCAATTAGGCACCTAAATGCTAAGAAGTGAGCATGTTAGCATAAGAACAAGTCACATAGGTAGTTGACACTTAAAGACTATGGAATTGTTAATGGGTATAATGATAAGTCTACCGAGACTAGGAACTATAGGCTAGTAACATAATGAACAATTATGCCTAACGACCCATGATCACTAATAAAACTGATACTTAGACGTTGCACTATGAAGACGAATATAGCACTAGTTAATGATTAACTAGGTTAACCCATTTTCTCCTCTTGATTAATTCAAACCAATTACATTCTCTCATTTTAGTTATTTAATTTAATTTTATTCAATTTAATCATGACAATTCAATTGATTTGTTAATAGGCTTAAATTGATAGACCGCCTCATACTGGGAACCATTATCGATTTACCATTTCACTACACACGATTGGGTAATAATCGATCAAGTAAGGTGTTGATCCAAATAGGTAGACGAGACTTTATAAATTTAAGACATGATCAACGCATATCAATAACTTAAACATGATCACATAAGGCGCTATATCATCATTAAACACACTTTTTACAAAAAAAGCTTTTTGTGTAGAATTTATGGGTTTCTGCTGTAATCTGCACTTTTGACCCACTTATACTTAAAATTAAACCTTGAGACCACTTGGGTTGAAAAACTCAGAGAGCTAAAAGTAGGCTTTTACCTCATGTCAATACGATAAATGGTCTATTTTCTTCGACCCTTTAAAGTCGGCACAAGATTCAATTCAACATGCTGATCTAACTTTAAGACGTCTCCAAAACGACCCAAAACCCATGATAAGCTACTCTAACCTTTAAAAAAACTTGTATGTCAGCTTATTTGACATATTAAGATCATTTTTCATCATGCCCATAAGCTATCTTGCTAGTTTAAGCATTTAATGAGCTAGTTCCAAACACCCTTTATAAGTTATACTCGTCATAACATGAAAATTCATAAACATGATTTTTACTACACAATTAACCATACTTTCACCCACTTGTTTCTAACATAACAAAACTTTTAACATCATGTTGCATCATAATTCACCATAACTAAAACTAGGTTCACATATAACCACCAATTAATATGGAACTTAACATAATTCTTAACATGATCTTACCTTGAAGATGATGTGGTTATTAAAACTTGATTACTTCTAAGATTATCCCAAGTCACCTCTAACACCTTTCCTTGCTTATCAACACTTATGCACAATGATTCTTGAAGCCCTTGTATCAATCTTAGCGCTAATAAGTTAACTAATGATTTTCCCTCCTTTTTGTTCCTGTGCTGACACATTCCAACAAAAAAAACATACATACGTGTATCTTTGTGGTTTAAATTGTGATTTTTCTTCATATCAAGAAAAGGTACTTAAAGCTTATCAAGTAAGTTTCATAATTTGGCAAGATTAGTCCTTATCGTTAAATCTTTTGCACCGTTAGTCCTATTCTGTTAACTATTCGCATTCTAAGTCCTTATTTTTATAAAATACTAACATAAGGACTTCTGTTATTTTCTAAAGGAAATATATAAATCTATTTCTAAAACTTATAAAAAACGAGGTGGTACATTGACCCTTACACTTAGTTGTATCGGCATCAAGCTACTTTAAACGAATATGCACTTCGCACTTCTTGACTCAACTATAAGCTAAACCTAACTAAGCCCTTGATCTCAAGTAAATAAGAATTACACAAAATATACGAGATGACACTAAAATCACCAACAATATTTTAAACTGAATGGTATAATTTTAGAATGTAAAACATAACATGATTAAAGATGTTGAGACTTTAATAAGATATAGGGTGTGAAAAGTAAGAAAAAGGGTAAAAAAAAATAAAACAAAAGGGATTAAAATCATAGAAACTCAAAAAGTGCTCTTTTGATACCGTTGACAATAAGAGTGCACATAATTGAGCACATTTCATTAAATTTTCGCACTGATTGCAGTATCCAAAGTGTCACGTAAGGTCAAAAATCTGTTTTCAATCTTTTTGTGTCACTCTATTACTTTACTAACAGAACATTTATTTTTATGACCATATATAATAAGTAAGATAGCAATATAATTATAAGTCCAAATATCCATGATGTATTAGAAGACACTAATAAACGAAATTCTTTAACACGATATTGTTGGATTCATCGGAGAATATGTAAACTAGCATATACTAAATAAACATTTGAAACGACAATTATTCCATAGTATATTGCTTAACTAGCAACAGTTTAGACATTGTATCTAACGAAAAGACGCACAAAATACAACAAGTCAAAAACATTAAAACGTAAATTTTCTTGTTTCTTTAAGTTGCAAATACGCCAAAAGCTTTGATCCTTTACGGCGATGACGCCCATCAACTTATATATCAATAGGCAAAGTTAGACAAGAGAAAATTAGTGACTTAATATTCTCGACATAAAAATGTCTTGAATTTGTATATGCATTCATTTATTTGTATATCTATGTCATTACATGAAAAAGATTATGTGCATATGTGTAATTTAATAGATATTATGACATGCTTATTAGAGTGTAAAAGAGTTTAACTTATACTTTCTTAAATTATAACGAGAATGGAATTTACAAACTACTTTGTAGTAGATAGTAATTTCACCCAAATAACGCTAAGCCAAATATACGTAATCATGTGATCGAAGTTAAGGTATACATAATTGAAACATATGGCAAAAATATATCTTAGCCGGCCTTGTTAGAGAAAAAACAGCTGATCACAGTCATAACATCCCCATGACATTGGAAATTTCACCAACTTATATCTTTGTCATTTTGTCACCATAAAATCCTCAATATTTCAGCCTCATAACAATTCATTTCCATTTGTTTCCTTGACTTCGACATAGTATAAGTTGTATCGTCCCTTAAAAATCCAAGAAACATTTACTACTTCATTCCAATTTCAACACCTTTTTTGCATTGATAAGTTAATATGGTTTGCTATAGGCCACCATATTGGCTTACACTCATCTTCATTCATGTTTTACAAACATGTATACCATCGTTATCTGCACAAAATGACTCCGCTAGGCTAATAACATTTAGAAGCTCGCTTACTAACTTCGGTGCTTTAAACAACTGGGACGTGAAAGTTTCGCCGTGCAAAAATGATACACCAATTTGGAAAGGAATATTATGTAAAAATGGAAGTGTGACCGGCTTACAGCTTGAGAACATGGGTTTAGGTGGGACAATTGACGTGGACACATTGGCTGAGGTTACAAGTATTCGTACGTTAAGTTTTATGAACAATAGCTTTGAGGGCTCGATGCCTAACTTAGCGAAGTTTGGCCCATTACGCGGGCTTTTCCTTTCAAATAACAGGTTTTCTGGGGACATAGGAGCAGATGCATTTAAATTGTTTAGTTCTTCGATGAAAAAAGTTGAACTAGAAAATAACGAGTTCACGGGTAATATTCCAACATCACTTACGCAGTTGTCTCCTCTAACTGATTTGCAGCTTCAAAACAATAAGTTTGATGGAGAGATACCAGATTTTGAGCAGATAGGTTTAAAAGCGAACTTTGCAAATAATCGACTTGATGGTTCAATACCAAAGGGGCTCAGGAACCAGGATCCCAGTGCGTTTGCAGGTAATATTATTTTTCTTGGGCAAATTTACATGTTTCATTTGAAATTATATAGACTAGGCCACATAAAGAGTTTTCATACTAATATATCAATTGTGTCACTAGAAGTGTGGGTACTGTGCCGCCAGTAAGTACTTATAGTGTCAAAAAATATCGTAGTGGCGGATTTTCAAATTATTGTCACACTTTTCTGTTTAAAGTGTTTGTAACCTAAACGTGTAGTACCATTTACCAATACTATTGGAAAAAAGCGGGCCATAACAAATACATTTAACTACTCGTTTGAATAAGCTACGAAGATGCAAGAGTTAATGACACTAATTTTATGTCAGTCACATCTCCAACCAACCTACACTCTCCTTGGTGTCACTAAAATCTACCTTTCCGCCATTTTCATTTAAACCATTTTAAAAGAGATGTTAACTCCGAAAAACAAATGGGCCACTGGAGAGATTTTGTGAATAAAAGGTCTAGGATTCGAGTCTCGGCTCTTGCTCACTCCAGTTGGTGCCTTACTAGGCTAAGAGAGTTGTCAGAGCTATTCTTTGTTGGGTGGACAATAACTGGTACCAAAATGTACCTAGCGTAAGGGTGTTCCCGCCAATTGACAAAATTTTATTATTTATTTATTTATTTATTTATTTATTTATTTATCTAACAAGGAGATTTGGCAATTTGGGCCATACAGGAAACAACGTTTGCGGTAAACCTCTTAGTCCTTGTAAAAAGAAAGTAAGCAAAAAAATAATCATCATCATAGCTATTGCGTCCCTGGTCGCAGTCTTAGCTGCAATCATGATAGCCTTATTCGTCTGTCGCAAAAGAAAGAGCCACAAAAACACATACAAAAACCATCAAGTAACGAAAACTGAGAGAAAGGAAACTAAGAAGCCACATGTTAACGAGATTCAAATGAACAAAGAAGAGAATTACAAGAGAACCGCTAACGGTGGAAAGCTCCATTTTGTGAGGTCAGATAGGGAAAGGTTCGAGCTGGAAGACCTTCTACGAGCTTCAGCTGATGTACTGGGAAGTGGGAGTTTTGGATCTTCATATAAGGCAATGCTTGTAGGTGGGCCTGCGGTGGTTGTCAAGAGGTTTAAGGAGATGAGTAATGTGGGAAAAGAAGATTTTCATGCACATATGAGATTGTTGGGCAGCTTGGAACACCCTAATTTGCTACCACTTGTGGCTTTTTACTACAAGAAAGATGAGAAGCTATTGATTACTGATTTTGCTGCAAATGGTAGCTTGGCTAGTCATCTTCATGGTAAGTTCACTAATTTCATGCAAATTTCATTTGTTACATTATTCATACATACTGATATATAACCAATAATAAAAGTGATCGGCTATACAAATTTTTAAACTGAAATTGAACAAGGACTAGAAACATAACTTATTTAAATTGGGTGCATTTAGCACAAGTTATCTGTGTCCTGTGATGCTCGGAAACCCCTCGGTACCTCTACCCTTGTATATAAAACTACAATAAATTAGCCAACTATATACAGTTTTTGCATTAAGCACAAAATCAAGACTTTGTTATAGGACCCTCTTTAACTTATCTTGTTTTGTTGACAGTTAAACGAAGACCTGATGAGCCAGGATTGGATTGGGCAACAAGACTAAAGATCATCAAGGGTGTAGCACGAGGACTTGATTATCTTTACAACGAGCTTCCTCGTCTATCATTACCTCATGGTCACCTAAAATCATCAAATGTGCTTCTTGATGACGATTTTAATCCCCTTTTAGCAGACTACACTCTAGTGCCCGTCATCAATAAGGACCACGCCCAACACCTCATGGCGGCCTATAAATCTCCAGAATTCACTCAACACGAACGCACTACAAAGAAAACTGACGTGTGGTGCTTGGGGATCTTGATACTAGAGATGTTGACAGGGAAATATCCCGCGAATTATCTAGAACAAGGTAAGGGAGGAAAACCAGATTTGGGGACATGGGTGAACTCAGTAGTGAGGGAAGAATGGACAGGTGAGGTGTTTGATAAAGAAATGAAAGGAACGAAAAATGGGGAGGGGGAAATGTTGAAGCTCTTAAAGATCGGGATGTGTTGTTGCGAATGGGATATTGCGAGGAGGTGGGATATAAAAGTGGCGATTGAGAAGATTGAAGGGTTAAAAGAGAGGGAAGACGAGGAAGATTACTCATCTTACGCAAGTGAAGGAGACGCTTACTCTTCACGAGCGATGGATGATGATAATTTCTCGTTCTCAGTTACGAGTTAAAGTTGATACCGAGAATATTGGTCGTTTTGACCATTATACGACATAAAGCATGTAACGACCTGGTTGTCCTGTTGGTTTGTTAATTCTTAATTCAAAGAAAAGATGGATATAAGATACGAAAGAGTGTGAAAGTATGGACATATTAGATGTGATTCGTTTCTTTCATACATCTCTTTAGTAATTTGTTAACACGCTAAAGTGCAAGAAAAATAGTATTTGTGCAAAGTGTAGAATAATAAGATTGATTGTAATTCATTGAGTTGCCAAGTCTCATACGAGACATATAAATGTACACAGAAACCTAGAAAGTCATGGGCCTTGGGAAACGGGCCTAAGACAAATACAAGTGCATACAATACTACTAACACACCCCCGCACTTTGAGCGGGAGGACACCGAACACTCAAACTGTCAAGAAAAATTCTTCAAATAGAGTTGAAGGCAATCCCTTAGTGAAAATATCAAAGAAATTGATAGCGAGAAGGCACATGAAGAACTCTAACTTGACCTGCAGCCACCAAATCCCGAACAAAATGAATGTCAATCTTGATATGCTTGGTCCGTTGATGCTGAACCGGATTGGATGACATGTAGACGGCACTAACGTTATCGCAGTACACAAGTGTTGCGGAAGAAACCGGAGTATGTAGCTCTTGAAGAAGATTCCGCAACCAACACGTTTCAGCAACTGCATTGGCAACCCCGCGATATTCTGCCTCAGCACTAAAGCGAGACAGTGTCCGTTGGCTCTTAGAGGACCATGAGAGTAAATTGTTGCCAAGAAAGACACACAGCCTATGGACCGCCGAGTAGTTGGGCAACCAGCCCAATCAGTATCAGAATAAGCAACCAATGAGGTAGTAGAAGATGAATATAACTGTAGCCCATAATCCAAAGTACCTCGAATGTAGCGCAAAATCCGTTTGAGCGCAGAGAAATGAGGCTCTCGCGGATCATGCATATGTAGACAGACCTGCTGAACAACATAAGATATATCTTGACGAGTGAATGTGAGGTACTGAAGCGACCCCGCAAGGCTCCGATATAAGGTGGGATCAGATATCAAACTGCCATCATCACCCAGTTTAGACTCAGTGGTAACCGGAGTCCGACTGGAGTTGCAATCAACCATGTGAACACGCTCAAGGATCTATGTAGCATACTTGCGCTGCGATAAAAACATACCAGAAGTGTCACGAGTAACATATATGCCCAAAAAATAATTTAGTGATCCCAAATCTGTCATAGAGAACTCCTTATGAAGAGCTGCAATAATACGCTGAAGTAATCCATCAGAAGAAGCAGTCAGTACAATATCATCAACATATAATAAAAGATAAGCAGTGTCAGTCCCCTGATGATAGATAAACATGGAGGTGTCACAGCGACTATGTGTAAAGCTAATCCCAAGAACATATGTAGCAAAACGCTGAAACCAAGCCCGAGGAGCTTGTTTCAACCCATACAAAGATCTGCGTAACAAACATACATAATCCGGGTGCTCAGTATCACGGAAACCAGGTGGCTGGTGCATGTAAACAGTCTCAGATAAATCCCCATGTAAAAATGCATTCTTAACATCAAGCTGGTGAACAGGCCAATGTCTAGAAGCAGCCAAACTGAGAACAGTGCGAATAGTGCCAGGTTTAACAACCGGGCTAAAAGTCTCATCAACATCAACCCCCTCTATCTTAGTGCTGCCATTCGCGACAAGGCGAGCCTTGTAGCGACTAAGAGTACCGTCAGCCAAGTACTTGTGGCGAAATAACCACATACAGCGAACAATATTGGTGTCCGTGGGACGAGGTACAAGAATCCAAGTTTTGTTTTTAATAAGAGCAGTAAATTCATCATACATAGCATTTAACCAATTAGGGTCATGAAAAGCAGCGTTATAGGAGTGTGGTAAAGGGGAAACAGTAGACACATGGCAAGCATAACGAGGATTGGGACGGGTAGTCCCAACACGAGAACGTGTAACCATGGGATGAACTGAGGTCGTGGTCAAGGTAGGGTCAGCAACATGGGGGGGGGGGGCCTTGGGAAACGGAAATGGAAACGGGGGCCGTAGGGTGTGTAGGAGAGGTGGGTGGTGGTGGGGAGGAAGGTACATTCGGTGATGCCATAGAGGGTGAAGAGGGAGGGTCTAGTATAGGGGGAATGGGGGAAGGAGGTGGGGTTGTTAGTCTGGGAGTAGGTGGAGTTGGTTGTGTTGGTGGAGTTGGGGTGAGTTTTATGATGTTGGAAATGATGTTAGGTGAGTCATCTAAGAAGTCGTAGGATGGTTTCACAGTGGGTGTGGTGGTGCCAAAGGGAAAAACGGTCTCATCAAAGGTGACATGACGAGATATAATGATTTTGTTTGTGTTTAGGTCTAAGCAACGATAGCCACGATGATTGGTGGCATGTCCCAAAAATATGGATGGTGTGGCTCGTGGTCCAAGTTTGTGGTTGGTATCTATATGAGGATAACAAAGACACCCAAAGACACGTAAAATACGGTAGTCAGGTGGGGTGCCAAACATGCGTGTAAGGGGAATGTCATTATCAATAGCACGGGAGGGTAGGATATTTAAAAGTAAACCTCATTATAACAAATATACTTATGCTGTTCAGCAGGTCTGTCTACATATGCATTTTAACAAATATGTAAAATACAAATATACTTATGTTGTTCAGCAGGTCTGTTCAGCATACTAAAAGTAAACCTCATTATAACAAATATGTATTTTAAATGACAAGTTAAAAATGTCAGTATATAATCAAACAAATCCAGTCACTAAATGTTTTAGTTAAGGTGTTTTACCTACAAGTACGAAAGAGTGGGTTACTACTATCGCCAAAGACTAATAGCTACACAAAATGAATGTGGAATACATTTTGATCGTATTGCAACACAATTTCTTGATTCAAAGTGTGGTAAAGCCAAAACATGATAGAAACTAACACCTATCTACGATTTAGATACTAAGATTTAAGATATGCATGGTGACACTTATCGGAGTCTCACAATATATCAGTCACTACTTTTCTGCCGTAAAGTGTTTTTGGTCATTAACAAAGTGTTCTAACATGTTCACCACATTATATATAAGAAACCCAATCCACAACTAACATTTGTGCCGGAATTAGGGGGTTCCCAAGGTGTCACAGGACCTGATCAAAATTTGATTTGCAGTGCTATTTTTTGTAAAAAAAAATACAAAATTTTCGTAAATGCACCTGATCGAACGATGTTGAGTGTGCAAAACCCAATCCCACATCGATAGAAGCATAAACTCAAAGTTAACTTAAAAGCTTGGTTTTCTAATACTTACTTATTTGATCCTTAGTAGGTAAAATATTGGTAAAAGTAGCAGTGAGCAATAGTTGTGAGTTGTGAGTTGTGAGCTGTGAGCTGTAGCCACAGCTCACCGTTCACAGCTTCTTAAAGAAGCATTAAAAAATAAGCATTTTTAAAAAATAGCAAAGCTCACCGTTCCTTTGCCAAACGAACAACAAAAAACAAAAAGCTCATTGCTCACCGCTCATCGCCCCAATAAAAATCCAAAAAGTTCCGCGCCAAACATAGCCATAATTTATGTCAAACTCAATCATTTCAACTAAAATCGCACTTTGATACATATATAGGGCGAATGGGTGATGGAAGTTGCAAATTCCATCTAAAATCGATTAAGTAGTTAGTATTACCAACAACGGATACTTCCTATGAACAGTAATATCAGTAGAATCAGTCATGTCTAATTGCTCCAATCTCAGTCCATTTGAAAGTTTGAAGTCAAATTTTTATACCAAATTTGCTAAAGCAAGCTTGTTTTTTTAAATGGTTTCTCCGGTAAAATATATTGCTCCAAAAAATAATTAAGAATATAGGATGAGGGTGAATCACATCTCATCCTGTTACAGGCAAACAAACGCACCTGTTGTACTTCAAACAAAAGCTATCATAAAAGAGACATGCCATTATTATGAACCTACCAAAATATAACGTCAACAACAAAACTAGAACTACTTCCTAACTCTACCACGGATACAGATATCTCTCACGTCACAATAAGCAAGTTGTTCCTTAGTTAAGTCATTAACATCATACACATAACCATCATAATCTTCATACTCAAGAAGACTTGTATCATTAGCACCTCCACTAGCAAAACATAATTGGGCTAACATAACATACACGACTAACACTCCCCCGCAATTTGAGCGTGAGGACACCGAACACTCAAACTGGTACGAAACTCCTTGAACAAAGGTGAAGGAAAGCCTTTGGTAATAATATCCGCATACTAATATCTAGAAGGAATGTGAAAAACGCGAACCTGACCAGCAGCAACCAAATCTTGAACAAAATGAATATCAATTTCTATATGCTACATATGTTGATGCTGAACTGGATTAGAAGATAGATATACAACACTGACATTATCATAGTAAACAAGCGTAGCGAAATACAAAGGTTTATGCAGCTCTCGTAGCAAATTCCTCAACCAACAGGTCTCAGCAACAACATAGGCAATACCACAATACTTGCATTAGAACGAGAAAGCGTTGGTTGATGCTTAGAGGACTAGGAGAGTAAATTGTTGCCACGAAATACGCAATAGGCAGAAGTAGATCTCCGAGTAGTATGGCAACCAGG
>OU343218.1:208510720-208810355 GCA_910596185.1 Chrysanthemum makinoi | reverse complement strand
AACACAATATATACCCACACTTCTAGTGATACAATTGATGTGTTAGTAATGAAAACTCTTCAAGTGGCCTAGTCTATATAATTTCATATGTAACATGTAAATTTACCCATGAAAAATGACATTACCTGCAAACGCACTAGGATCCTGGTTCCTGAGCCCCTTAGGTATTGAACCATGAAGTCGATTATTTGCAAAGTTCGCTTTTAAACCTGTCTGCTCAAAATCTGGTATCTCTCCATCAAACTTATTGTTTTGAAGCTGCAAATCAGTTAGAGGAGACAACTGCGTAAGTGATGTTGGAATATTACCCGTGAACTCGTTATTTGCTAGTTCAACTTTTTTTCATCGAAGAACTAAACAATTTAAATGCATCAGCTCCTAGGTCCCCAGAAAACCTGTTATTTGAAAGGAAAAGCCCGCGTAATGGACCAAACTTCGCTAAGTTAGGCATCGAGCCCTCAAAGCTATTGTTCATAAAACTTAACATACGAATACTTGTAACCTCAGCCAACGTATCCACGTCGATTATCCCACTTAAACCCAAGTTCTCAAACTGTAAGCCGGTCACACTTCCATTTTACATAATATTCTGCCAAATTGGTATATCATTTTTGTTGGCTTTTCTTCACAGGTTGTAAATCGAGGCATCTATGACACATGATTTCCTTGTAATTTACCATGGTTTGTGTTGGTGTGCGAAAGAGATTTTGAGGCAAGGTGTAAAAACTATACGAATTGAATTGACAAGATATATGAACAAAACGAAATAACTAAAGACTTAATAACATAATTGTTGTACATAAACTAACATGACTCGATCCTATTTAAACATTGTGAAACGTCACCAAACATACTTGTGAAACGTTGTGATGTTTCGCTGGTAACCGTTTCTGTAACTGCCCTTTAAACGGGCCTAACCAACTTAACTAACATTGTTAACGGGGAGTTTGGATCAAGAAAAGATCCAACCCAAAGTCCTACCCCGTTTGACCCATAACAATAAAACATAAATAACATTGTATCAAATTTAACTAACAAACATTAATAAGGGGTTTACATCTCCCCCTTAATTTTGTAAGTTAAATGTCGTCCTTCCTTGGTTCTTGTTGCCTTCATGTGATGACGATGAAATCGTCTTCGCTTGATGTGTTCCCCTTGCTACTTCCGCTTGTGGTGCATCCCATGTTGCCTTCCTTCTTGACTTCATTATGAGCATACTTGAATATTTTCTTTGCATTCTCCTCTTGTGCTTCCTCTATGTCTACACTTGTCATTACATTGCCAAATGGTACATCACCGACCATATTCAACCTTGGCTCTCCATGCCCCGACCTTCGTGCTTCCTCGTAGTACACTTTAACTAGTGCTATATATTCCCTATAGCACTCCTTTACACCATGCCCATCTTCCCGAGTCAATCCCAAAGGAATTGCAACATCGCCCCACATGTTGTTAAATGACACATTCATATATCCACCCATGTCATCTACAAACTTATACAACGCTAGCAGTCTATCTTAATTACCCCTATCACCGGTGGTAATTCACCCAACACATCTTGTCTCATATAACCAATATAGAACCATTCCAACAATTCAATAAACTTCCTTCTCATGATTTCCCAGTTTTTTAACACTAACTTATTGATTTTAGTAAACAAAAACGAAGAAATGTGGGAATGTGTTTACCTTAAGATGATAAAGCGTCCCGTTGAGATGGAGGCTATCATCGATAAGTCTTGCTTTCGTCTTTTCATTACTTCTTCCATCTTTTATCAACGAGCATTCGTCACTAGGGTCAAGTAACTTATAGTATTTCCATACTGATCTTAATCATTCTTCATCACCCATATCCACGCTACTCCTTCTTGTCAAACATGTCTAGTTTGACACGCACGTCATCATTTACGACGAAACCTCGTCGCTGAGTTGGCTAATACTTAACACGTTCATTGTGATTTCTGGTGTATATAGTATGTTAGGAATCACAATACCTTCTTCCTTATTGTCAACAATTGCCTCACCGACACCATAGGCAACAATGAATTTCCTTTCTTTCTCATCTCTTCCCACCACTTTAAATTGATTGATAATATGGTTGAACAAACCCCTTATGGGTCTCATATGCTTAGCATGAGATTCGCTAATGTACCATATGTTGTTCCAGTTTCCCTGGTTTGTCCCTTTTACCATAAAGTCGGTCTCGACTTGAACTTGTTCCGTTCGCCAATTGAGTGCTTCTTGAATGATTGATTTGTTTTGTTCTCCAATGATTGATGTGGTTTGATTGTTTTGTTTTGCAGTTCCAAAAAAATGGCCTTACTTTACATCAAAACAACGCTTTCGAAGTGTAGGTGTACTCCTTGAAAAGTGGGAGGCGGTTGAATATATTTGAAGAGACTTTCAGGACGAAGTATTAAAGGATATAACCTCTTTGAGTTTATCCTGTAGTAACTGCTTGCCATGACTTGATAACCGTTTATGTTTTTCTTCCCACTTGTAACCGTTTGGGGTTTCACCCCTTTGTAAGAACTTTTTATTTAACGTCACTTTTGTGCCCCTCCTGACTTCGCCCACGGAACGTGGGCTCGATACCAATGTTGGCTTTCTTCACAGGTTGAAACAGTTTCATTTACATGATTGCCTTGTAATTTACCATGGTTTGTGTTGGTGTGCGAAAGAGATTTTGAGGCAAGGTGTATAAACTATGACAATTGAATTGACAAGATATATGAACAAAAAGAAATAACTAAAGACTAAAGAACAGAATTGTTGTACATAAACTAACATGACTCGATCCTATTTAAACATTGTGCAACATCACCAAACATACTTGTGAAACGTTGTGATGTTTTACAATGTTTAAATAGGATCGATTCATGTTAGTTTATGTACAACAATTCTCTTATTAAGTCTTTAGTTATTTCTTTTTGTTCATATATCTTGTCAATTCAATTCGTATAGTTTATACACCTTGCCTCAAAATCTCTTTCGCACACCAACACAAACCATGGTAAATTACAAGGCAATCATGTGTCGTAGATGGCTCGATTTACAACATGTGAAGAAAAGCCAACATTGGTATCAGAGCCCACGTTCTGATTCTTGGAACGAGTCATCTAGGAGGGGCACAAAAGTGACGTTAAATAAAAAGTTCTTACAAAGGGGTGAAACCGCAAATGGTTACAAGTTGGAAGAAAAACAGAAACAGTTATCAAGTCATGGCAAGCAGTTACTACGGGATAAACTCAAAGAGCTTATATCCTTTAATACTTCAAAGTCTCAAACAGAAAAGAATTCAAACCGTTTTCCATATTCCCAACCGCCTCCCACTTTTCAAGGAGTACACCCTACAACTTCCAGGAAAGAAAAACGATCTCGTTGTTACTTGTGTAAAGTAAAAGGCCATTTTTACTAGAACTACAAAAACAAAAAACCAGTCGAACCACATCAATCAATGGAGAACAAATCAAGCATTCAAGAAGCACTCAATTGGCCAAGGGAACAAGTTCATGTCAAGACCGACTTTATGGTAAAAGGGACGGACCAGAGAAACTGGAACAACATATGGTACATTAGCAAATCTCATGCTAAGCATATAAGTCCCATAAGGGGTTTGTTCAACCGTATGATCAATCAATTTAAAGTGGTGGGAAGAGATGAGAAAGAAAGGAAATTCATTGTTGACTACAGTGTCGGTGAGGCAATTGTTGACAATAAGGAAGAAGGTATTGTGATTCCTAACGTACTATATACGCCGGAAATCACAATGAACGTGTTAAGTATTAGCCAACTCGAAGACCAGGGTTTCGTCGTAACTTATGATGACGGTACGTGTCAAATTAGATACATGTTTGACAAGGAGGAAGTAGCCGTGGATATGGGTGATGAAGAGATGATTAAAGATCACCAGGAATTTATGGAAGAATACTATAAGTCGCTTGACCCTAGTGACGAATGCTCGTTGATAAAAGGGATGGAGGAGTTGAAAATGAACAAAGACGAAAGCCAAGACTATATCGATGATGAATACCTCAGTCTCAACGAGACGCTTTATCATCTTAAGGTAAACACATTCCCACGTTTCTTATCGTTTTTGGATTGCATGGCGGAACTTTCATGTCCCAATTGTTTAAAGCACCGAAGTTAGTAAGGGAGCTTCTAAACTTTATTAGCCTAGCGGAGTCATTTTGAGCAGATAAAAATGGTAAACTTGTTAGTAAAACATGAATGAAGATGAGTGTAAGCCAATATGGTGGCCTATAGCAAGCAGCCATATTAGCTTAAGATTAATGCAAAAATGTGGTGAAATTGGAATGAATTAGTAAATGTTTCTTGGATTTTTAACGAACGACACAACTAAATATAGTAAGTCGATGTCAAAGAAACAAATGGAAATGAATTGTTATGAGGCGGAAATATTGAGGGTTTTATGGTGACAAAATGACAAAGATATAAGCTGGTGAAATTTCCAATGTCATGGGATGTTATGATTCTGATCAGCTGTTTTTCTCAAACAAGGCCGGCTAAGCTTATGAATTAGGCTTATGCTTATATTATATAAGCAGCTTATGGCTTATATATCATGAGCTAGTAAGCCCTTGCTAAGTGTTTGGCTTAGCTTATCATAACTAATAATGTAAAATGACAAAAAAGTACATGAACATAAAATGATGCAGTTATTAAATGAGGTTATAAAAGTATTCTTATATAATATTGTTATATAAGCTCACCTCTCCACATAATAAGCCACAAAAATTTGGGCTTATCAAAACTCCCTTGTATAAGCTAATAAGCCCACTCTAAGCTTAGTTAAACACTTACTTTAAGCTTATTTAACACATATAAGCTAATAAAGTCCTAAGCCCATCATATAAGCTTAGCTAAACACCCCCTTGGTATACCTAATCTTTCAATCACATGATTAACAAGCCAAGTCTATTTTTAGTTGTAATACTCCCACCCCAACAGAGATGTCACAAATAATAGCAAAGCAACTAACCTTGAATGACAAATCTTATTAATAAGTTCATAAAAAAAGCAAAGTTCGACCATAAACCAAATCTGAGTCTTGATAAGTTCAAGCTCCAAACATTATTTAGTACTAGGTCCAAAGTCCAACATAAAGGGAATGAAAAATAAAAACTCCAAGTGCATAGTCTCTAAGGTCCAGCTAGCTCTCGTCACACATAATAGGAATGAGAGGTCATAAATAATGACAAAGCAACTAAACATGAAAGGCCAATCTTATTAGTAAGTTCATAAAAAGCAAAGTTCAACCATAAACCAAATATGAGTCTAATAAGAGCACTTTCAATGGTAACACCATAACGGCGTTAACGTGAGGAAAAGAGGCCCGCGTTGCTTTGGCAACGGGCGTTAAGGGGGAGGAGAAAAAAAAATCAAAAAATTTACATTTTACTACCCTCAAACGGCTACTATCCGTTATTTTTCAAAAAAAATTTCAAAAACTACCCTAAACGGCTACTAGCCGTTATTTTTCAAAAAAAAATTCAAAAACCTTTTTTTACCACTATAAATACCCAATTAAAACACCATTTCTTTTCACACTTCCACTACCAAATCCTCTCCATACTCTCAATCTTTCAACTTCAATTAACTGCAAAAAACAATGTCGGGAGGCAACGACGATACTTTCTACAATCTTCTCGCTAGTGGGTGGAATCCCTCAAACCCGGGTTCATCATCTAACCCGAACGCTGGTTCATCTTCAAACCCCAACCCACTAGGCTTATCGAGCCAAGAAATGTATCAACAACATCAAGCATTTCTGTATTGGCAACAACAAAACCAACAAAACACCTTAAACTCCAACTTTCAAAACCTACAATTCACACAACAATCACAACAATCACAAACTGAAACACATGATGTTGCTGACATACCCACGTCTCCTCCAAAAAAAGGAAAAGGTTGCATTAAGCGAAAATCAAAGAAATCCAAAGACCCCGAGCCAGTTGATTCTGATGAAGAGGAAGTTGTTGTTAACGCACGTTGGACTCCAGGAGAGGAAGCATTACTTGCAACATGTTACATAGTTGTTTCGGAGGATCCAAAAGTTGGAAAGTGCCAACCTAGAGATACGTTTTGGTATCGGGTGCGAAATGAGTTCAATAAAAACAACTTTCAACGGCGCAACAAGGACATGTTGTCAAGCAAGTGGAAAACTTTGAACGGCATATGCACAAAGTTCAACTCTCATTACAAACGTGCGAAACGGGATCAACGGAGCGGGGAAAGTGAGCTGGATGTGATGCAACGGGCAAAGCAATGGTATCGTGAGGAAACCAAGGGATCAGCTTTTGGTCTCGAAGACGCTTGGGAGGTTTTGCATCATTATAAGAAATGGAACACGGAACGGTTGATTTAACCGGCGATATGCCAAGCCAAACAAACAAGGATTTGTTTGGCCAAGATGAACAACCTCGCCCCATGGGAAAGAAACGTGCTACCAAGAAAGCAAGATCCAAGACTACAACAAGTACTGGGGAACAAGCACGGGAGGAACGAGCTCGTCAGCTTATTTCACCGAAACTATGGCAAACGAGTTTCGTATGAAACGAGAAGTCTCTCAGGCGTGGGTCACGCGCAGAAAAAAATCTCACAATAACAAGGTTGGAAGAGATAAAGTTTTTGATGACGCCTACTGAGGGGCAAGATCCAATGGTTGTGCAGTGGATCAATGACGAAAAAGATCGAATCATCGCAAAATATAACTTGAAACCTCGTCAGTAGATCGTATTTTTTTCGTTGTAATTTTTTTTTATTTCGTTGTTTTTTTTTTATTTTTTTTATTTCGTTGTATTTTTTTTTTAATCTCGTATTGTAATATGTTTTTAGTTTTAATGAAATGTTTGTTTTAGTTTAATAAATGAAGTGTTTGTTTTAGTTTAGGGGTTGAAATTGAAAATATGAAATGTTATTGGTGTTATTGATGTTATTGAGATGTTATTGTTGTGGGTGTTTTTTGGGGATGTTAATGTTAAATGTTAAAGCTGATGTGGCGCTGACGTGGACGGTGTTATTGGTGTTATGGTGTTATTGTTGTAAGTGCTCTAAGTTCAAGCTCCAAACATTATTTAATACTAGTTCCGAAGTCCAAACTAAAGGAAATGAATAATAAAGTCTCCAAGTGCATAGTCTTTAAGGTCCAGCTAGCTCTCGTCACACATTCTCATTAACCCTGAATACCTGCCACGGAAGAAAAGAAAATGCAGCTATGCTAATTGCCTAGTGCGCGGATGTAGATCACAAATAACAATAACAAGAACGTAATATAAAAAAATAAATACATAATATAAAGATCATGCTTAATTTCAAAAGATAATTCCTCCATCATATCATCACCTCAACACCAAAGTAATTAAAAAAATATAGACTGAAGGAAAAATGGTTTTAGATATTTATACCAAGTATCGTACATCATATCATATCATATGAACTCCCACGTGCTAAAATCATATCGTATCACAAATCATAGTGATACACTGGTCACGACTCCGGTGCATCTAAAATTAACGGAAGGTGGTACTACACTACACTACACTACACGACCACATGATCATATCAGATCATAAATATATCATATCATAAACATTGCCTAGAATGCATCTATACAGTTCCCTAAGTAATCAAAGGCTCTACCACGAGCAAATCATATCATAATAAAAAGGCTTCTCCGCGAGCAAATAAATCATATCATAATCATATGGGGAAACGCCGTGAAATGATCACACTGTCAATGGTGGTAAATCAAGTCATTGGCGCCACAATGACAAGTCTACGGTACCTCCACAGATAGTTGCTCAGTATTCCTAAGTCATGTCTACATATCTAAGGTTCAATGGTAGCACCGTGAACATATAAACCAACCAAACATCATTTTCATAAAAATCATTTAAAACACAGCTTTCCTCAAACATCATCATGATATATTAAAAAGATTTTCACAGTTCATCATCAATTATAAAATATGTTTCTCAAACTAAAAGGATCATATAGCATAAGGATGTCAAAAGGATTAACAGAGTATCGGAATGAATTCAAAAGAGTATATGAAATAACGACAAAAGAGAGTACGAGCATGCAAAAATAAGAATACATCAACGATTCAAGAGACCGTGTAAATGAACATCCGTACAAACAAATTATGAATCGAAATAAAAAGTATAGAGAGTCATCCATAACTTAAGAATCAATTGTGCACTCGATATTGACCAACCTAGTTAGTTATCATTCTAATAATCTACAATAGGAACAGACTACTATTAGCGATCTATCTTTTGATAAATAAATTGTGGTTATCAAGTGATTAATATTTTATTTATTCGCTGTTTATTTTGCATAGTCGTGTTGTATATCTATTGAAAATTAAATTTATGCATAGTGTCATTGTTTTAAACATACATATGTGATATGACTAACTAATTAAAATCTTATAAGCTCAAATATAAGCCATCTTCTTCCTCTATCCCATGACCACCTTAGTTTATTCATATTATCACAACTAAATTTATGTTTAGTCAAATTCAGGTTGCTAGATTTATTAACTAAACAGATCAAGTTGTACTTGTACGTACCATCATACTATCATAAAACATGACGATTCCGTTCAGAGTCGTAGCGGTGATTATCGCATCTCTAATGTATACAGCTTAGAACATATTGTACTACATTAATTCATTGTTAACTAGATTTATAATAGACTTAGGATTCATTTAGGTATGCCATATTTCCAGGACCCAAGTTACTGTTTATCATAATTAGTAGGAATCGTTTATGGTTCTATTGGCGTATGATTAAGCCATTGAACACTATTTATAAGATGGCTCGAGAGATTACCTCCAAAGGAATGATCACAAATTGAAAAATGACTTGAATGCGACCTCAAATAC
The DNA here is from genome assembly GCA_910596185.1 of Chrysanthemum makinoi. Taxonomy (NCBI): domain Eukaryota; kingdom Viridiplantae; phylum Streptophyta; class Magnoliopsida; order Asterales; family Asteraceae; genus Chrysanthemum; species Chrysanthemum makinoi. Next base: position 208,801,441 of record OU343218.1, on the reverse strand, counting down.
AATCACGAACAATAACTCGGCTCTAGCAATCCCTGTCGTGAACACAAAACTGTGATGTGAACCCGAACAGCAACTCAACCACGAACACTAACCGGACACAATCTGATCGAAACTCAAGCCCAAACGCGGACTCGAACCTCCAGCGAACAAACCAGAACTTTAACCCGAACCAGAAATAAAACTAGTCTAGATTATGAACAACGCACTCATGAACACACGAGCGATGCCTCCCATGATCCCAAGCTTGGATTTCCCTACTCTGCCGGCTCAAATTATTTTTGCAGATTTTCTTTGATTTGGGCATTGTTTGTGGTTAATGAAAGAAGAGGGAGTGTATATCTTATTTGACCAATAGATAATATAGGACTAAGAGTTTGGTTCAATAAAGATCAAAGAAAAACTAAAGATCAAATAAACCATTCTCAACCACTCATTTTTTCATTAAAACAATAAAATAAACTTTCACCTTCATTTTTAAAAACTAAATATCTCACAAACCATTAATCGTTAGACGAAACTAATCATACCATCACGACAAGCATAAAATTACCTTTAATTTGGTATCCCACATCATATACTTTCGTCGAAATTTTTGTTTTCCGACTTTTTTGTGGGTTTAGGGTTTACGGTTAGGGTTTAGGGGTTTGACTTTTGGGTTAGCTTTTTAGGGGTTAAGTATTTAGGTTTCTACGGTTTAGCGGATAGGGTTTAGGTTTTTGGTTTAGCCGGTTAGGGTTTTAGGGTTTAGGGTTTAGGGTTGGGTTTTTAGGTTTAGGGTTTAGGGTTTTTAGGGTTTAGGGGTTTAGGGTTTTTAGGGTTTAGGGGTTAGGGTTTTTAGGGTTTAGGGGTTGTGTTAACGCAAAAGGGTATTTTTAAAAATTTCATTTATAGTGTAATATATCGAAACCCGCAAAAACGATAAAAAATAAGTTCGTCGAAAGTATACAATATTGGATCTCTATAGAAAGATAATTTTATTCTTGTCGCAATGGTATAATTAGTTTTATCTAACTATTAACGGTTTGTGAGATATTTAATTTTTAAATATAAGGGTGAAAGTGAATTTAATTAATTTGATCAAAAATGAATGGTTGAGAATGATCCATTTGATCTTTAATTTTTATGTGATCTTTATTGATCTCACCCCATAGGACTAAATAAGGTGATTATGGGCTGAGAATTCGGGTTCATGCAAACGTTTTTCTGACTGATTCCACTATGAATACGTCTACATTCCAATGGTTTCCTATTTCTATTTTTCAATTTTTTAATTCCATTTTAATTTGATACTTAACTTTTTAATTAGCCTTTCATTTATCTTTTATATAATAAAAGAATTACATCATTTCAGAATATTTTTGGAAAACCCTTCTCATTGAAAAAAAAATTGAGCCAATAGGAGAGCTCAATTTCACCACGTAAGCAAAATCATGTGATTTGATTGGTTAATAAAAATCAAAATTAAATTGATTTTGGTCAAACTTTAATAAATTTGATGGAGAAATTTGGTTGATAAAAAAAATACATAAAAATATAGTTGTTAAATTTGTGAAAACAAAAACTTAAAAACAGATGAGATAATTAATAAAACTTTAGTGGTTGATTTTTTAAAAATTATATAGAGTTAAGTGTAATATTATAAACCTCCATGTTTTTTAATAATTTTGGATTATAAACAAATACCCCTCATACTTTATTCCCTTTAAACTTTATATTTTAAAAAATACAATGTATATGTTGTTTTAAAATAACAACATATAAATTTACATAAGATTATAAGTATCAATTTTTTTTTATACGCTCAATAAGAACTCATTTATTTTATTTTTAAAATAACCTACGTGGGCACGAGTTTACATTTTAAATACGGCTAAATTATTGAAAACGGAAATATAACTATCAAATTGTAAGCACGGTTTACTTTAATATAAAAATAAATATACGCGATTGTACTTATAACAATGATTCATGTTATTCTTATTTATTTATATAAGGCTATAAAAAAAACATTTTTATAAAACATCAACATAATATCAATGCTCATTATAAAATAAGTATACTTTAACTTTATCAACACTCATTATGTGCTATTAAACTTGCATCTATCTACAACATAATATTAGTAGTGAAATTTAAATAACAATATCAACATCTTTGTCAGCTAAATAAAATTAAATCTTGAGTTACCTGACAGAAATTTTTATGTGTAAACTTCGTGCGTGCACAAAACTTATAACTATATAATTATATGCAATTACCTTTAAAAACACAATATTCAGTATTAATACAGAATAATTTTTTTTGTCAAAACCCTGTGCGTGCACAGGTATTATAACTAGTTAATTTATATAAGAAACGTCACTTTTATTTCTCTTTGTATATGATAAGATGAATAAGAACTTTGTTATAAAAATGCCCGGTATTACAATTTCTTTCAATATAGTATTTAATTAGGAATTACGTCAAGATTATGTATATTTTGGCTTAGCGTTATTTGGGTGAAATTAGTGTCTACGACAAAGTAGTTTCTAAATTCAAGTCTCGTTATAGTTTAAGAATGTATAAGTTAAACTCTTTTAAACTCTAATAAGCATGGCATGCATCTACTAATTTACACATGCTCATAATCTTCTCTCATGCATACATATACAAATATATGTATGCATATACAAATTCAAGACACTTTTATGCCGAGCATATCATGGCTTAAAGAAACAAGAAAATTTGTAACTTAAAAAATAAACGCAAATTAATGGGCGTCATCGCCGTAAAGGATCTAAGCTTTTGGCGTATTTGTAACTTAAAGAAACAAGAAAATTTGCGTTTTAATTTTTTAGACTTGGTGTATTTTATGCGTCTTTTCGTTAGATACAATGTCTAAACTGTTGCTAGTTAAGCAATATTAGGGGTGTTCACGGGTCGGGTCTGGTCTGCTCGGTTAGTTAAAAGATTTTAACTAGGGTGAAGGCTGAGAATACGTAACAAACTTTCTCAAATATACCGAAGTACGTAACATACAAATTTTATTATTTTTGTAAGTAAATAACTTTCAAATTTTGTTAATATTGACAGATTACTAAGTTTTAAAGTTACAACATTGGTCATACTGTCGTTTGCATTCACTTTCACCGTTAGTCATTTGACATTTTTTCACTTAACAAAATTACAGTAACGGTCCTTGTAGTTTGCTTTGACTTTCACCATTAGTCCTTTGTCTTTCATCTTTTTTATATACGTTTTTACGCGTTTTTATACACATTTGTTTACATATTTTTATACACGTTTACACACGTTTTATATACATTTTTACACATTTTTATACCACGTTGTTTACATGTTTCTAAATATGTTTTATACACGTTTTTATGCACGTTTTTATACACGTTTTTACACGTTATTATACACATTTTACAATTTTTATACATGGTTTTATGTACGTTTTTTATACACTTTTTATACACGGTTTTATGTACCTTTTTTTGTACGGTTTTATGATTTTTTACATGTTTTATACACGTTTTTATAACGTTTATATATGTTTTTATATATGTTTTTATATACATTTTTATACATGTTTTTTACACACGTTTTTATATCGTTTTTACATGTTTTATACACGATTTTACGCGACGGTTTTATATACACGTAAAAACGATATAAAGTTTTACACGTTTTTATATACGTTTTTACGTATAAAAACATCTGAAAAATGTGTATAAAATCATGTGTAAAAACGTATATAAAAACACATGTAAAAACGTGTATATAAAAACATGTAAAAAACGATATAAAAACGTGTGTAAAAGCTTACACATGTTTTTATATACGTTTTTTATGTGTATATAAAACCGTGCGTAAAATCGTGTAAAAAACGTATATAAAAACGTGTGTAAAAACGTGTATAAAAACATGTAAAAACGTATATGAAACCACGCGTAAAATCGTGTATAAAAACATGTAAAAACGTATATAACGTAAAAACGTGTATAAAACATGTAAAAACGATGTAAACCGGCGTAAAATCGTGTATAAAAACATGTAAAAAACGTATATAACGTGTGTAAAAAACGTGTATAAAAACATGTAAAAAACGTATATAAAAACGTTTTTTACAAAACGTGTATAAAAACATGTAAAAACGTATATAAAAAACGTATATAAAAATGTATATAAAAAACGTGTATAAAAACATACATAAAAACGTGTATAAAAACATGTATAAAAACATGTAAACAACGTTTATAAAAATGTGTAAAAAATCTATATAAAAACGTGTGTAAAAAACGTGTATAAAAATATGTAAAAAAATGTGTATAAAAACGCGTAAAAACGTATATAAAATAGATGAAAGACAAAGGACTAATGGTGAAAGTCAAAGCAAACTACAAGGACCGCTATCAGAATTTTTTAAGTGAAAAAATGTCAAATGACTAACGGTGAAAGTGAATGCAAACGACAGGGACCAATGTTGTAACTTTAAAACTTGGAAACCTGTCAATATTACGTAAATTGAACAAAATTTGAAAGTTATTTACGTACAAAAATAATAAAATTTGTATGTTACGTACTTCGGTATATTTGAAAAAGTTTGTTACGTATTCTCAGCCTTCACCCTTTTAACTATTCATTCCAGGGCGGGTAATTCCTTTTATTACTCGAAACCGAACCGTACTAGGTGGGTGGCCGGACATGCGGGTACCCGGAATGGGCGGTAACCCACGGTTTAGTTCACGGTTAACCATTTTTGACACTTAACGAGTTTAACCGTATGAACATTAACATGCTCTAAAGCATAAAATGTCATTTTAGTAGATTAAATAATATTGAATATATTAAAGTCATAATAAATTTATCGTGTCACAATAATTGCATTCAAATAAACATATGTAATACATTAAAAAAAAGTAGTTATTTGACGTTTATAGGCTAAAACCAATGTTTTGAAAACCAGGTTTATAATCGACTCGGTCAAGTCACCGGTCACCGGGTCGACCGGTTCAACCGCCGGGTCAACCCGGTTATTCATTTAAAAATAACCGGGTCAACCGGTTCGACCGCCGGGTTAACCTGGGTCAACCCGGTTTTTATAAAAAAAAATTGAAAAAAAACAAACCCGGTCGGGTTTCGAGAACCGGATTGACCCGGGTCACTCAAAACCCAGCGGGTCTAACCGGTTAACCCGGTTTTAAAAACCCGGGTTTTTTTTACCCATTTTTTTGCCCGAAACCGGTCCCCGGCCGGGTCGACCCAGGTTTCAAAACATTGGCTAAAACCACATTACTCAATTTTCACATATTGATGTTTAATAAATGTTTACATTATAAATAAAAATTTCCTTATACAATAAGAGTAATGCAACTATTTAATCAATACTTGTACAAGTATTTGAATAGTTAGAATTTTTCATGTATATTATACGCAATTCAGTTCGGTTAACCGTGGGTATCTAAATATAAAACCCGAAACCGGTCCGTGATAAGCGGTTTTTTCGATTTGTTTTTCGGTTCCGATTTCTTTGGTTTCGGATTGACCGGTTCGGCTCGATTTGTCGGTTTCTCGGGATTTTTGAATACCCCTAAGCAATATATTATGGAATAATTGTCTTTTCAAATGTTTATTTAGTACAGTATATGCTAGAGTTTGCATATTCTCCGATGAATCCAATAATATCATATCATAGAATTTCGTTTAATTTATAAGTGTCTTCTAATACATCATGGATATTTGGACTTAATTATATTGCTATCTTACTTGCTCCGTATTATATATGGTCATAAAAGATAAATATTCTGTTAGTAAAGACCTAGAATGACACAAAAAGAATGAAAACAGATTTTTTATCTTACGTGACACTTTGGATACAGTAGGGAAATCTAATGAAATGTGTTCCATTATGAACACTCTTTGGGTCAAGTGCCTTACTTTTTGAGTTCAAAAAACTTCTCAATAAGCTTTTTTGTTGTACTTCAATCCCTCTTTCTTACTTTTCACACCTGCATTCAATTAAAGCCTCAACATATTTAATCATGTTATGTTTTACATTCTAAAAATCATACAATTTAATTCAGATTATTGTTGGTGATTTTAGTGTTATCGCAAATGTCTTGTATAATTGTGATTTACTTGAGATAAAGGTTTTAGTCATGTTTAGCTTATAGCAGAGTCAGGAGGCGTGAAATGCACACTCATTCTAGCTAGCTTGATGTCGGCACAATTAAATACAGGGAGTCAAGGGGCAGAGCCCCTTTGATACGTGCATAACAAGACCATGTCCAAAGAATATCAACCAATGTCTCCATCAATTACGCATACATCCACGTTTCAAATTAAAGTAGTTTTTTACATGCATGAGTAAGTTACATGCATTATTTTAGGAAGATAGTAAACCAGTTATTTTCATGTGCTAGTGGGTAGGTTAGTTACTAAGCAGTTTTGTATTTTTCTTTGGGCTATAAATTGTAATCGTATGCATGAATGAAAGCAGAAAAGAAAATTGTGAAAAGTCTTTAGTTTCTCTCTTTTATTTCTTGGAGTCTTGCCCGCTCTAAGGGCCTTATCATCTCGACTTCCCTATCTTGTTCTTGGGAGATTGACCATCTCAAATCGGTCTCTAACAATGGTGCTTTCATTGACTTACTCGACACCTCCAAGCCGATCCTCACCTTCCCTACAAGAATCCATGGCCACCCTGGCCGACAACATATCAAAACTCGAAGCCATCATGGCCAAATTCCTTGCCACTTCCGTCTCCAACACCAAAGCCACCATCACTAAAATGAGTCCAACGATCCCACCTCCAACACCAAAACCGAAATAGCCGAGACCACCACCGAGGTCGTCACACAAATTCCCGTTTGCACAAACTTCACAAACATCGACACCCATGTCACAACCCAAACTCCTTCTCGGTTACCACCTCCAACTCCCACTGACCACTCGAAGCACCACAAATCACACATAAGATAGCCATCCACCGTTGTTACTCCCACCGCCGAACACATGTTATCGCCACCATTAAACCATTGACCATGCTAGACAGCTTATCTAACAAAACTCTTGCACCATTATTTCAAAGCCTCGCTACCATAGATATCCAAGCTAATGGTAACCCTCAACATGGGTTCGTTGCCTAGAGATATATTATCATGGTCACCAGTATCACCCACCTAAGTTTTTTTTTATTCAAACCGAACTGGAACCGCCTTGGAAGCCACGTCACACGTGGTACAAAGACATGAGCCTTGAGGACAAGGCTCGCTTTTGCGTAGGGTATTGATACGTGCATAACAAGACCATGTCCAAAGAATATCAACAAATGTCTCCATCACATACATCCACGTTTCAAATTAAAGCAGTTATTTACATGCGTGAGTAAGTTACATGCATTATTTTAGGAAGATAGTAAACCAGTTATTTTCACGTGCTAGTGGGTAGGTTAGTTACTAAGCAGTTTTGTATTTTTCTTTGGGCTATAAATTGTAATCGTACGCATGAATGAAAGCAGAAAAGAAAATTGTGAAAAGTCTTTAGTTTCTCTCTTTTATTTCTTAGAGTCTTGCCCACTCTAAGGGCCTTATCATCTCGTCTTCCCTATCTTGTTCTTGGGAGATTGACCATCTCAAATCGGCCTCTAACGCCCTTGTTGAGATTCGGGTATTAACCAATTCTCCCTCCAACCGGTTTTTCCTACCAAAAGACACAACTTTTTCCAACAATTGTTACTCTTCTTGCCACCCATTTTTAACTGAATTTAACTAACTTTGGATAATGTTTTATATGACAAAATTGATCTTTCAAATATAACACACACAACAACTTTTTTGGTATTTTTTTTTCTCGTGCCTTTGAAAACAACGTGTGATTCTCTAAATTATTTAATGGAGGATTTCGTGACATCCAAGGCATATAAGGTCAAAATACTTTAATATGAAAGTGACCTCAACACGATTCACGGACTATATCAGGATTATTTGATTATTACCATTCACACAAACATACCAAAATTCTAACAAATACTTTCTTCTTTAATTTGATATCGATTTCGATATGGTTTTGAGTTGTATTTCAAAAACTCAAAATCAAATCGACAACCCACGAACTTCTACAATACCATGGCGACTTTGCACGATGGCTACAATATGATAATACTTTCTAGTTTTTCCCATCCACTTGCTACGGTGTCTGAGTAAACTGTCACGTAGTTAAGTCAATGTCGTCACACATGTGACATACTACGATGTTGGCGATGAACATTCAAAATTGAATGTTGTCACATGAGTATCACGTGGCATTAAATTTCCTTGTCTATATATATTAAACACTAACCTTACTCCCCTCAACGCTCCATCCATGTATAACATTTGTCTTTTTTTCATACATACATAACATTCGTGCCTTTCAATGCTAAACAATATTTTTAGCATAAGTCTGAGTAAACTATTACGTTACTCAAGTCAATCTTGTCCTCTTTATCTCTTCGATATAGGGTTAACCTCATGCTCGATTGCATATGATTCAATAGAACTTAAGCCCCACTTCTTGGTGAAGAGGACCATGTGTCAAAACATCTTCAATCTTTAGTGACATTAGTTTGGAAAGCTAAAGCTGCGTGAGAAGAAGATTTTGTGCACATTTTTCTCATACTATGAAGAATGTATAAGATGAAGATTATGGAAGAGTTATTTGACTAGTTTCTGTAAATTTATATTGAGATCTTAAGTTGCTTCCTTTAGTAATTTAGTGATTATATATGAGATAAACGTTTTTCGGGTAAAAGGGGATCATCCTGGTGAATATATTACTCTAAAAAACGTTTAAGTACAACGGATGAGAGTGAGTCTCTCATCTCGGCCCGTTACATGGGCAATGAACAATCACCAAATGTGCAACAACCAAAATCACTACATAAGAAAGACATGCCAATCTTATTACCTACCAACCATAAAATTACTTCCTACCACGACCTTGAAGCTTGACATCATACAGGTCACAAAAAGTATCCAATAGCCCTGGTAAATCGTACAACTGAGCAGCATAATCATCATCAAAATAATATTCAAGCTCATTATAGCCACCAGACGATGCAAGAAGCTTTGGTATATTATTATCCGGCTTAAGTACCTCGTCCTTATAGAGTATGGGTTAGCCACCTTTTTCGAAGACGTACACGAAGAAGAAGAAGAAGAACTAGGCTTAGTAGCCGCAACCTGCACCTTTTTAAGAGGCTTACCATCATCTTCCGCAAGAGTAGATTTCCCATCAATAATAAGCTTTTCAAGCTTTCTAATTTTCTCAACAATAGGGGTAGTACAAGGAATACCATTCACATCAGTATCATCCATATCAAGAGCATCAAACGGGTTTGATGTAGCAATATTCGTCCCCATACTTGCCTCCTTACTAGCATTCGGCTTCTTCGAGACAGGAACATACTTCTGCTTAGGGTTTGAAGGGCTAAATTTAGCCCTTTCTTAAAAAAAATACCACGAAACGGCCTTTTCTGAGGTACATGAACCCCAACCTTTTTAACTTTATCCTTTCGGTTCTTAACCTTAATAAAACCCTATTCATCCTTGTCCATAATATAATAAGTACATTGAACAACCATATTAACATCACTACGAACAACCTCCTTAGCACATTTTTGGCAATTGATACGGTCATGCGCAAAAACTTTACGATATGAGATTAACTTATGTCACGTTCAGATTATCTTTTATAGTGAAGATCATCCTATTATCCGAGTATATTTTTTAGACAAGAAATAAAATAAAAGGGTAAAAAAATACCGATACTAACTCATAACAATCGATAATCATTCAATCCTATCTGTTTTAACTCAAAAATCCCTTGAGATAAATCCAAGTTCAACACTTTTGAAAACTATATTGATGTATCTCGTCGGTATCTTATGTCAAAGTAAAGTGGTTAGTCTACTGTGTGGTCTATTGTGAGGTCAGTTAGACAGATGATGAAATTATTGGGAAAATATTTATTGCCTGGTATTGTACATATCATTTTGATAAAGGTCAATATGATAGTTTGCTTACCTTAATAATTATTTCATTGGGAAACTAAGTATCGTATGCTATCGTGTGTATAGTTGACACGATATACTTGACATTTTAAATACCCAAAGAGTAGTTTATTGCTATGCTTTCAATCCAAACCATAATCATCTTAGGGACGTTTCATACACTCCTTTATCGTGTGTGCCAAGCACGTGACCATTTCAAATATTTATTTCTATAAATATGCTATATTTTCTTTTAATATACTTATATTTTTACATAGACAAACAAAGACAACCCACATGCAGTTTGCAAGTTTTCAAGTTCAGGTTTTGGGTATGAAAGGCCTTCATTACTCTATGCCATTAACAAAACATTCCTAGATCCTCTTCTTTAAAAGGAGGATTAAGAACCACGACGACTGTTATTTACACATGATAGTTGTTGACAACTTTTTTAGCATTGACATTTTTAGCCTTTTTTTAGCTTAATTTACCATTTTTAATGTTTGATTCGTCGATTGTAAGCACGGAATATTATTGAATAATAATACAATGGTTTGGTTAACTTTTTATAAGTAATTACAATGCCTGTTATGAGAAGTACGAGTAAGATATCTCGGAAATAAACCCTAGAGGTGATAAAGTAACGTTTAAAACACAAAATAAATTTCATTACAAAATATTTACATAATATGATAGGCGTTCTAAGATTAAGGATTGTAAATCTTCTTTGTATGTTCCTTTACTTCCTCCTCTCATATTGGAATTCCCTAGTTCCGAATGTTTGCCCATTTTACCAACTCGTATATAGCATCGTCATCTTTTTTGTTTTTTATATCTGACTGCTTGACTGAGTAGCTATATGTTCAAAACACTTACTTTTTTATGTGCTTCTCCAAAACTTCATTTAAGACACTTGCATGTTGGAAGACGTTTGGTGTTGATGTTATGGACGACATTTTTTGCAATGGTGGTGGAGTTGGAATTCATGACGTTTGTTATTGTTGGGACGATTTTTGAAAGAAGGGGAGGACACACTGCTTTTTTTGGGGGATAGTCACGGTTTCTGACATTTTGGCCGACTACTCCGCAGGGTTTGAATTCACCGCCACACAAACTCAAACCAGGTAAAACCCTCCCTTTTCAGGAGGTTGGCATGGTCACTTTAAAGTTGTTTGCACCTAGCAGGAATTGAACTTGAGACCACACACATTTTAGAGTGAGGACGCCATGCTTAAACTTTGAATATATGGATTATGATGATAGTTTTTAAAAGTGACAATGATGGTTTGTTATTTATATAGAGGATGGAGTTACATGCACGACGTGACTATACTGACACGCCAAAAGGTTTGGTGGATATTGAAACAACGTTAATTAGGGCAAATAATAAACATGAAAACGTGTAGGTCATGAAACAAAGCACACATTAATATGTTGAGAATATGATTTTATAAGTTATTTTCGTATCACACATAAAAGCATAAATACAATAAAAATACATTCATACAAAAAAAATACATCAAATCAATAGAAACTACATCAGATTTGTGGCCATACATTGAATCCAAAGATGACTTAAACTAGATGGGATTAATATACCCAGCTAATAGAAACTACACCAAATTTGTAGATAGCCATTGAATCTAAAGAGGACTTGAAAATCCTTGAATCAATATCTTTTGATATAAGTATTATACAAGTAATGTAAATGGGAAAGACGGTAAGACTAAAACTTCCCAAACCATGTTAAGCATAAGTTTTAGTGTAGAATCCCTTCATGTTAAGCAAAGGTTTGAGGGTGTTTTATAAACCTTCTTTGTCTTAGGCCTTTTCATTTCCAGGAATGTAGGTGGGGAACAGAACCCTAATGATCCAAATCAAATCAAGAAAAATGGGTGCGTGTAAGGACTATGTCAAAATCACTAATTTTCTTCATGAAATATGAGAGGATGGATAAGGATGAATTAAAAACCGGCTGTGTCCACTCCACACAAAGAAAAGTTATTACGGTACACAGCCAGAGGCCTCATGGCGTAAAGTGATGAAGACCTCGAGGTGTCAAGTTGGATACAATTCCAACCTGGTGTAAAGTGATGAAGGCCTAGTTTGAGACAATAACAGATCCAAGCATACTTTTTTTACGACCATCTAAAGGAATGTTTATAAAAATTTGTATAGAGATTGACGTAAGTGTTACAAAGTATTATTTAGCCAGTGTATTGAACGAATGTTTGTATAAGAGAATAAAAACTCAAAATGCAGTGAAGGTACTTATAGGGAAAGTTGCTATTGGAAATTATATCGATATACCGGTTTCCCAAATGATATGACATTTGAAGTAATAAATAGCATTAATTATACATGCCATTTCAAGATGTCGCAGTACCTATCGCAATGCATCGACCGGTATCTTACTGATATAAATTATGTTTCAAACATATTGTTTTCATATCGTGTGACATCGTGAAATTATAGCGATAAAATTTTTAGGAAGATTTTGTGAGTTCCAAGTTCTCAATGCATGATACGGAAAGAGAAATGGTAGTTTTTGGATTTCTGATTTTGAAGCATGGAAATTAAAATATTACACTTTTGAAGCACTTGGAGAAAGAATGCAAATAGTGGAGCACCTTCCATCAAATTTGCAAAAAAAATAATAAATAAATAAAAATAGTTACCTTTTACCCATATTGCCAAAAAGTAAAAAACAACAATTATGAAATAGTGTCAATTACAATCTATGTCACTAATACGTCTGTCAGTATTACACTTTCATTCTAGCGCATTCCCAAAAAATCGAGTGCTTTAATATCGTGTTTACGATTGTCTTAATTAGATGACAAAGTAAAGATGTTTTTCTATTATTTCCGGGAATAAAATGCTACTGTATATACTTGCATCTATTATCATTTTTAAAACGTAAAAGTCAACTGGACAATCTCTATTCCGGAACGTCTTGACTTTCCCGTTTGCTATTGAGTTACAACAAAATTGGGTCATCGTACTTTACTTTAAACGTATTATATTTGGCTATCTGTAGCTAGGTATTATTTTCGCCACCTTTCCCTTGTACAATGCAATGCTGTGTTACTTAGAGTTAAAATCAAATAAAAAGAAAAATTAAAATGACAAGAATAAAAAGAAATTAAAACCACAAATTTTAAATGCACATACAAATATTAATGCATATTCTTTTAAAAATCTCAGTCCAATTTAAAATATGGTTAGGAATTTTTCTTATTGTTCTCATTTTAGTTTTTATTTTTACTAGATCCCTTCCCGTGTTAATTATATATTGTTTTGGAAAGCAATAGTTTTTAACTAGTTAATATAGAAAAAACTGGATTTCCTCTTTTTAACGGCAAATTTTATAGAGATCTCTAGCAAGTCACTTAACGAAAGAAGAAAAAAGTTACTAGTCAATCCAACATAAGGTATAGATTTTGGATCATGAATCCGTTTACTCTACATGGAACCAGATTTTTTAAGCTTATTATTAATTAATCCGAAGAAAGAAAGAACCTTGATTTCTTCTTCTAAGATTTCTTTATGCGGATGCTTTAAATAATAACAAACCCTGTTTATATACGCTAGCTATTAGCTAAATAACTCGATCAATTAGTTGTTTTTATGAGTCTATGACTAAGCAAAGCAAATTTGCGCTAATTTATTTAGATTTGTCGATTCTGCCCCTGTGATAAGGCTTGCTAGTAGCTTGTGATGATCTCCAATTACCCACCAAATCGACACTTTTTTTACAAAGTGAGACAGCAGACAATCAATATATCCACAAGAAGATGTTAGTTGAGTAGTTTCTAAGTCATTAATCATCACACACCGGACATCTATTTGAATGAATTTTAGCTTTTCGTTGATTAATTTCCTTTGTAAATGAAGTTTTTCTCTTATTATCATCAATTGTACATTGATCTATACACATATGACAGTCACAATCCATCTGGTGCTCATATTAGACTTGTATATTCGGTTTAAAAAAAAAAGCAATAAATCATACACAATAAAAAGACTACAATTTCAAGGAATCACATTTTACACCTCATTTGCTATCTCACTCATTCTTCCCCTCTTTGAATCTCCGAACAAGAAATCAAGATTATAAAGCACAGGCACCATGGTTAGAGAACAAAGTAATACAAGCACCGGCCCAAAAATCCATAGCACGATTGGAAGTGCTAAATAGAAAATCCGGTTTCCTATTGCGTTAAGTGTGAAACTCTTCTCTAGAAGCTCTGACACGTAGGTAGAAGTCACAATTGTCGAATCTTGTGGACAATTGATCAAGAAATTCACTTGGCTTATAAATCTAATCGATAGTGAATGGCACATGAAAGAGAAGAGAAAGAGAACAAGCAGCGTTACATACTTCAGCGCGACCATGAATTCACCATGTGCTCCATAGATAGTGTCGTTAAGTGGTTTTTTAACACTATAAGTACTACTTATGACTGCCGCTAAACCGGAGCATAAAAGTATTGATGTGGTGGCCATTAGGGTCGATCCCATGATTGAGTTTCTTATTGTCTGAACTGCTAAGATGTTTTTCTTTTCATTGTCCTGTCAAAAGATGGTAGAGAAAAGGTTTAAAAGGTTGATAATGCATAAACATCAGAAGTAATCTTCGACTTGAAACAACTATTCCTTTATTTTCAAAGAAATGATATTTTTGTGTGTGTTATGTACAATAGAATAAACCATATATGGATCGGATTTACTAGCAAAAAAGTGAACTAATCTTATACGTATTCCATAGTAGGTGTATGAATATATACTATTAAATCGAGTCCTCTGTATACTGAGAAATTTAATAGCTAGTTAGCTCGAATAAGATGCCAGAAATTTCAAAAGACTAAAACAAGATGTTGAACCTCATAGTGGTACGACAAGCTAAATCACGTATCTTTGTTCTCTAGCCCGTCACGCACACGTAACATAAAACATAACGCGTACACGATACACATTATAGCACAAAATGCATATAAGAGTTGATTGAAATAACTTTGAAGGTCATAGAACCTTATATGTAACCCTTATTAATAGTAAAAGAGGACAAAACTTGGTGTACACGATACACGTTATAGTACAAAATGCACATTATCTTTACAGATAGGACAAACACAAAGACTATTTCGTGTGGTACCTTTTACAAACCACCTTTTTACACCTATCCCACTTGAAGTTGCCTCCTTAAAATGGAGAACTTTATTATTTTTTGAGTTAACTACATTTTTGGTCCTTGTGGTTGTACCTGGATTTCACTTTTGGTACATTTGTTCAAAAAGTTGCGATTTTAGTCCAAAATGCATAGTTTGGTTTCACTTTTGGTCCAATTTTCTAACGAAGTTAGTTCAATTAGTTAAGTCGTTTGCAACGTTAGTCCTTTATACCAAAGATCTTTTGCAACATTTGAAAAAAATTCTAAAAAAAATTCTAAAAAAAAAAAATTCAAAAAAAAATTCTTAAAAAAATTCAGAAAAAAAAATTTAGAAAAAAAAAATTATAATTTTTTCTAAAATAAAATTCGAAAAAAATTTCGAAATATATTCTAAAAAGAAAACTTTTTTTTTTCCGAAAAAAATTCTAAAAAAAAAAATTTTTTCAAAATAACTTTTTTGAAAAATTTTTTTTCGAGAAAAAAATTTCGAAATATATTCTAAAAAAAAAAATTTTCCGAAAAAAATTCTAAAAATATATTCTAAAAAAAAACTTTTTTTTTTCCGAAAAAAATTTCAAAATATATTCTAATTTTTTTAAAAATGTATATACATTGAAAAAACGTTTTTTTAAAAATGTATATACATTGAAAAAACGTTTTTTTAAATGTATATACATTTTTTCTAGAATATAATTTCGAAATTTTTTCCAATGTATATACATTTTTAAAAAAAAAAATTTCAATGTATATACATTTTAAAAAAAAAATTTAGAATATATTTCGAAATTTTTTTCGGAAAAAAAAAGTTTTTTTTTAGAATATATTTTTGGAATTTTTCTCGGAAAAATTTTTTTTTTTTAGAATATATTTCGAAATTTTTTCGGGAAAAAGTTTTTTAAAAAAGTTTCTTTTTAGAATTCTTTTCGGAAAAAAAAAGTTTTCTTTTTAGAATATATTTCGAAAATTTTTTCAATGTATATACATTTTTAAATAAACGTTTTTTCAATGTATATACATTTAAAAAAAAATTAGAATATATTTTGAATTTTTTAGGGAAAAAAAAGTTTTTAGAATATATTTTTAGAATTTTTTCGAAAATTTTTAGAATATATTTGAAATTTTTCGAAAAAAAAAAAATTTTTTAGGAGAAAAAAACTATTTTTAAAAAGTTTCTTTTTAGAATTTTTTAGGAAAAAAGAAGTTTTCTTTTATAATATATTTCAATTTTATTTTAGAAAAAAAATTATAATTTTTTTCTAATTTTTTTTCAATTTTTTTTAGAATTTTTTTTAAAGGATTAACTAACTGAAAGGACTAACGTTGCAAATGTTGCAAAAGATCTTTGGTATAAAGGACTAACGTTGCAAACGACCGTTATAAAGGACTAACGTTGCAAAAGACTTAACTAACTGAACTAACTTCGTTAGAAAAATGGACCAAAAGTGGAACCAAACTATGCATTTTGGACTAAAATCGCAGCTTTTTGAACAAATAGACCAAAAGTGAAATCCAGGTACAACCACAAGGACCAAAAATGTAGTTAACTCTTATTTTTTTGTTTTTCTATATTTCCTACTAAGATTGGCACCCAAACTTGTACCACCTAAACAAATTTTAAACTTAATTCATGGGTCACTATGTACACACTAATTTTGACTAACATAAAAAAAATCATATCCTTTCTTGTTCTTCAACAACTTGTAACGGTGTTCAATGGTAGAATGAAAATTTCCATCTCAAATGTTTTAACCGATTTCTGAGGCCTTTATAAACAAATTAGAAGTTATAAATGCTTGGTTAATTAAAAGAAAACATGTCTTTAACATTGTATGTATTATAGATATGATACGACACGATATAAGACCGATATGATATGAGTACGATTTATGAATAGAACATGAACTATTAAGTCTTATCATAGGTTTCATTAAGGTATATATCATTCAAGTTTGTACTGAGTTTTTTTTGGGTAAAGAAGTTTGTCCTGAGTTTAAGATCTATATAAGGTGCTTTAAGTTGATATTTTTAAAACATGTCTTTCAAAGATAATTTAGCTTGTAATCAAATATTGCAGGATAAATATTATCACACGTATGTTTTGATTAAAGTCCCCAATGATATCAGAAAAAAAAAATAATAAATAAATAAAAATAAAAAAAATTGAATTTAGTTCTTAGAGGAAACGTATGCTGTTATTTCATGGCAAAAGAGATCGATGCCAATGCCAGTCTAGTGATTCGTAGTGAATAGATTACTTCAAGCAGTGACGACATTGCATGTGTTAAAAAAAATTCTAGTACTAATCTATTTGTGGTTTGAGTATATAAGACCCATTAATTGTCATGCAGTAACTCAGACTCGAAAAACCAAATCATCATAGACGTATAAAATCAAATCATGAAACTTGTGACGTACACATGCGATAGAGATGTGCTTGTGTGCATATATATACATCTTATAACAATATCCTTTATTTATAATGAAGAGAACTGATCAAAGGCTGAAATCAATATACGGACATGTCATTTAAACTTTTTATAACATATAGATTCATGTTTATCTGCAAAAAAAAGTTATGTCTTTTTAAGACAGATGACGACCTTGAGGAGTTGGAGTAGTTGCATACCTTCATTATGGTTGATACCCATAGTCGACGACCATGTGCATTAGTACCAATAACAGTCGAGAGTGGTTGAGTCCGAACCTTATGCCACAACCATATATGATAGCCTATAGATATCATAAACGACAACGGCACTAGTATAAGATCAAGATAACACTTCTTGAACTCCATCTCTCTATCTCTTTTTTTTCTCAACCTTCTTGGTGTCACAAGCTATGTAATATTATGGTTATATGCAAGTGTATATATATAGAAGGTGGGGATGGGCCATGTGAATGCATTTGAATAAATATTGGTTACAACTTTGGAAAAGTAACGAGAATCATTTTAGATAATAAATCTCGTGTCGTTTTGAAAAACGTTTTTATCTTACCATAAGCTTAACTCTTAAAGCATGTTGCTTGCCTATATAACTATATTTTTCTTACTCCTAAATTTAACTTTTTAAGAAACAAATGAAATTGTGACATCCAAAGAATGAAATTGAGCTTTCTTATGTTGAAGAATCAAATATAACATGCTAAATGCCCAAAGTTTATGCGTTTGTATGTTGGTTAAAGATTTTATGCTCGATCTTATGGATGATTCCTGCCTAAAATTTGGAGAAGAGAATCAGCATATACATGTTTCCATTTCTGCTTTGAGATTCTTCTTGAACTTTAATGTCTCGTGTTCATATTCTTTAGCATTAGAAGAGCATCGGTTGATGTATATAGCCTGTTTTTGGTGATGTATATAGCTTGTTTTTGTTGATTGCATCAAAAGAGCATCGGTTCGTACAGTTATATTTACCAAAAAAAGTTTATAATTTCGTATTTTCGATAGAAACTTTATATACATCATATTTACTTCTTGCAAGCTTGTCAACTATAGACCGCGCTTTTTTGTTTTCAAACGCGTCATGTTCTGCCTTCTCATGCTGGCTTTGAGTCCGATTAGCAAAGGCGGCAAAAGATGGCATTCACCCATTACATAAAAAACAAAGTATCCCACCACTTAATCAAAAGTAATTAACATATACGACGAACTTGACTAATCGTATGATGTTGGCCATTATGCCTTTTAGATGTGTTTTATCTATCATGTTTTTTATAATGCTAAATGAGATGGTATCCATGCATGTAAACCACTTTGTATCAAGTCACTTTTAAAAGAACATATGATTTTTTATTTCAGAATACTGGAAAGTCCACCAATTAACTTTTCAACAAACATATCAATTAACTCCACAAACCTTTAAATATTTTAATGGGTAAATTGCAAAAATCGTCCCTCTACTTTGTCCAAAATGCAGGTGCAGTCCCTACCGTTTGGTAAGTGCAGAGAGACCGTCTTTATGGTTGCAAATTGAGTCATGACCAAAGCAAAATGACTTAAATACCCTTATCTTTTTCGACTTTAATTTGGTCATTTCACTTTAGCGAGGAACTGAATTTACAACCTTAAGTTCCCCACAAGAACAGTCTCTGCACTGCACCCACAGTTTGACTAAAGTACAAGGTTCATTTTTTGCAATTTACTCTATTTTCATACTCAAAAGCGATTTTGGAAAACATTAAAGTAAAACCTCGTCAATTCTAATTCTTTAGTTTTTCTTTTTGGTTTTGTGATATGTTAACGTTGATACCTAAAATGAGGGCCTTGATGTCATTTTTGTCTTATTCAATTCTCTCATGATATGTAAAGCAATTTGCAGGGCTGTATTTGAGGCTCTGAGCAAAAGATGATAGCAAAAAGCTAGCCTTCAAAATCTACCATCAATACAAATAGAGAATTGATACTCATTCCACAAAAATTGATGCGCACACCACAATATCACATCATTAATGCATATGTTACAACATGTATGTGCATAATTATGGTGTGTGCATCAATTTATATGGTGTGATTATCACTCCCCATACAAATACTAAAAAAAATGAAGTTAATTAGTTGTTAGTTGTTACCTAAAAGATTGATAAACTTCTCTAGCCTTGACTTCGAATAGAAATAGGAATGGATGACGATTACTTTTAGTACATAAGATGTAAGAGTTTAAGCTGGTCGAAGATCACGTATTTTGGTGTTTAAGTCGTTCAGAATCAAGTGCTAGGTTACTATCAAAGTTTGTTCAATGTTGTTGTGTATCATGTGCACCATCAATATTATTCTCAAGTATATTACGTTCAAGTTTAAGGGAATTTCTGTATCGAGCAAGTAATCATTGTATCGATAGAGAAAGACATATATTTATCCACAACAGTTGTAATGCTATGGATCTTTTTGTGATCCTAACCAATATAATCTCAACCTTTTCGCCAAAAAACGAAATTATGTACAAGTTCATATATTCAACACATACTTTTACAATGATTTTGATAGCAAGACCATTCATGCGCCATTGTTGTGGAAGATAGAACCAAACACAAAAGAAATTTTGCTCATTATCATGGTGCAATGCTTGCACTAGTGGCATTCTATGTTGTTAGAGTACAATAGTGGGAGTAAGTAAGGAAATACACTAGTAGATATATAGTGTCTACAAATAGTTTGAGAGAATACTAGTATTCAAGGATTGTTCAATCACAATTATAACTTGTTATAGGATATCAAGATGCTTAGCAAATCTTGTATGGTATTTTTAAAAAAAGCTCAAATTATCAAAATTTATAAAAATGACAGCAGGCAATTAGAACAGTACAATTAAGCGATTACGCTTTACATAGATGGAAAATGTATCTATGGATGGGCTTGAATGGCATTACAAACCATCATCCACTATTTTATGTCTATAAAGTTTTCTAGTATTTCACTACATTTAATGAGAGTATGCTGCTAACAAAAAAGGGTGCGCGTTGATTTAGCAATGAAGGGAAAATTATGGATTTCGCGTGATGAAAGTATATCAATATAACTTTTGATATATAGAAACTTAAGACCTAGACAAAGGACATATTAAGGATAAAAGTTATATGCGTCTCAAATTAAGCTTTTTCTATCCTATTTGTTTTCTCTCATTGATTGATTTGATTCATCAGAGAGTTTGATACTATTTTCTGCATTTTGTATTTGTTAACTTTTATTTGTTGTTATAGAAAGTAAATCAATAGAGATACATACAAACTAACTGCTACAAATTCATTTTCTGCTCAAGAATTTTAACACATGTGTGCTCTCATTTCAAATTCAGTTACCACAAATGTTACACACAAAAACAACATTTTATGCCATTGTCTTCCAATTATGTGTATCTCCAAACAATAAATCAAGATTATAAAGAATAGGCACCATGGTCGAAGAACACAGCAATAGTGGCACCGGACCAAAAATCCAAAGCATAATTGGAAGCGCTGAATAGAAAATCCGGTTTCCTATCATGCTAAGCATAAAACTCTTTTCTAAAATCTCCGACACATAAGTAGAAGTCACTATTGCTGAATCTTCGGGACAATTGATCAAGAAGTTCACTTGGCCTATGAACCTAATCGATAAAGAATGAAACATGAAAGAAAACAGAAAGTGGACAAGCAGTGTCACATACTTTAGTGCCACCATGATTTGTCCATGTGCCCCATATATAGTGTTGTTAAGTGGCTTTTTAACACTATAGCTGCTACTAATAACAGCCGCTAAACCACAACACAAAACTATTGATGTCGTAGCCATCAACGTTGATCCCATGATTGTGTTTCGAATTGTCTGGATAGCTAAGATCTGTTTCTTGTCGTTATCCTGCCATAATATGATTAAAATGAGACTCAAACTTAAGGCGGAATAGAATATAGATATGTATGCTTGTGTGATAGGTGTGTATACACATTTGATTAAAAAATACATCATTCACAAGTCGCTAGATATATAAAACGAGATGACAGAGTTTTGCAAGCATTTTTGGAAAGAAAAAAAATATATGGAGAGTTACCTTCAATTCATAGTGGTATAAAAATAGACAGGTTTACATGAAAAAACTAAGAGAGTTACCTTCATGATGGTGTGTACCCATAATCGGCGTCCATGGGCATTTGCCCCCATAACAGTCGACAGTGGTTGAGTTTGGACCTTATGCCATAACCAAATGTGATATCCGATAGATATCATAAATGATAAAGGTACCATTATTAGGTCAAGATAGTATTTCTTGAACTCCATCTGTCTTCTGGGATTTTCTTTGGTGTCACAGGGTTTGTGGTGTAAATGTTTACTGTTTATTTATTAATAAGGCGGGACTTGGGTGAAGTAACATATATAGCTTTTGTTGGAAGCTTAACGAAGAATGAAAATAAGCAACAAAGCAATTCCTCACTTTAAACAAACTTATCATTTGGCCTAATTGGTCCATATAGTAAGGTATTGCATGTTGGCCAGTGACCATTAAGCTCTTTAGGATTTGCTTTACTATATAAAACTACTGTATTATTTTCTGTATCTAGCTAATAAAATGGTATCCATGCAAGCCATTTTGGACCATGATCAATAGTCCACTTTCAAAAGAAGAAGTTATATTGTTAGAAAACAATGAGAAACACTTAAAATGACCTAACTTTCGAAAACATCCTTTATCTCTTATGGGTAAGGGTCGTTCCACTAATTCTAACAAATTTCCCCTTTGTGGCTTTGTCCGTTTATTTCACCACACGAAAAATATATTTTAATGACACGCGTATTTGTGACTAACGTGAAAGAACCACAATTCTAGTTCGCTAAACACTTTCCCATACACTCTATGTTTTGTCACTATATAGTCCTTTCCGATCCGATGGCAATTACCCACGCTTTTCATGCGTAAAACATGTTGACATATCGAGTGAAAGATTTATGATTGTAGTGAAATTTTATGGGTCACTAAAGAAGAATTTTTGTGTAGTGCTTTTTCTCCGCATCTTCGATCATGCATGCACTAAAATTGGAAGCTGCAACTACATCTTCCCTCCACTATGTGGAGTATAATTATCAATTACCTTAACTTTTTTTTTTTGGGTTGAAGTCTCATTTTCTTACTGCTTTGTTTGGGTTTTAGAGTAGCCGCCTAAATTATCTGTCATATTAGCTTTTTGTTAGATTTTTGAAGGTGACGGAAGTTTTTCAATTCCTATATTAAGAGAAGAAATAATAAAAACAATATTAGAGTGTCTATGGTTAATAGTCTATGGTGCGAAGATCCTAGCTTAATCAAACGAGGAGATCGCTAGACATTATATAGATCGTTGTTCGTGAAGGAGAGGAAAACTCTTCCTATTTTTTGTTGCGGAAGCATAAAAGAAAATATATCACTACAACACATACATAAACAGAATGTAAATATAAACATAAATCAATAAGTAAAAGAGAGATCAAATTGGACACAATTATTTATAGTGGTTCGGTCACGAAGTTACTCTTTGCCCTATTCCACTCCCCTTCACCCTACACCACTCCTCGAGTTTTTGACTCGAGAGTTACTTCACTAAAACAACAAGCTCCCTTCTTGGCGGAAAAAACCTTACAACGTCGCTTACAATATTTACCAATATTAAACTAGATATCAAGTTCTTCCTCGGGTACAACCAAACCTATTATGTTTTTTTGCCCAACATAACAAACCTATTACGCTTGTGTTTTAAGACTTGAAAACAATAAATCAATTACCCTTGTGTTATAAAGCCTAAACACTAAACCATCTAACCTCTAGTTTGGTGTATAGTTGGTGATAAAAGATGTTGTATATTGGTGATATATCGTGTTGTATAATAATGATCCAAGACATGGTTGTCTAATTAATTTATATGAATGTTTAATCTAAACATTAAGAACTCTAGGCTTGACATGGTTGAACTTCTCTTAGCAAGAAGCATTCAATGTATGAAAATGACAAGATCTCTAATCTTGTTGTGGTGGATCTTTAATATGCAAGAGTGCTTTGGTAGATGAGGATGGCAAGATCTCTAAGTTTGCTTTGATTGATCATCAAGTGGAAATATGATTAAAGCAAATGAGACTTGGACGTATTATGATCAAATGTTTAAGAGTGTTTTGAAGACTAGAGAATGTGTTAAGTGACAATTAATCACACTTAAATGTATAAAGATCATGCAAATAAACGACCAATAAACGCCTATAATATGGGCAAGCCAATAACCAAAATAAGGATCCCAATTGCTTTCGGAACATCCTAGAACAAGTGGAACATATACATCGAAATAATCGATTGCAAAAGCCATATAATTGGTGTATAAGAAAAACTGCAAAGTTGATTGAATCAGTTAACCGAATTTAGACCACGAGCAAACAAGGAAGAAGTCTTTCCTGCTTTTTGTAGAAAACTAAAAAGTTTTATGTAACTTAGTTGGAAACTCCCAAAAAACAATAGAAAAACGCAAACCCTTTATTCGTTTTTCATCTTTTTTCGTCATTCTCAGTAACCAACCGACTGAATTAATTGATATTTTTTTGTGAGATCTCTGCCATCCTGCATGTGAAATCAATCCACGTGATATTTATATTCGTTTATTTGATTTTACCGATTGAATTAAATTAATATTTGCTTGTGATCTTTCAACCTTATTATCGATTTGGTTACTATCATCATGGTGGGAGGTTAGTTTCTTAAGCTTTAACAGTTAAAACCCTAACTTTTTAGTTAAGGTTTTCATTCTTTTTCATTGGTTCTGCTTGCATGCGTGGTATTGGGTTGTCTTTGGTTATTGCTGCACGTGGGTTATAGAGAGATGAATAAGGGGTTTCTTAACAACGAGAGCTAGCGATCTTGGTAGAGAATCGAGTGCTACTCCATGTGTGTCTGAGGTTAACAAAAGTAATACTACTACTTGTTAATCGTTAGATGGTGATATGCCTATGCCTCTTGGGAGTAAGCCTGATGCTTACTCTTCTGATAACGTAACTAATGCGAATGAGATTACTGATGCGTGTGAGGACTTTGAGAAGGCTATGCATAATATCCAATTGAAGAACGCGGAAATTATGGATGTATCTACATCACATCAGGTTGGTTCCCTTCATAATACCCCAAGTGAGTTGAAACAGACTACTATGGCACCTAATGGTGCAAGTTGTGGGAATGAAGCTGAGCCAAGTCGTGATCCGGTTGTTTTGGCGGCGTGCAAGAATTTTGAAGAAGCTATGCGTATTGTTAATAATTTGTCTCCCAAGGTTCAATTTGCGAAGCCGGTTTCATATGCGGGTGCTACGTCCAATGATTCTATGAAGCACAAGCCAAATTTTCGTAGGTTGGAATGTAGTAACAAGTCTACTGAGGTGGATCTCTCCGTTCCTCTGAAAGTAGTAGAGGAGGTAAACTCTAAATTTGAGAATACCCTTTATGGTTATTTTCTTGGTAAACGTATTGCTTTTCTAGTCGTTGATTATTATGTTCGTAATACGTGGGCCAAGTATGGTATTCAAAAGGTTATGATGAATGCTAAGGGCTTCTTCTTCTTTAAGTTTTCCATGCGTAAAGGTGTTTATGATGTTCTTGAAAACGGACCGTGGATGATTAGGAATGTGCCAATTATTCTTAAAACTTGGACGTTGAATACTAATCTGCTTAAAGAGGATTTGACTAACATTCCAGTGTGGGTTAAATTTCATGATGTTCCTCTTGCTATGTTTTCGATGATGGTCTCGTCTCCTTGCTACATTTATTGGTACTCTGAAAAGGCTAGATTCTTACACTAGTCAGATGTGCATGGATTCCTGGGGCCGTAGTAGTTTTGCTAGGTGCTTGATTGAGGTTCGTGCAGATAAGGCTCTTCGGGAAAGCCTCACTGTTGAGATACCCTTACTGGATGGATCGGGTTCTACTATTAAAAAGATCCGGGTTGAATATGAATGGAAACCGCCAAGATATGATACGTGTAAACGGTTTGGTCATACGCTGCTTGACTTTCCTAAATCTGTTCCATCGTCTACTCAGCCTAAACAGAGTGTTACTGATGGTTTCCAAACTGTAAGTAACAAGAATAAGGGTAGGAATGGTGGTACAAGTGTTCCTGGTAAGGGAGGTTTTAACAAACCGGGTGTGGGGCCTAAGTTTCGGTATCAACCTAAAGCGCCCCCTAATCCCAAGCAGGTGGATAATTCTAAGATGAAAGCCAATGAAGTGGCTAGTATGAGTGGGACGACGATTGCTACATCTAACCCGTTTGATGCACTTAATGTGATTGATACTGATGAATGTGGTACTCCTACTGCTATAGTGGATTCTGGTTGTTTAATGGAAGCTAAGGAGGTTGAGGCTGTTAAGACCGGGAATGTATCACAAGAACCGCTTGTGAGTGATTCAATGGAAGCTAACGAGGTTGGCCATACCCCTATTGTTGTGAAAATTGGGGAACTTGAAAGGCTTCTTATGGATGGGAAAGCTACTCTTGTTGATGATGCTGGTAATCCTATTAAAAAGATTGATTATCCTGGTAAAAAGGATCTTCCGTCTACTTCTTCTATTAAGAGGGTTAATCCATTCTCTAAGGTGGGAGAGATTGTTGTCTCCGACAGTGATGATGAGGAGGTTGTAAATACCTTTGATGAGTCGAGTAACTTATTTGGTGGTGATCATGATCGAGAAGATGACTTTGATGACTATAGTTATGATAACTATGCGGATCAGGTTTACGATCTTCCAGGTAATTTGGATGCCTATTACGACACATATGGTATCAAGCTCCAAGGCCTTGGTAGGAAGTAAATTTTATCTTCATATGAGTCTGATGTTATATTTTGAGTAGTGGTTTATTTTCGTTTTTAGAAAATATGAAGTATCTTGTTATGTAAGCTTTTCGCCTATGTAACGGGCTGAGATATGGGATTCACCCATATCCTTTGTACTTAAACGTTTTTTGGAGTAATATATTTACCGGGTCATTGACCTTTTACCCAAAGAAAAACTCCCAAAAAACATTTCGTGGCCTAAATGTAAACAGGACATCAGGAAATCACTTTTTAGTGCACGAAGGTCATGCGATCAGCATTCTAAAACAAACAAACGAGCATGCAAAATCAAGGCGTTTAACGATTTTCGTAAATAAAAAAATTACCACATAAAAAAGTATGCATAATTACATGTTATGCTTATAAACCACGAGTTACATGCATGTAAAAATCATGGTTATCAATTTAAACAATTAAATAAACTAAATAAACCGAAAAACGTGAATTATAAACCATGTAACATAATGCACGTTAATAATCATCGTAAAAACCATAAAGAAGTTTTCTTTTCTAGAATTTTATGGACTCTTAGGAGTCATTATTATTTTCACAAAAATAAACCCTAAGGGGTTCCTTACAAATTGATCAAGAAAAGTATAAAAAACTTTAGCGTTTTTACCTATTTCTATGTAATTATATCACCATACAAACGGCTCGTGATGCCACTATCAGCATTTATTATCTAATAACCTATTATAACATATAATATTCACAAGTACACAACAGAAAATAGAACACGTATGATGCATATAATTAACATAAACATAAATAACGATTACGTACCTCTTAGCAAATAAGCAAACAAACAACGAAAGCTAATGAACACGTATGTGTGTTTTTTGAGGTGTACGAAACCCAACCAATTAATCAAAGGAGATTACCTCTACGTGTACCCACACTACACGTTAACCAATACTCCCAGAATGCTAGTTCACGAACGATACGATAAACCAAACTCGTTTTCTTGATTTAAGCAACAAGCCAAACGATAAACCCTTACTTGGGGTGTGTTTGGATGCCAAAGCAAGAGAGAACGAGATATATGGGATGATAGGAATGAGAACCTAATGCCTTTTATGTATAGTGCTAGGATAAGGCATCCTATACACTCTAAACTTAGGCAACAAGTTAACAAAGCCCATCTTTTCCTCCCCCTTGAAGTGGCCAGCCCCCTAAGGTCCAAAAAGCCCTCCTTGTTGACTCTTTGACTTTGCTACCTATTATGTATATGATGCAGGTTTTACTGATCAGGTCTTAAATTTATAGTGTCTCGCAATACCTATGGTCTACCCTAATGCACTAACGGGCAGTGTACCCGGTCGTGTGTAGTGTAGTATTCGGTAAAACCGAGGTCGTCCCAAGAGCTACGAGGATCGGAAATTAACTTAAGTCTATGTCACGATTTTAATTGCTTTTAAGATTGAAATAATAAATTAACTAAAAAGACAAGAAAGCAGATAAAGGCAAGAGGTGTGATCAATGAAGGATAGTGGTGCTAACCTAGTTAATCCTCCTAGCTAGTTATGTCTACGTTTACTTACTTCCAATTACTTCAGGTGGGGTCAAAGTCGAGAGGACAGCATTTGGTCAATTCGCCCTAACCTATCAGCAAAGATGCCACCACAGAGAAATCAGCACCGTCATAAGTCCTGTGTTCCCGGTCCCCTAAGCCGAGTCATTAAGTACCGCTACATACTATATTTATAATAGTGAGTGCCCGGCCGTTAGGAACTTAGACACTCACCCCTAATTCTTAAGTTCATCCAAACGATAGGTGATCGGTTGGTCAAATCGCACAAGTAGAAAGGGTCGTCAGTTGGTCATATCTTACCCTTCCGTCTCAGTCCGCTCACCTAGGGTCAGTTGGTCATATCTCCTAGGCAATTGGCCTCTATCGCCATTCAAAACTACCGAACCAAGGGTGGCTACTAATAAACTATGCATGCATACACTTAGAAATAATTATGCGGAAGTAAAATAAACGCAAACAAAACAATTAAGGAATCATAACTAGGCCAGCACCAGGGTGCTTAGCCAAACATATTGTAAATCATACCAACAATAATGAATAAATCATGAATTGAATTGAACATAATGTTTGGTACAAATTACTTGATGTAGAGCTAATAATGATGATGATTGTGACTGAATTCTTCCTTCAAAACTGGCTTCGGACTGCTGGAAAATACCCTGTAGTGGTGCCCTAATCGACCCCTAAGAGAGGGTGAAGAGAGATACTTGGAAAATGAAGATTTAGGGTCGTATTTATAGGTCTCGACATGGTTACGGCGTAATTAAATAAATTAATTACGTCGTAACTAAAGTTACGCCATAACTATATAATAGTTACGCCGTAAAGAAATAGCAACTTCGTAGTTTTTATGGTCATCAAAATAAGTTGAAACTTTATTGCACTGGTTGACGCTTTTAGCCCCTCATCGCTCTTTTTACTTTTATAACAAGTCCTTGAATATAGTAAACTTCAAAATAACTTGTCACTTTTAATCCCTGGACCTCGAAACTTTGCGCCCAAGTAATAAATTACGGCGTAACTAATTCTCTGAGTTACGCCGTAACCCTTCGTCCGCACATGATTATCCATTCCGAAGTTATCTCTATGGCGTAACTAAATTTCCATGTTACGCCGTAACCTTCACAAAATTAATTACGACGTAACCATAAGAGTTGGTTACGCCGTATCCTTCAAAGCTCATATTTACGCCGTAACCTTATTTGCTAGTTACGGCGTAATCTTCACATAAAATCAAAAGGCCCTCGTAAATTCATCTTAAGAACGTATATTTGGCCTTTTATCACTTCTTTTCCTCTCCAACGCCTCATTTATCCTGAAATGCAAATATGAACGAATATGAAAGAATTAAGTACCATATTAATGCAAATGAGGCCATAAACACGGGAATTTGATATATAAAAGATCAGGTTAATTTGATGTTATCAGTATAATTACATATAATTAAGGGGCTTAAAGTTAATTATTGGTCTAACGAACTAATTAACGAACGTTAAGTCTGTATCGTTAGATTTACATATTTAATAAAAATACAATAGACAAATAAAATATATTAATAAAGTAGTATCTATGTGTATATTTGTGTGACCTCATATGTTCACATATTTCTAGCTGTATAAATATCCGTATGACATGAGCACTTCCCAACATACATCAAATCAGGGGCAGTGATATGTGGGTGTCGGGGTGTAGACTGTACGTTGATGAAGTGTAAAAGTATTGAATTTCTGGAGCGTATGTATCTTGTCAACAACATATAGGATCCTACTTATGATCAAGGGTTTGATTAAATCAGTTAGTTTTAGATTTTTGCAGAAGGAAAATATAATCATTGGTGTCGTTTATTCTTTCAGTCGCGTGCCAAGGGGAGGGATTGAAACTGAGCAATATGACGAGTTGTGCAGTCGTCTAGCTTCAACAAGATTGGCCTAAATGAATGATCGATGGGTTTGGTATCTAACAGGTTCTAGTGACTTTTATGTGAAGTCGGTTCGTAATCTTTTGGATGACTCCTTGCTTAGATCTGATTCGTTGCCTACAAGATGGGTGAAGGAAATCCCTATTAAAATTAATGTTTCACTTGGAAAGTTCAAAAGGATAAGCTACCTAGTAGATTGAATTCTTCTCGGTTAGGCATTGATATTCCTTCACTTAGGTGTCCTATTTGTGAAGAGGGAGTTGAATCGTTGGCTCGCTTGCAATTTTCATGTACGTTGGCACAAGCAGTTTTGGGTTAGAAGATGGTGGGGTTTCTCTTCGCCAGAGTTCCTTTGTATGAATATTGGTTTGCTTGGTTTGATGACCTTCGTTTAAGTAGGAAGAAAAAGAATGTTATGTGATGTGGTGGAAGCTTTGGAATTATCGAAATCAACTATTATTTGGTGCAACCACTCCTAAAAGAGCAACCATTTTTAACGACATTGTGTCTCAATCTTATACTTGGTGTTCTAATCGATGTAAAATCAATCTTAATTGGATAACTTGGATGCAAAATCCTATTCTTGCTATAATGTAATCTTTTTTCTAGCTTTTTGCTAGATTTTTTTTAATAAAAATTGCCGTTTAAAAAAAAAAATTTGTCATGTTTAAGAAAATGGAGGAGAATATCTATGAAGAGGCTGAGATAAAAGAACGAAAAGGGGAGAAGAAATGACTTTTTTGATTAGTTTTTTTTTTTCAGATTAATAAGCATTAATATTTTCTTTTACTCCATGTCATTTATTCTTAGAAATTATTTTGGGAAGTTTAAGTTGCATTTGTATTTTAGTATATAATATAGGGAAGGAGAAATTTATGGGATTTGCATTTTTTATTTAATGTGCATCTTAAATATGTGATTGTAATTACTTTTAATTTTTCTCATTTTACTTTTATATTTTATTTGATCCTTACTTATATAATATATATATATATATATATATATATATATATATATTTATTATTTTACTTTTGTTTTTCGTTAAAAGTCTAAATTAAATTTTCGACAATGAATAAGATAAAAGAATAAAGGACAATAACTTATAAATGTATTTTACTTGTCATCTTATATTTTTATATGTATCGAATTAATTTTTGCTATTCTATGTAGCCAACTAGCATTTTGCATCAACTATGTTTAGTTTGTGATTTTTTTTGCCCCTCTCAGGTAATAGGATTGTTAATAAATTGAAGGGCAAAAAAGCCACAAAATGCAAGTTGGGTATATTAAAAAAAAAAAAAAAAAAGGATAATGTGACAAATAAAATACGTTTATAAACCATTATCCTAAAAAATAATTCAAGTAAACTTTGCATTTGTGTATGGTTCAAACTTGAAAATATTTACTAGAAAGGTTTAGTTTGGTAAGAAAGTATTTTTTTTCTTCTTTGAACGGCATTTTTTTAACACTCTATACTAGGGGTGAGCATCGGTCCCAGATTGGACCGGACCGAATTAGCCAAAAAACTTAAACCGAGGACCGGACCGAATGTGTTCGGTCCGGTCCAGTCCGGTCTCGGTCGGTCCGTCGATCGGCCCGGTCCAACAAGGCCAAAATAGTCCTTTTGTGGTCCGGACCGGACCGAACGGACCGAAGACCGAATTAGCCCAAAAGCGTAGACCGAGGACCAGACCGAATGTGGTCGGTCCGGTTTCGGTTGGTCCGGTCCGTTCGAGTCGTTTGCTCACCCCTACTCTATACCACATATCTCATATATATCTTTTAAAGGCCTTCAACGAAGCTAAACCTTTAACTTTTAAATTGATAGGCAACTCACATGCCACTAAACAAAATGCCTTTAGTGAAAGTATTAGTAATGATATAATAGCAAAGTATTTTTCAAAACTACGAAATAATTAAACATTGTATTGCGAAAACTTTAACTATCTGATTAGGTGCAGTATTTTCAACTTATAGTTTTTTTTCCAAGTATATTAAAAGTTGGTGTGCAGATGAGATGTCTAGTCAAAATAGGTTTCAAACCTTTGATGAATAGTGTTATATTTGTTTCCAAAGGGCATTTTTCATTGGCTTGTTTAAGGCACATTGAAAAGCTCAGGCCCGGCTCTAATTGAATGTATAAGGGAAATCAAAAAATTGACGCTTCTTTTATATTATAAACGAATTACATCATTTTTTTAGTGATTTTGCTAATTCATTCTTATTGATAAAACAATTGGGCCAATAAGCACTACAAGAAAAACTGGATTTAGTGACAAAAGGAATATGGTCACCATCAGTATAAAATTCGTCACTAACACTGTTTAGTGACCGAATCCTGGGTGGTCACTTTTCGTCACTATAGCTCCGTCACTATTTTTATTAGACACCAAAAATAAAAATCCGTCTCTAAGCAATGACCATATCACGGTGGTCACTATATTTGTGACGATATATTCGGTCACTAATTTTGGTCACTAAGAGTTGAAGGTAGTCACCGAATTGAAAGATAGTGACAGATAATGATGGTCATGAAAGTGGTCACTGATTTATTAAAGATAACGGACCCGTTAACTCATTTGTTAACACCCATCGGTGACCTTGCGTGTGGTCACTTCGTATATAATTTAGAGACCAACTGGTGGTCACTCTTAAAAGCAAAATGGTGGTCACTTATTCAAACATATTTACAAAACGATTTACCAATTTCACAAAATATATACCTGCATTAAAATTGAAACCTAAGGATTTTAACAACAAAGATATCAAATATCACTTATGATTGCATAACATAAAGATTCTTTTAACATATAATTTTTTGTATCTCGCTAATCAAAGGAAATAAAAATAACCACAAAAGAGAAAAATGTAACGTTCAAGTGCTTAACATCGTGTCTTGAATCATATCCACCTTCAATAATGACAATTGAAAAATACTCGGAACCAAACGACCCTTGTATCCAACTTTGTACCAAACAGTCCTTGCATCCAACTCGCCCTTGCATCCCAACCGAACTTTTAGTCACCCTACAAATGCGATAAACTTTGAGTCAGAGAAAATAATAATGATCTGAACTAACATAGTTGCGGGAAAGTCAAAAAGCATGTGCATTATATGAGATTTCCAGTGTTACATTACGGATTTCCCAGGTCTTATGCTATTGTTTCAATGTTGGCTTGTTAGATGCGTATTGACATTTATTCATCTGAATAAAAGCTAAAGCTAAATCTTCTTGTATTAAATAGCATCACTTCTCACAATAGAGTTAATTTCAATATAATAATTTGTATCTCAAGCGAAACTAATAGACAAATCAAATGAAACTTTCCCAACATAGTGCGACGCATGGTTTGCACTTCGCTAGGTGTCCACAAAAGTTGTGATTTCATATGTAATGTCCAATGACAAATATCCATAATAAGAACCGACCACCAAGGTGGGGCGTTTCATTTTAGCAAGTGTGATTGCATATTGTGAATCACATTTGGTTATCCTGTTATACCAACCTTTGTTAGCGACAAAAAGCAAGGCGGTCGTATTGACAGTTTGACATACAGGTAAATCTAGCTTTTCCAATATTTGAAATAAATAAATCGGTTATAACATCGTCTTAGCCTCTTATAGTATGGGCCGAAACACAGCGACCTAAAACCTCAAATACTAGCACATTAGCCCATAAAAGCTTAAAATAAGCTCACACCCACAAATTTTGTGCTGCATATTTTAATGCATTGAACAAATCATCAAAAGAAAACTTATGTAATACTCAAAACCCAAATATCAAAGTCCAATTTTCTTGGTTTATCATTTAATATGTCTAAAGATGAGCAAAGTATCTTACAAAAATGACATGCAACAAGATTCCTAAACCAACAACAAAGAAACAATAGCATAATCCTACTAAATATGAAGCAAAAGGAAGAGTCAAAGACACATCAGATACCACCATGGTGCACAAATACCATCGAAAGTTTCCACTGTTGTGATGTTGAGCCAGCTAGACTGGTCTAAGTGGCGAGCATTCTCTAACTTAAACCTATATTAGCTGTAATGAAAGATAGTTAGGAGTCAAGACAAAATTTTATCTATTGGTGATGCTGGTTATACAGCTTATAAAGGTCCTTTTTGACTTGTAGCGTTGTCTCTCGAAGTCGATCGTAAACCATCCACCAAAAAATCACGCACTAGTTGGTGGCGGAGACTTGGTACAATGTGAAAACAGAAACAACACTTAGTGGTACCGTTGCCCATCGGAATGCCTACAATCAATTCTAAAGCCTAATATAGAAAGCCCAACTTCCTCAACATGAAAAAGGATACTCTCTTCTGGTACATGATCAACCCCCTAAGAGAGTTTAGCATCACTAGTATAGGAAAGAGGTGCATGCCATTGAATCAAGAATTACTAACTCCCTTTTAAAGGTTTACACTTTCTGTCATAACTAAGGTCCTACATTACTGATTTTTGGAATCACATAGCACACATAGGTAACTGCAGCACCAATGCAAGCAAAAGTATTTGGTTGGATGGAAATTCAAAACACCACCATTACATGTCTTTTATGTTTATTAGCATACGTTATTGCTAGTCTCTCTTTCCTTCCTTACTCCACCTATATATATGCGTGTCCTAACTTCCAGATTTGCATGAAGCTTATGTGTTCAAAGTCTATATAAAAAAAATAATAATAAAAAAAAAAAAAAAAAAAAAAAAAAACAGACATGTGCTCGTAAAGGAAAACATGCAACAAAAAATGATTGGCAAAGTTAAGTATATGATGTTAACTTACAGAATTTTGAGATTCCAATCCCGACAAACGCTTTATCTCTTGCATCATCAATCCCATATTCTTTTTCATTTCATCTTGCTCCACTTTAAAACTAGCTTGCTCCTTTTGATGTTTGACTTGCTCCTCTTTAAGTACTCGCACCTCTTCCTCTAAAGCCGTGGATTTCTTCTTTTCAAGTTCCACAGTTGTCCTTAAATTTTCCACCGCCAGAATCTCTTTCTTTGGAGTGAGCGTCCTCTAAGATGACCCGAACATGTTTCACAGACTTTCAAACATATTTCCACTGGTGTACCCAAACCAGGTGACTTCTTCACTTTGTAACTTTTACGTATATAATATCAATTTATTAGTGAATGCAAGTAAAAATATATCTCATGGCTGCCCATTCTAATGAAGATCAAATCTTATTGAAGATATTATCACATAACGATATGATATTTTCAATAAATTCAAAATTAATTAACCAAACATTATGACAAACTCTTTCACAACTGTTGGCAAGATGTATCTTAAAGCGACCAACGAGAGAAAAGTCAAATTATAACTACCTATACTATCCTGCTGCCAAAGATGTCCTTACAAGTGAGGAGCTCATTAAACTTCCGACACCACTAGTCTAAAGGTGAACCAGTAATAGTTAAGAAGGTTCTAGACCAGAAACCCGTTTTCGCATTTCAAGTTTTTGCCAAAACCTGCTAACAACAAATATGTCCTTTATAATGGAACCCATATGCAGTTTTTGTTTACACCTCCATCATGCATCATGCCCTCTCTTAACTAGAGCTCTTCTTATTTATCAGATTCTTGCAAGTGAGGATATCATATACAATCATGCTAGTAACATATGCGAAGATAATCTAGTTGCAAGTAACAGACCTACTCCTAATTTTAATTTTCAACCCAGAAAAGTGACGCTAACAACTCTTTGTTATTACCACATCTATTGCACTAACGTAAACTATGGGAGCTATATATTATGACTAATATCCAGTAATCAAATAACACCACTGCATGCAGTTGCCAAGCCTTTAGTTTCGTTTTGCTTATACTATATGAGCCATGCATCTGAAGAATATCGATTGATGTAATAATGATTGTTGGCTCAGTAGAGTTCGGATGTTAAGTTAAACATTCAAGCATCTGGTGCCTTAAAAACGGCTATCAGAGCTAAGTGTACTCCAATCCCATAGTTAAATTCATAGTAGCAGAGCATACCAAAACTGCCTCGGCCTCCTCATTAACCATTTTATGATTCTTCTCAGAATAATGTGAAATTTCATAGCCATCAATTACAGTCACTTCTTCCCCTTGTCTCCTTTTCTGTTTCATATAGAAACCATAATTCAGATATATATATATACACACGCATGAATAATGAATAATAAAAGTTTTATAGAACCTACTTACCGTATCAATTCTTCTTGCAGTGGATTTTGTACCGACAGTAGGTGGAATCACATTGAACGACCGGTTCTTCTTATTTTGGGTGCTTAACTTCTGCAAAATTTAAAGGATTACAGTTTAAAAATTTTCATAAACAAAAGATTACAAATTGTGGAAAAATGAATTTTATACCTGAAACTTCTCACTCGCAAACTTTTGGCAAAGCTTAACCCAGTCAGGAAGTTCAATTCCGCTTGGGGGATCCACCATTGCCTCCTCATGTGTAGGAAACTCCTTGTAACGAGCGTGTAACTTATCTTGCCGATTTTTATGTTGATTCCCTAGCGTGAATCTATCGCATGAAATGACCTCTCACATTTCCGATTGAAGGTTGAATTTTCCTGATATATAATGAAAGGAAAAAACCTTCATCAAATTAAAAAGCAATATAATTCCCTAACTGTGACTCTAAACTATGGGTCATTTGGAAGAATGGGTCAGACGAGTCACGGGTTGGGTTGACCCGTTATATTACTTAAGAAAGAACAAAACAGAAACATTAATACAATCTACATTCAACAATTTACCACGCATTTTGAGATGATATCGGTCTTTAAGAAATCTGGTTGTTTTTTCCATGTAGTGCCATCCATCATAGCATATTCACGCACTAAACACCCGCCCTTGGTGATAAAACGTTGGCTATCCTTGCCAACTATTCGGCCTGCACATTCATCAATCTCAAAGACCAGCTTCCCCTTGTCCAATAGCCTTTTCTTTGCTTCATTCAAGGCTCTCGATTCTTTTCGAGTAACTAATGTGCCTAACATGATGTAATCAACACAATAATAGATTATTAATACAATTAAAAACACAACAATATGCGCATGCAAAAACAATATTTCTACCATGTGAAGTTGAACCAATATCGGTCTCGGTTTGAACAGAATTAACTTCATGATCATCCTCCGAATAATCTTCGTGATCTCCCGACTCAGTTTGCACCTCTTCATCTTCCAATCTCATATAAGCTTGTCTCTTTCGTGGTACATTAGGCTGAGTTTGCACCTCTTCTTGCACCTCTTCATCTTCCAATCTCGTATAAGCTTGTCTCTTTCGTGGTACATCAGATTTGTGAGGGTGTGACACATCTTGACTCTTACTCAACTTAAAAGGTTTTGAAACTTCATGACTGCTACTTAGCTTGTACTTTTGTGGTACCATTTGACTTTTACTTGAGTGAAAGGGTTTTGAAACTTCTTGGCTCTGCTTGAATTCGAAAAGCAACCTTTTTATGACTCCTTTTCGAGGACCAGCCATCTCGTGTTTAATTAGCATCAAAAGCCCACATGTTAATCAAAAAACAAAACAAGAATTGTACCAGCAAGAGATGTAATAAACAAACACATGAAAGGTACACGATAAGCGTTGCGATTATGACCGAAGGCTTGGAAAGAGCATTAGTTTTAACTTGTATGTCGGAAGAACGTCGTTTCGTTCAAGAACTTGTTTGGCATTCATTCAAAGCTGTATGAAAAAAATATACCATGATCGAATATCTGCTATAAAGTTTGTTAATAATCACTTGCATTTTTTAAGAGGTGGTTTACAACTTCACATGGTATGCATTATCTAACAACCATGCTCACATTAGGGCGAAACCGGCATCGGTCACCATCGCCATCAAGTATGACAACCAACATTCTTGACATAGCGATTAATGTTTTAGTGAGCAACCAGGGGAAAGGGTCGAAAGCGGTCCGCGAACAAGATATATTTTATCACATATCTTTTCTTCTGAAGCAGTCTGAGAACAAGAGGTATAAAAAACTATCCTTAACTTAGAAGTCACCTATTCACCAGGCCTTTGCCTAATCTGAATCATCATGCTTAAACTTAAACCAGAACCACGTTACTTCTATCTATAAAAACCACTACCTACTAACTGAAACAAACCAATTGCTAGAAAACTAGCGTATACCAAGCTTCTTATCTGATCATTCCAAATATCTTATACAGTTTTAGAAAACTACTACTATACAAGGCCGTTTCCAAAAGCATAAGCAGTTTTAAAACGCAAATCTTCAAAATCAGCTAATTGGTTCTCAAAATGACCAGGTAGGCTAGCAAATCCCAAACTGATTAATTCCTTGACTGACTAAAAAATCATATAAGCAGTTTGAAATAAGCAAATTGTAAACTCCTTATCTTATGTATCAAACCCCTAAGAAACAACTATTGGGTAGAGTGCATCAACCAAAACGAGCTATAAAGTTAAACAAACAGCAAAGAATCATAATAATAGCAACACAGATAATCAAAAGCAGTTAAGTAAATCACAAAATCAGTGAAGTTATGTTTTTTATTACTAGCTGAAATTGAAGATAAAAACTAAACGAGTCAAAAAATAGCTAGTAATAACCTAATTTTTAAAGGAAATAACTTATAAAACTAAGGATCTGACCTTGTAGACTTTTCTGGTGTAAGAAAATAAACTATTGAGCTATATATCATTTGTCTATTCGAATCAC
The DNA here is from genome assembly GCA_910596185.1 of Chrysanthemum makinoi. Classification (NCBI taxonomy): domain Eukaryota; kingdom Viridiplantae; phylum Streptophyta; class Magnoliopsida; order Asterales; family Asteraceae; genus Chrysanthemum; species Chrysanthemum makinoi. The sequence goes on along the minus strand of OU343218.1, from coordinate 208,762,794 downwards.
TACAATCATGTTCGATGATTCCTCATTTTAGAATATTCGAACCAGTTGGGTCTATGTCGTCCTCCTCATCATCATCGTCAATAAATCCTTCATCCATGAGATGCACGTTTTGATTTTATTTTTTCCTAGAGTTATCACCAACCGTAGAGCCATCCACCACTTCCAATGGGACATCACCTCGTGCAAGGGATGGTAGCTCCATATTCAAATCATCAATTAAATCTAAATGTAATTCTTGATCTTGATAAAATTCTTCATCACGTAGTGGAACATCAAAAAGAGCGCGAGGGGCATTACTATCCACCACAAGCCAACTCTTACCCAACTTGATATCAGGTGCATAAAAAACTTGTTTAGCTTGTGATGCAAGTATGTAAGGTTGATCTTGGTACCATTTCGGGATGCATTTATGCTTATGACTTTAGATTCCTTGTCAATTCGTTGTCCGTTTTGATCATCAACTCTAAACCAATCACACTTAAAAACCAACACTCTTTTATTTTCTCCTAAGTATTCCAACTCTAGCACTTCTTGTAATATCCCATAAAAATCTATCAAGTTCTCCCCATGACTACCTTTCACTACAACCCCACTATTTTGACTTTTCTTGTTCATTTCACGACTCTGGGTGTGGAACCTATACCCATTCACCAAACATCCACTATATTGACTCACTGACTTTGATGGTCCACGGGATAAGAGACGAATTTCAGTTGCGAATGATTGTGGACAACAATTCACCTAAATTATAAGAAAATGTCTTTATAAATTATCGATTTAACTGAATTTGAAATACTAAATCAAAATTCTAAAAACAATCTTATAGACTTACACGTTGTCGGATCCACGAAGAAAATTGTTTGTCATGAACTTCGTTTACATCATCATAGTTTTGTTCCTCAAGTTCAACTTTATGTATACTACAAAGTGTGAAAGACTATGAACACATATTCTAAAAAAACCAAAAAGAAAAAAAAATCATAAATTGATTAAGCACTTACTTTATTAGCTCCGCCAATTCATCGCAATTATTTAAAATGTATGTATGGATCTTCTTCAACTCCATTTCACCAATATCATGTAATTTGGGACTACCTAAGGGACGCCCTTTACATGAGAAAACAGAAATTTCACTATCATTATCGTCATTTCATTGTTCGCTCAACCTTGTTGAAGGCGGTCTCAACATTGTTCAAATACATGGAACAAAAAGTTAGACATTCACTTTCTATGTATCTTTCAGCAATACATCCTTCTGGATGAGCTCGGTTGTGAACATATCCCTTTAAAGTACGCATTTTCCTATAAATATGATAAGTAGTTAGTATCATAACATATTAGAAATTAACCTCGATATGAAGAATGATGTTGGGAATATAACTACCTCTCAAATGGGAACATCCATCGATATTGAGGCGGACCAACAATCTTTGCCTCGTATGGCAAATGGATCAAGAGATGAACCATGATGTCAAAGAATGATGGAGGAAATATCCGCTCTAACTTACACAAGATAAGAGTAATTCTTTCCTCTTCTTTATCAAGAACATCTAGGTACATATTTCTTGCGCATAAAATCGGGAAAAACTCACTTAGCTCGTACAACAAAAGGCGAACTTCTTTTGTCAAGCAGCCCCTAATTGACAAAGGTAACACTCTTTGGATGAAAACATACAAGTCGTGACTTTTCATGCGAGACAACTTGAATTCTCCCCCGACTACACATCTAGATATATTGGAGGCATATCCATCCGGGAATTTTAGCAAGTTCAAGAAACGTAGTATTTTTTGTTTCTCATCTTTTGTCAAATGGTAGCAAGACATAGGCATTACGAATGAGCTACCATTTGATTGTGATTGTAGGTGTAAGCTTTTCTTCAACCTTTCATCCATCAAATCCCTACGAGATTTTCATGTGTCCTTGGTTTTACCCTTAATGTTAAATAAGGTACCAATCAAACTTTCGGTTAAATTCTTAACAACGTGCATGATATCAATATTATGTCTCAGTTTTAGTTTAGCCCAATACTCAAGCTGGAAGAACACACTCTTTTCTTCCACCCCGATTATCCTTTAAAGACTTACGTTTTCTCGTGTTAAGAGCATAATCAATTCCTTTAAGTATTTCATTTCGGACTTAGGTGCGGTGGTTCCGATAATCCACTTTCCCATCAAAATTCTTCTTATCCCTTCGCCATTGATTTGAAGCCGGAAGAAACCTTCGATGACCCATATAGCATATTTTTCTACTATGAGGCAAGTAACGAGGGAAGTTTCATCCATACATGTTGGACAAGCATCGTAGCCCTTGCCAATCCAACCAGATAGCATACTATATGCAGGGAAATCATTTATCGTCCATAACAAAGGCGCACGGAGTTTGAAGTGTTCTTTTTTGTGTGAATCATACGCTTCTATACCAACCCACAAATCTTTTAGTTCATCTACGAGAGGTTGCAAATAAACATCAATATTTATTCCGGGTGAATTCGGCCGGGAATCAACATCGACATGAACATGTATGGATCTTTCATACATTTCCATGGTGGCGAGTTATCGGGACGACAAATACTGGCCAAATGCTATACGGATTACTTAGGTTACCAAACGGATTAAATCCATCAGTCGCTAACCCTAAACGTATATTACGCGGATCACTAGCAAATGACGAGTCCACTCTATCAAGGTGTTTCCAAGCCTCACTATCTGCGGGATGTCTAACTATGTTATCATCATTCACCCGCTTCTCCTTATGCCACCTCATGTCACAAGCAAGTTGTTTATCAATGAACAATCTTTGTAGTCTAGGTTTGAGAGGAAAATATCGAAGCACCTTTTGTGGTACCTTAGAATCTTTATCTTTAAAACGAGGCTCTTTGCACTTAACATTTGGGCATTCGGTATGCAATTTGTACTATCTCGATAAAGAACACAATCATTAACACATGCATGAATTTTTTCTCCATAAAACCCTAAATCATGTACGTATTTTTTGGCTTCATAGAAGTTTTTTGGAACTAGTGATGGAATTGGCAAGGCTTTTCTAAATACTTCAAGGATTGAATCAAATGATTTGATAGTCCAACCACTTTTTGTCTTTAAATGCAAGATGGTAACAATAAACGAGAATTTTGAATAAGTTTTACATCCCGTATAAAGTTCTTGGTGTGATTCAGCTAATAATAGTCGAAGCGTTTCAACATCTTTATTAAAGGTACTTGAAGATTCACCATCACTATGCCAATTAACACCTCCTCTACTTTCACCTATGATATTTAACATCTCATCAAGGTCATCATCATCATCATCATCATCATCATCATCATCCATATCATTATCACCGTCACTACCTTCACTAATTGGCATATCATCATCACTATCATCTAAATATGGCTCGCCATGATGAACCCAATTCTCATAACCAACAGTAATTCCTGTTCGCAATAAATGATCTAATATTGTAGTTCTACTTTGTTTGCGATAATTGTTGCAGTCTTTACAAGGGCAAGGCACTTTTGATGACACTTGTTTGTTACGGTATGCAAAATCAAGAAACTCATTCACACCTAACTCATATCTTGGATCGCTTATCCTATCAGCTATGTTCATCCATGACTTGTCCATATTCACTCGTACGATAAAATCTATTCATGTATAGAAAATCACATTTGTAACTCTATTCATATTTGCTATCCATTTAAAACAATTAACAAATAACAGCAGTATATAGTATCATGCATACATAAAAGGAAACATAACTTTATTTCGTATAATTTTCACACAATTGCTTATACACATCAAACTCGGATTATTTCACGACTACTTGTATATAGATAGTATTCAAGTTATTTCACGACCACTTCTAAAGTACTAGTTAGCGACTTAAGGCAACACACCGAACTAGTTCATCACTACACATGGAATATATTAACAAGCAACTAAACGCACGTTCCATTGAAGGCACCAAAGCTATTCATTGACACAGCAAATTCTAACATAAGCATTCATATAACCAAAGCTATTCATTGAAGGCACCAAAGCTATTCATTGACACATCCATTGAACGCACGTTCCATTGAAAGCTATTCATTGACAAAGGTAACATCTAACCATCATTTCATCACAAAATAATTCAAATTCAACATTCATCACATAACAGATCCAAACTAAACCGTTCGAAACAAGAGTTTACAAAACATAAACCACACACAACTAAATCAGGCATTTCTTCGAACAGTTATTCAGCACAAACAGATTACCTCAAATCGATAACAGATCAAAACTAAAAATTACTCAAATCGATAGCGTATAAACCTGTGAAATCGATGGCGGTGGCTGGTTGTAGTGACGCGTGGTGGTGGCGGCGGCGGGCTTGGTGGGAGAAGATGGTGAATGTGTGATGCGTGGTTGTGTTTGTTTATTTAATGCGAGAAGATGCAGGCGTGGTTGTGTTTGTTTATTTAATAGTTGACTCTTTTTATTTAATAGTTGACTCTTTTTTATGGTGAATGTGTGATGCGTGGTTGTGTTTGTATTATATCAGGTGTTTGTTTATTTAATCACATATACGAATAATCAAAGTTATTGACTAATTTAAATTAAATGTAAATATTTAAGTGTACATTTATTTTATCAAAGCTACGAATAATCAGTATGTTTTAAATTGTCAGTGTATTTATATCATATTGAAAAAGATAATATTGATGCATTGTCGTTTTTTAGTTGGCTTTTAAATTGAACTAAATGTATTTTTTTTTATTTGAAATTTCGGTAATATTTCATAATGGGAAAGATACATGATCTTGGTATATAATACTGATGCATTCATTTTGATTATTCACCTTGCGGATATTTAAAAAAATCTCAATTTTACCAATTTTAATTAATGACCACCGTTTTTCGTCTCAATATTTTATAAATCAGTGACCACCAACCTTAGTCTCTAATTTGAAAACCTAATGACCACTAATATTTGGTCTTTAAAATTTAGGGGTTAAGGTTAAAGTTTAGGGTTAAGGGTTTATGTGACCACCATTTTCCGTCTCAATATTTTATAAATCAGTGACCACCAACCTTGGTCTCTAATTTGAAAACCTAGTGACCACTGATATTTGGTCTTTAAAATTTAGGGGTTAGGGTTAAAGTTTAGGGGTTAGGATTTATGTGACCACTGTTTTTCGTCTCAATCTTTTATAAATCAGTGACCACCAACTTTGGTCTCTAATTTGAAAACCTAGTGACCACTAATATTTGGTCTTTAAAATTTAGAGGTTAGGGTTAAAGTTTAGGGGTTAGAGTTTATGTGACCACCGTTTTTTGTCTCAATATTTTATAAATCAGTGACCACCAACTTTGGTCTCTAATTTGAAAACCTAGTGACCACTAATATTTGGTCTTTAAAATTTAGGGGTTAGGGTTTACGTGACCATTGATTTTAGTCTCAATATTTTATATAAATCAGTGACCATCAACATTGGTCTCTAACTTAGAAACCCAGTGACCACTACTTTTTGTCTTTAAACTTAAAATACCTTTTTGAAATGATGACCACCACTTTTGGTAACTTGTTGTTTCACTGAAAAATGTTAGATTTACGGTTTTAGGGACTATGTTACCATTATTTGTCGCCACTAATACTTGTCATTGTGACAAATTAGTGACCACAATTTGTAACGGTCACTAATTATGTGGCAATGACAAAAATGCAGTGACGACAATTATATTGGTGACTAAACTATGATAATAGAGACCAAAGCATGAGTGGTCACAAAATAATTGGTCACTAAAGCCACTTTTTCTTGTAGTGAAGAGAGCTTGATTTCGCCACGGAAGCAAAATCGTGTGATATGATTGATTAATAAAAGTTCAAATTAAAGTGGTTTTGGTCAAACTTTAATAAATTTTGTAGAGAAATTTGGTTGATAAACAAAACACATAAAAATATATGTGTCAAATTTGTGAAAACATAAACTTAAAAAAATATGAAGTTATTAATAAAACTTTAGTGGTTGAACTTTTTAAAATTATATAGAGCTAAGTTAATATTATAAGTCTTCATGTTTTTTTTAATAAATTTGGATTATAAACAAATACCCCCTTATACTTTATACCCTTTATACTTTATATTTTAAAAAATACAATGTATATGATGTTGTTTTAAAATAACAACATATAAATTTGTATAAGATTATATAAGTATCAATTTTTTTACTATATACGTTCAATAAGGAATCATTTATTTCATTTTTAAAAGTTTAACCTATGTGGACATGAGTTTATATTTTAAATACGGCTAAATTACTTAAAACGGGAATATAATTATCAAACTGTAAGCACGGGTTACTTTAATATAAAAATAAATATAAGTGATTGTACTTATAACAATGACTCATGTAATTCTTATTTATTTATACAAGGATATCTAGAAAAACATTTTTAAAAAACTTTAAGGAGTATACTTTAACTTTATAAACGCTTATTATGTGCTATTAAACTTGCATCATGCGTACAACATAATATCAGTAGTGAAATTTGAATAACAATATCAACATCTTTGTTAGTTAAATAAAATTAAATCTTGAGTTACCTAACAGAAATTTTTACAAATATTTTACCAAATTCTAATGGATATTAATGAATAATGAAAAACTCGTACATAAGTATTAGTTGTACTTATATCACAATTTTCATGGGCAAATTCTTATATGTGTAGGAATGGTGGTCCAAGTGTTCCAGGTAAGGGAGGTTTTACTAAAGTGGGTCCTAAATTTAAGTATCAACTTAAAGCGCCTCCTGCTGAACCCAAGAAGGTGGATAGTGAGAAGAAGAAAGTCATTGGTGTGGCTAGTGCGAGTGGGACGAAGATTGCTACATCTAATCCTTTTCTTTGCACTAAGCACGATCGATTCTGATGACTGTGGCAATCCTACTGATGTAGAGGTTTCTGGTAATACAATGGATGCAAAGGAGGTTGGGTCTCTCGAGACATATCACAAGATCCGCTTGTGAGTGATTCAATGAAAGCTAACGCGGTTGGTCCTACCCCTATTGTTGAGAAAATTGGGGAGTTTCAAAGGCTTCTTATCGATGGGAAAGCTACTCTTGTTGATGATAATGGTAATCCTATTAAAAAGGTTGATTATCAGGGTTATAATAAGGATTTACCGGCTACTTATTTTACTAAGAGGGTTAACCAATTCACTAAGGTGGGAGAGATTGTGGATTCTGATAGTGATGATGAGGAGGTTGTGAACACCTTTGATGAGTCGAGTAACCTATTTGGTGGTGGTCATGATCGCGAAGATGACTATGATTATGATAACTATGCGGATCAGGTTTACGATCTTCTAGGAAATTTGGATGCCTATTATGACACGTATGGTATCAATCTCCAAGGCCTTGGTAGGAAGTAATGTTAGCTCCAAATGAGTCTAATGTTATATTTTGAGTAGTGGTTTATTTTCTTTTATAGAGAATATGAAGTATCTTGTTATATAAGCTTTTCGCCTATGTAACAGGCTGAGATATGGGATTCACCCATATCCTTTGTACTTAAACGTTTTTTGGAGTAATATATTTACCGGGTCTTTGACCTTTTAACCAAATTTTTTTTTATATGTGTATATACTGAACTAAAATGTTATAATAAATTTGATTTATGTGTGCGTGCACGAAACTTATAATTATATAATTATATACAATTACATTTAAAGACACAATATTTAGTATTAATACATAATAATTTTTTTTGTCAAAACCATGTACGTGCACGAGTATTATAAGTAGCGACAAAGGAAAAGAGTGAAGGATATATATAGTTTTGATCAAATAACCCTTTTTTTCGTTCAAAAAAATAAACCTTTTTTTTTTCGTATTCTGACTCATAGTAGTAAAAAAGTTGATGTCCATTCTCAAAATCCCTCAAAGATGTATTCTTTAAAACATAGCCATACTTTTATTTATCTTCTTGGTTTCCAAAATGCAAATGTTGAAAAACTAATGAAAGTAGCTGCGTGGCATAACAATGAATAAAGTGTTGGGCGACAGGAGTGAATTGTGACTCTGCATGAATATGAAAATACTTGAAGATATGTCAAGCTTAAGAAATTAGAAAGTCTTGTCACTAACTTCACACCGACACACATAACATGGTGCTCGTCTCATCCTTAACCAACATTTATCGCTGGCTAGATCTTGTATTTTGGGGGCTACCATTCAAAGTTTCAGACTAATCAACATGTTTTGTTTTTCTACAGAGAACGACAACCCTTTGAAAAGACAGAGCTCACACCTCGTGAATTAGTCGCATAAAAGGTCAAAAACCATACATGACTACCGATAAAAAAAATGTGTATCAGCAAAACCTTCATGGCTTCATGCGACCATATTAATCAAGAGATTATGAGGAGTTCAATTCTCAATTTAATGAACAAGATATTAAATGATCTACATTTTTAGTTTCAAGATTAGTTTTTACATACAAAAATCCACACCTTAAAAAAATGTAATCACTATAATATATTAATGAAATTTCATTCCACTTTTTCAAGCTATTCAATTGGTTATAACTTAGAATCTATAATACATAAAGCTTATCCCCCTTAATTTAATGTGCAAGGGGGGTTGTGCACAAAATTAAGTACGGTACAAACATGCTAAAGCTTCACAAAAGTTCTCGAATGAATGTCCATAATCATGTGCAACTCCAGAGAATACAAACAATCTTGGAGTTACACGAATCATAAATCTATGTATACAAAGTTGGTTGATTTGCTTTTGTGATTAAGTACATTGATTATAATTACAATAACATTTAAAGTGTCTCTTGATATCTCTAAGATAGTTACATATAGTGCCTTTATAAATAGCAAATTTTGTTTCCATATAGCAACGCATCCATATGTGTATGCATTGGTCCCCTGTCTTTAAGATTATAAGTTTGAGCGGGTAAGAGATAATGGTTTCTCGAGACTACAAGGCTTTTGGGTACTACGTGAGATTTTGGTCCCTATCGTCATGAAACTACTGACCGCTTTATGCATTCCTTACGTATTAGCTAGAGGGGTATTTCCGGTATTAGGGTACCCATTAGTAGTCAACTCAGCTGTTTACAGATTTGCATGGCTCGGGTGCCTTGGTTTCTGTTTGTTATGCTTTTGTGCCAAGAGGTTTCATGTTTGGTTCACCAACCTTCACAACTCAATAAGAGATGACCGTTATTTAAGAGATGACCGTTATTTAATTGGTCGGACACTTCATAACTTCGGGGAAGATAAACAGGAGATCCCAAGTGAGGTGGGTCGCAAAGATGGAACAACTTGCAATTTGTCACAAGTGCATCTTTTCTTATGACTGTTTACTCTGATTACTTAACGTCTGCACGAAAAGACCTACATTGTTCTTCTGGCAGCGTTGCCCCTTCGGAGCTACTTGCATTTGCCAAGTCCCAGGTAATGAAATCTGCCAGTTTATTATTTAAGTCGGTTTTTATATGTAAGTTATACCAGTTAGAAGATGTCTAATATTCTTTGACTTTTTTAGGTTGATTACATTCTTGGTGACAAACCAAGGGCAACAAGTTACATGGTTGGATATGGAAACAACTACCCGCAACAAGTGCACCATAGAGGATCATCAATTGTTTCGGTTAAGGTTAACCCATCGTTTGTTAGCTGTAGAGGTGGTTATGCTACATGGTTCAGTAGAAAAGCGAGTGACCCAAACCTTTTGGCTGGTGCTATTGTTGGCGGGCCTGATGCTTATGACAATTTTGCTGACCACAGAGACAATTATGAGCAGACCGAGCCTGCTACTTATAACAATGCCCCACTTCTTGGTGTTTTGGCTAGGCTACATGGCGGTCACGGTGGCTATAACCAACTACTTCCTGGTGTGTTTAAAGTTTTTTGAGTGTTTATTGCTTTTGTTATGGTTTCTTGCACTTAAACGTTTTCTTTTATTGTTTGCAGTTGAAGTACCTGTCGCTAAGCCTATTGCTGCTCAACCAAAGCCCGTAGCTGCTCAACCAAAGCCTAATCCAGTTAAAGAAACTTCATTTTCAGGTAATATTGATCTTTCTAATATGTCCGTGTAGATTTTTGGCTCTCCTAATCCCTAGATTAGAAATTTGTTGCATTATTCAATTAATGATCAAAAGTTGCGCTTTTTTTAACGAATTCTGATTTAAGATTCTATTTTTGTTTTGTTTAGCTCCAATTGCAATTGACCAAAAGACTACAACTTCATGGGTAGCAAATGGGAAAACTTACTAAAGATACTCAGCCATAGTAACCAACAAATCAGGGAAGACAATCAAGAACCTTAACTTATCAGTCTCCAAACTTTACGGTCCCATATGGGGTCTAACCAAGAGCACAAGCGGTTCATACGGTTTCCCAACATGGATTAGCTCATTGCCATCCGGTAAAAGCATGGAGTTTGTTTACATTCACACCGCTTCACCAGCAGAAGTCTCAATCTCAAGCTACACATTGGCCTAAGTCAAGGTCACACACGTGATCCATAGACAAGGCAAACCAGAAGCTACTAAAGAAAGTGGTTTCTTAGGAGTGATTTTTCGGTTAATTTACGTTTTTAAAGTGTGTAAGAATGGAGGAAGAAAGGAGTGAAGAGAGAGTTTAAAAGAAGTGCTCATCCTCTTTCTCATCCTCTTATATTAGTATAGAGTATGTATTATATAGTTGAGTGGTAAAGATAGGTTACTAGAGTCGGTTGTTGCTACATCAAGTTAGCTTTCTGAAGTTTAGTTATGTGATTTTGTGTTTTTTTTAGTTTTGTGAATATGTTCGTGTGAAGGTTAGTTAAACGGTATAAAGATACAAAACTTAATGTATTTTTTTGGGGGTCATATTAAAGTGGTATTTACTGTAATCACATGTTTAGTCGATAATATAATTCGTTTGGATGTTTTAATGTGAAATAGCTTCTTCATTCTTCAGACAATACTAATTCACATGAACATGTGAATGTTTTATTATGCAAGTGGTGTTTTCCTGCATGGGATTGGTATTGGTATTGTTTCAAGTATATCTTTGCTATAATCTACATGTGTTCAAAATAAATCTTTAGGTTTTATTACTAAACTAATATTTTTTTAACACAAATATATGTGTAGTTCCCATAGCTTCTTAATCATTGTACGGAGGAGTATTGTTCTATTTCAAGGCGAAGATAGTGGGAAATTGATTGAAGCAGCTGTGTGTGCTTCTAAAATGACAAATCTATACTATCTAAATATTGAAGTGCTTAAGTGAAATCGTCACGTTACGGTTTGATGAATATCTTGGAATCCAAATTTCTCTTTATGGTTCGAGTACATATTTATTCAACTGTTTGTATTAGGTTGAACAAAAATATCATGCTGAGGAGAGATCGAGTGTGAATATCATGCACGCGTTTTAAGTGAAATCGTCACTTTGGCTCTTTTTGAAATTAAACAAGTATGTCGTTGAACTAAGTAGTGTGTGTTGTTTGTCTCCTCTATTAATTTTTATTAATTTGTTCTATATGATTTATTTTATATATCGTGTGTGTTTGAAAATTAAATAATGAGTTTTGTTCAATAATATGCCATGGTACAAAAAGTTGTGTCAACGACATGATAATTTTCTCACTTACTTAACAACATGGTACAAAAAGTTGTGAGAACATCATATGCAAACTCACATTCATTTTGGATGAAAACAACTTTGGCAAACAATGAATGCGGTGGTTATTAATTTGTGAACCATGCAAATTTGCATAACAAAACCCACGTAAACATTACGCGACAAGATTACAACAACATTACGCAACAAAAATTTAACTCCGACCTATTGCGTAATAAAAATTACTACCGCAAAGACCATGACGAAAACAACTCAGCAATTTACTCAAACATTAGGCAATCAACATTACGGATAAAAACATCACCCCTCAACCACTAGACCGTGCATCGCACGGGTTGAGGGTAGCCTCGTATATAATAATTTCAAAAAAATTCAAAATAATAAAGTGGACGATAAATATAAGGCATGTCTTTATTATGAGAGTTGATCATGTACATTAAATTGTTCATTAAATATAAAAAATAAAATAAAAATAAAAATAAAAAATCCCTCATAATCTCTTGATAAATAAAAAATAAAAATAAAAAATCCCCTTTTCGCTCTCTTTTTAAACAAAAACCTCACTTTTACTCTCTTTTTAAAAAAGAAAATTGGTATCTCTTTAGCAGTTTCGTTAGACAAAAAATTAAATCATCGCGACGATCATTTAATTATCTTTTAATAGACGGACACTTTGATATACTTTTGACAAACTTCTTTTTCTGTTGCATATTTTTCTTTCGTTGTTGAAACTTGCATGAAAAATCACATGTGATTCAACACTAGTTGGAATGTTAAAGTGAACATAATTCTTTTTACAATATTCTAAAAATTTCACTATTTTTTTCTTATGAAAAATGAATATTCATAGTTTTCCAACTATATATAACACGTTATATTCGAAATCTAGATTAGTGCACTTAATTCGTCAAAGTTGGACAAAACGCATAAAATCACATCTGAATTTTACCACACGTGACCTCTATCACATGTGATTATAGAAATATCATAAATAAATTGCTATAATCTAGAATTGAAATACAATGTATAATATATGGTTGAAAAGCCATTGATATGTGTTTTCCATTACAAAAATAAAAAAGTCTTTGAGTTATACACATATACGTATGTCAGTTTTAGTACAATCATTTGGTATTCGAACTTTTAGATTAGTTTAAATCAAATGTGATATGACATGCGAATTTCAATAATGGAAAAAGAACGTAAAATAATAATTCGTCGAAAGTATATGAAAGCGTCTATCAACTGAAAAATAATAAAATGTTTGTCGTGATGATATAATTTATTTTGTTTAACGATTAACATTAACAGTTTTTGAGATATTTAATTTTTTAAAAAGCAAGTATAATTTTGTTTTTAATTAAAAATTTAATTAACCCCTCCCACCCACCCCTCTTAATTCTCCGAAAACATAGTAAAAAATAAGAAAATAATAAAAATTTCTAAACAAAATGAGTGACTAAGATTTGTACATTGGTATGCAGCAAATGTTTTCATATTTAAATGATTTATTACATACAAAAAGTTTCCTGTATACCAATATACAAATCTTAATCACTCATTTTAGTATGTAAAAAGATGTCAATCTTAAATCTAATTTTATAAATTTAAATGTAAAATTTTTAATTTTCATAATTTTTAAAAAGAACTATACTTTACAAAATGTCAAAATCCCAATATACATTAAATTCTTTTATAAACAACTACTACTACATACTATTATTATCCTCGTTAATAACCCTTGTGTACAGGGGTCAAAAATTAGAATACATATAACAATAAATTAATTTAATTGTAATACCTAAAATATGTAGATGCACGAGAGTATAAGTATCAAAATGAAAGCACGTTTTATAAGTACGCACCAAACATATTTAATTAAAATGTAATTATTAGTTTACTTATAGTTTGAACCTCATGCGTGTAATATCACGTTTACAAAACATTAAATACTATAAATTTTTATATATTCGTATATTAAACTAAAATTTTAAAATAAAATTTATTCATACGTAAATTCTATGCATACACGGAACTTATACCTAGTAATATCTAAATCATTTATGCTCATACACGGAACTCGTGATATATTTTTCACAAAATCCACTTTAACCGGCCAACGAAGATGGAGATTATATCGAGCCAGCGCTCGAATGACAATGCTTGACAAAATTACCTGATGCAAGCTTACATGTTAGATATTTTTTTTTTTGGTTTTATGTGTGTACAATAACCTACTTTTTTTTACAAGTGTAAACACTAGTTAATGTGTGATCTGATTCATCAAACACAAGCTGCTATTGGTTAACTACTTGTTTTCTTTTTCTGGCCACAAACAGCATGAACTTAACGTACCCGTGGTGCTATTACACGTATTAATTTGATAATGTTAATTAATCACACTTTCTTTACGTATCTTTAATATAAATCCTATGGGAAATGTGATGTTGCTTTCTAATACTAATGTTTTTTATAATCTTATCTTTATTTGTTTTTAATGGAACCAAACAATGCAATTTCTCAAAAGGAAGTCGCCTAAGTAATACTAGTACTAAGATTTAAATATTTAACGTTATTATATTCATATCTATATGAATGCTTTCTACTTTTGTTCCATTTTTAGTAAAGGCAAAAAAAAAGGTTCAATAATGGACTACACTATGATAAGTTAATAAAATTATTGATATGGTTACAAACAAGGTATTTGCGCCCGCCGCGTTGCGGCGGGTATTTTTGACATGTATTTCAGTTATGTGTTTAAGTGTATTTATGTTTAGTGATTAATGTCTCCGTATGGTTTGCGTTGAGTGTCATGGAAGGACCTACATTGGTATCAGTGTTGCACTGGCTACAACCGGTTTTTAGAGACTTTGTTTTATACTTTTGTTTTTTTGTTAGAACTTTAGATTAAAAAAAAATTATTTTGTAAGTCATCTTTTCGAAAATCTTGGGGTGTCTCTGTTGAGTACTCTAAGTTGGTTCATGTACATGATGCGGAAGTAATTTTGTAAAGTTTGCAAGTTACGTTAAAAAATGTTAGTGTATTTTTTGTAAAAGAAACGTTTTGTCAAAATGGTGTTAGTACACTCTATTCGGAAGAAAGAAAAAAAAAAGCAAACAAAAACGGGCCAGGGCATTTCAGTGGACTACAAATTTACCTAAGAAAATTTATTAATAGAAAAGAAAGCAACTTTTGCATGTGCTTTAGTATATATATCTCTACTATCTTAAATGGAAAAAGGGTCAAAGGTAAATGTGAAAAGTTGAAAATTGAATATTGAAAGTCAATGTTTTGAAACTCTTCTTCCGTATAATTCATTCTTCTCCAACACTCTCCTATATTTTTGTTAAGCATTAACAACACCTTATTCAATACATTCTTCCCAAAACATGATACCACCGATTCATCTTAATAAAATTCAAAACACAAAACACCTCCATTCCTCTTCTCTCTATGATCGAAACTAACAAATTATTGGTTTGTGATAAGTTCATCCTGAAAATCCAGAACCGCTGACAAGAACCCAAACAGAAAACGCACACACCTATAAATAATCGGCTCAACAAGATCTATCAATTTACGGCCTGAGAAAGCAATAACAAGCCCGTCAAAAAGGTGTGATTTTTATTTATGCTGGTTGATTTTGTTTAATTTTGTGGTTTTTAAATTTAGGGTTTTTAATTTTTAGGCTTTTTATTATTTTATTTTTTTTTCCAAATTAGGGTCCCGTTAATTTGGGGTTTTTTTTGCCGTTATTGATTTTTAGGGTTAGCATTTGATTATGTCAGTTTTGGGTAATTTTCAATTTTATGGTTACTGGGAGATGTTTAACTTTGGCCACCCAAATTGATGGTTTCGGAAGACAAGAAGAGGCACACACCCTAATTGTGAAGCACTTTGACTTTGGACTTGAAATATGGCGGAACCGGGGTCAAAAGTAGCGAGGTTATTTTTATTTATATATATTTTGATGCTAATGTTTTTCTTGTTAAGATTTAATTGTTTCGTATAAAGGTGTCAAATTATTGGTTGTTTGTTATTCATTTGATTGGTAAATTATGTTGGATTTTGGGGTAGATTGAGGAAAATGATTAACGAGGTGTTTGGATTAGCTTATTTTACCGGCTTACGGGCACATTTGTATTTGGAAAAGCTCATGAGCTGGTTTTTTTTTATTATGAGGTAATTAGGTTGAGCTTTTGTACTTTAATAGGTTGCACTCATAACCGAAAAAAAAACCGAGCTTATGAGCTTAGTGGAGTAAATGAAAAAAAAATACAATTGCAATGGCTTTTTTTTAAGAGATGGTTAGAGTTGTGACCATAGGTGTTGTTGCTGCCAAAGCACTAAAAGTTAGTGTGCTAAAAAGATAATTACAAAAACCTATATGCGAGTACAGGTACTTTAAGAACAAATATTTTATGAACTGACCCTCTTTTGATCACCATTCAGTCCAGCATGAGGATAAATAATAATGACATGGGTATGAACTGACCCTCTTTTCTAACCGGATTGTGGCCGGGGAATCGGTTCAACGGGATCGGATTTGGTTACAACGGGTCAAATGGGTATTGTTTACTTTCAAGCAAGCAAATAATAGGAATATATCTGACAATATGGGTAAAGAGTGAACTCAGAAATGATGTTGAACGACCAAACCGAAAGCTTTGGATGATCCATTTCTTCTCATTCTAAAAGATTCTCGGATGATCGTATTTTCAACTTATATATCTTCATTCTATCTTGCAAATATGAGTACAAGTATAATTCTCGAGTTGTTTGTGTTATCATGTTAGAATCTGACTGGCAGGTGCCAAGTGCCAACTGCCAAGTATCTCTAATTGCATACTTACACTTTTCATGGTATGTGTGAATTTCCAATGGAATTAAAAAATGATCTTACATAAGTAAGGATTGAAACGGGTTAACCAGACCTGACCCGTTTCAATCCTTACTTATGACCCGTACCCAGCCTGCCGATCTTGACACCTCTACTCATAAATGTTAAGCTGAGATTAAGCCATGAATAATGGATTATTACTTAATACTTCCAGGTTGGTTGGTGGGTGGGTTACTCAAAAGATTCGATGATCCGCTTGGCGGACTCATACGCGCATAACACCGTGTAGGCAGATTTATTGGCAAAAGTTATAACCCAAGGTATAGCTATAAAGATGAAAATCGAAAAATGACAACGCCATATTTTTCTCGCTTATGATTTACATAATAGTCACAACCATATTTTCATTACGAACAGCTTGGTGTCTGATATCCTGGAACTCCGCTATTTGAAATTTTGTCGTCAAAGAGAATGATGAAACGCATGCGAGGGTAACTTGCGCTTCATTTATTTTTATGATTGAAAAGATGAATCTTGGACTAATGATCTTACATAATACTTGCTTTTGGCTCAAGCGGTCCCGTTTAACACTTTAACCTCACTATACGGTTTGACCTGATTTATCATGCCCCTTTAAATGTCTGGTGATTTAAAACTAATCTCAGTCTATCTTGATAGGTAGTGTTTATGCAGCGAGCTAAATCAAGCTACTTGAAAGCCACATCTCCATCCAATTCTTCTTCCACAAAAGGGCATCGTGTGATATTGATAAACCAAGCGTAATTGATGTAAAAGTGAACGAGGATAAACCAGTAAAATGATGAGAAAAGTATAAATTTTGAGGGAGCTACTAAGGACGGGATAAGAAGCGGGCTAAACTTTCTCAAAGACAAAATACCAGAACAAACAATTAAAAGATCTCAAGGTTATGAAAGTTGATGTTGAAGAAGTATTGGAGGACAATGATACTGTGAATGAACTAGAAGATGATGCTAAAACAACATCCGATGAAGAATTTGAAGATGAAAATACCGATTCTGATGACTCGGCATCGGATCAGATAGTTGTGGGTGCAAATGGTGATGATACGTAAGATGGGAAAAATCTAGAAATGAAGCTTTTGTTGGCGGGGTCTTGCATAGCGAGAGAGAAGATACACCGCCTAAGGATGAATTTAATGTGTTCCTTACCATGTTGAAGAAATGGAAAAACACTCATTTGTCCTACATGTTCCCGTTAAAAGTCATGACAGTGATAGTGAGGAAAGTATTGCATCTAAGGTTAAAATAGCTGCTATTGCCAGCCAAGGGGTTTCGGAAATGATGCCTCCTGATGTGGCCAAAGCATTATGGAATTCTGATAAAGTTTCTCGAAAGGTAAGGCTAAAAAGAGATCTGTTTTCTCCATGGTATTTATGTTCATCTGTAGTTTTTTTTTATGTTTCAGCACTTGTATGTATATGGTTTGGTAACAGAAGTCCTCTGTTAATCTTTGGTCTCAAAGGGATGTTCGTGAGATTGTCAATTTTGCTGTTAGTCAAGCAAAGAAGAGAGAGAAGTTGTCGGAGTATACAAATTTTAGTCGGATCACCACATCTAGAGGGGATTTAGATCCATTTGACGGTTAGTTCCTTTTTGTCTGTATCTCTCCCCGCACCAATAAATTAATTATTCATATTAATAATAAAAGACTTCTTCTGCAGGTGCCCGTTTTGATCTAATCACCAATGAATGGGAATGGATTATGGTTTTCTCAAATGGCCAGGTGGGTTGAATTAAAATATTAGTTCAAAAGGAAATGTGTAAAGAGCACAATATGCTTGATAGGAATTTGTTATCTGGTCAATGTTTCGAAACTCACCCAAATTGTATATTGAATCTGTAGAACCTCCTATATAAGTTTGTTCAAGAACATACCTTTTCTTGAATATAATATGTGTGATCATATTTAACACACTATCGTTAATTGTCTCGCTAGGAACCTCCGCTGCCGCTAGAAGCGCGGTACGCTTCTATATATATATATATATATATATATATATATATATATATATATATATATATATATTTATATATATATATATATAATGTGCTTCATTTTATGTACAAAACATGCATCTCAGACTATTATTTGCAATTAAATAAGTTTTCCACTAGACAAGCTAATTTCTAACATAAACATTTCTTAGGAAATGTTTACTGTTTAATGAAGAGTAAACTTTTTTGAGAAATGGCAAAAAAAGTTTGTTATTTGGTGTTTGGCAAAAATCGTCCCTATGTCTAGATTACTTTGTCAAAATAGTCCTTGAAAAATTGCAAAAAAAGTCCTTGACCATTCCTAAAGAAAGTAAAATTGGTCCTTGCATGGTTTTTTTTTGAAAATGGTCCCTGTTTTTTATATGCTTTGGGAAAAAGTCTGCTTATTGCCAAAAAAAAAGGTCCACGATGTTAACATACGATGACAAAAACTATGTGTGTTAAATCTAGAGATTTTTGTCGTTGTTAGTGATTATTTTAATTGTCCTTCATTTAAATCTAAAACTTGTGCCCTCGCAGCTGAGTGCGGGTAAAAAACTGTTAGTTTTATGGATATAAATTAGTAGACGTGAGTTAGGATCGAACTCGAGACTATGGGATTGCACACTTTACGTATGAGAATTTAAAGTTAATAATTAAATATAAATGTTGTATTTATTTATTTATTAAACGAAATAACTAACGGACGTTATGTAATTAATGTAATGGACTAACGGTCGTTAAATGTTTATGGAAAATGACTAAATTGCAAAAGTTGGGAAGGTTCCGGAATCCCTTTGGGGACTCCTTAACCGATCGGCATAGGGACACAAAACAAGGAAAGAAAAACCAACTTGTTCACCAAGTTTGCTTGTGTATATATACAAGGCTAGGGGTTTTATTTTTCCATCTCTTGTGCTCATAAGCTAAACCCTAAAATTGTTTTGTGTGTGTTTCTTGTCCTCAAAACCGGTCGAACACCCTAAGGTGTCGAACCATACTTTTTCCACAAACAAAGTTATTTGTTTTATAAAAACTAGCATTACTTTAATTCGATTTAGTACGTGTGTACAAGAACATAGTAATAACACACTATTGTTATTATCTTGGATTGAATTACAAAACGGTAAGGGTTAATTCATATAATCCTAACTAAATCAAATTAGGGTTCATCCGTTGCTAGTTTGTGGATTTGATTCTTGTTCGGCTAGAATCAAGAAAAGGTACGCATATTCTTTTATGTTAATTAATTGTTCATTAATAAATCCTATACGCTTCCGCTTGATTACTTTGATGTTTTTTGATTATTTATTTGAATGTCTTGATATATAATTCCAACAGTGGCATCACGAGTCATTGGTTTTAATTAGTAATTAATTACATAAACGCGGAATAAAACAAATACTTGTATGTTGTTTGCTATGTTTATCTAGGGTTTATGTTTAATTTATGTTTGGTCGATTTTTTATTAATTGGGGCGTTCCCTAATTTTTTATTAGTTCGACTCATGTATAAATTTTAGGGTTTTGAAAATTGTTTGCTAACCTTATTAAATCCTAGAATTAATATTGATTACGTGATTAATTCGTGAATAATTTGTTATGTGTCATGGAATTTTTTATATGTGATCTTGTGACTTATGTGTATAATTGTTATGATATCCATGATTATACATGCATGTTAGTCATGGATAAGTTGCTTTGATAAAATTGTTTAATTGTTGAGACATATTTAATTACGATAAATCTTGAATTGGGGAAGACTCCAATTATGTATAATTAATGAATCAATTATGTGCAATTTGATATATTATTAACTATGGGTTTACGCAATCGATTCGTCGATGTATGTGGCTCACTTTCTATCATTTGGAGTGAAAGCCCTAATTAATATATACATTAAATTTAACCTAGATATTAATTATTAATAGGGTTTTATCGAATAAGTTGCATGTGGCTACTTGTTTACACGTATAAATTGTTTATTATGTGCGCATTGTTTTTAGTAGTTTATTTTTTATTGGTATTACTTGTTTGTTTATTATGTGACAGTTTAAGCAAAAGGTAATTTTGAATAGAAAAATAATATGGACTAAACAATGGCGAAATTTGATTTGTTTTGGAAGAGTTAAGTTTTCAATAGTTTAATTGATTGGTGACTTTGGTACAAATGGTCGGAACGGCTCACCCATGAGAATGAACTATAAAGGGGTTAATAAAGAAGTGTGCACACACAATGAAAGGATGTCTTAGGTTATGCTTCGCTTACACGGTCCTCTGCCCTCTGTAAGTTCGAGTGGAGCTTCTTAGTAAGCCATAAAATGTGAAGCTCATCTTAAGGGCGAATTAGTTTTAATTCCATGCGCCACTTCGGTGGTAATTATCCGAAACACTAAGTGTTTACACTTATGCAAAAGTACGGTATAATGGATGATAATTAATACTAAATTCCTTGATTGGTGAACCCAATACCTCAATCAAAAATTTGATAATTTGATCTTTATGAATTGGTAATAAAATTTTTTTTATTAAAATTATGCTACAAGATGAATGCGTGACATCTTTGTACATATTTGATTTGACAACATAAAATCAAAACTAGTACCCTTGTAAATTAAGTTTTATGCCATCTAATTAAAGGGACACTTGAAGTTGCAATTTACGTCATGACAGTACTTGGCGAGATTGTAATGGAGAGGTAAATCTCTATGTAAAGTCAGACCTTACATGGACATATTTACAGTTCTTTAAGTTAGACACTTAAATTGAGTAGTAAGTGAGATCTGGACTCAAGGCATAAGATGGGATGAAACATGTTTATATTTGCAATAGCGTTGGAAAATATAAATCCCATAATGATCTAGGAGTTGGAAATTGTTTTCCAATTAATGTTCGACAGATTACCTTATTATATGCGTTCGTTGCTAGCAGATCAACTGATGTAATGAACCTATGATAATTTGGATCCTAGTTTTTGAGAAAATTATATGGTTATATGTTTATATTACCGTTGGGTATATTTTATTTTCTTGAAAAGTTGTATTATCGAAAATACTAATACTTGAACTTTTTCTCGAGAAATGGCTCAAAACAACGATAACACTAACACTGCACTAAGTTCTGCGTTCAAAAGCTTTTTGATCGAGAAACGTTGACTGCTCTAAGAATTTCAATGATTGGCACCGCTCTTTGAGAATTGTCTGTAGAGTTGCCGACCGGTTGAAATATCTTTATGAAACTTGCCTGGAACAACCAACGGTCCTGATACTACTCAAGCTCAAATTGATGCTTGGCAACTTGAGTATAAGCGTCATAATGATGTGGCTTGTCTTATGTTGGGAACAATGGAATCTACTCTTCAAAAGCAGTTTGAACATTATTTCCCATTTAACATGCTCAATGAACTTCGGACTATGTTTGAGAAACCAGCTGCCGTCGAGATTTATGACTTGACCGACGCGTTACACAGCTGTAGGAAAGGTGAGGGTAAACCCGTAAGTGCTCATGTACTGGAAATGAAAGGTTACATGGACCAGCTCAAAGCACTTGGCAAAACTTATGATGATGACATGGCTGTGAATCTGATTAATAGATCCCTTAACAAGGATTTTAATGGTTTTGTCAGAAATTTCAATATGCAATCTGCGTGGGGAAGACATTACGACCTACACGCATTGCTAATAGACTATGAGAAGGGGTTGCCTCAAAAGGTTCCTACCGCCCAGGTACTTGCTATTCAGGGTGGAAGGATTAATAAGCCAAAACCGCAGCGTGCGAACAACAAGAAGGGGAAGGGTAAGGGAAAGGTTGACAAAGGCAAACAGGTGATGGCCTATCAACCTCAACCCAAGAAGAACCCTACTCCTAGGAAGGAAAATCCTAAAAGGGATCAAGCATGCCACCACTGTAAGAGCGTTGGGCATTGGAAGAGAAAGCTGCTCTCTATCTTGATGAATTGCGGGCAAATAAAAAGAAGTATGAAGGGTCCTTGGGTGCCGGTTCTTCTGGTAATTTATTTGTCATTGAATTATTTACTCTAAATCATAATAATTCCTGGGTATATGATACGGGCTGTGGTATTCACATTTGTAATACACTGCAGGGATTTAGAGTGGAATGGAAGCTTGCCTATGGGGAGCAATATCTGCACGTGGGAAATGGCGCACATGCAGCTGTTGAAGCCATAGGAACGTTTAGTTTAGTATTGCCTTCGGGCTTAGTACTGTTATTGAACAATTGTCATTACGCACCTTCTATAATTAGAGGTGTTGTTTCCTTTTCAGTTTTGTTGGATGATGGTTTTACTCATACTATTTCAAGTAATGGAATTGATGTTTCTTTAAATGGTGTATTTTATTTTAAAGCAATTACTGTGAATGGTGTGTTTGAAATTGATGTGATTGGAAATGAATCTAACAATAATAATAATTCAATATTTAGCATTAACAAGAAAATAAAGTTAGACTTGAATTCTTCTTATCTTTGGCATTGTAGACTTGCTCATATAGGCAAGGCTCGCATGCATAAGCTGCAACAAGAAGGGCTTTTGCAAAATATCAATGATGAATCATTTGATAAATGTGAGTCATGCATATCTTGGAAGATGACTAAGAAACCTTTTCATAGCAATATGGAGAGGGCTTCTGATCTACTTGGTCTTATTCATACTGATGTGTGTGGACCACTTAGACATGTGTCAAAGAGAGGTGCTAGCTACTTCTTAACCTTTACTGATGATTTCAGCCGTTATGGTTATGTTTATTTACTTAAGCATAAACATGAGGTGTTTGAAACATTTAAGGTTTTCAAAGCTGAAGTAGAACTACAATTGGGAAAGAAGATTAAAGCTCTTCGATCCGATAGAGGAGGCGAGTATCTAAGCCAAGAGTTTAAAGATTACTTAGCTGAGAATGGAATTGTCCAGAATCTCACTTCTCCATATACTCCACAACAAAATGGTGTATCTGAGAGAATAAATCGTACATTGTTGGACATGATACGATCTATGTTTAATCTTACCACTCTACCTTTATCCTTTTGGGATTATGCTTTGGAATCAGCTGTTCGCATTCTAAATATGGTTCCCACAAAGAAGGTTGATAAGACACCATATGAAATATGGCATGGTAAAGCTCCTAACCTGTCTTATTTAAAGGTCTGGGGTTGCGAGGCGTATGTTAGACGTGACTCAGCAGATAAACTCCAACAAAGATCTGTAAAGTGTATCTTCATAGGATACCCTAAGGAAACTATGGGTTACTACTTTTACTATCCAACTGATAATAAAGTAATTGTTGCTAGGTATGGAGATTTTCTTGAAAGAGATCTCGTATCTCAAGAATTCAGTGGGAGAGTTTATGATCTGAAAGATGATCAAGAAGATGCATTACCTTCTGAAAACACTAACGTACTTCCGGTAGAACCTGATAGTCTGGGTCCTCCACCAGAAGTTGAAGTGATTCCCGTTCGTAGATCCGTAAGGAATACGCGTGCACCTGAACGTCTATGTCTTAACGTAGAGGTTGAGGAAACTATGTTAGGAGATCTTGGAGAGCCTACTAGTTATAAAGCTGCCACGGCAAGTCCTGACAAGGCAAAATGGCAGGTTGCAATGAATGGGGAAATGCAATCCATGAGAGAAAATGAAGTCTGGGTAGAGGTTGACTTACCTCCAAACGCCACGGTGGTTGGAAGTAAGTGGCTCTATAAGATTAAGACTGACATGGATGGCAATGTACACATCTATAAAGTTCGTCTAGTTGTGCAAGGTTTTACTCAAACTTATGGCATTGATTACGAGGAGACCTTTTCTCCTGTAGCGGACATTAGAGCTATTAGAATTCTCATAGCTATAGCTGCATACTATGACTATGAGATATGGCAAATGGATGTCAAAACCGCCTTCTTAAATGGTCGCTTAGATGAAGACATCTATATGAAGCAACCTGAGGGGTTCGTGAATCCACAATTTCCAAACCGTGTATGCAAACTTCAAAGGTCCATTTATGGATTGAAGCAAGCATCAAGGCAATGGAATAAAAGATTTGATGAAGAAATCAAAAGTTATGGATTTATTCAAAATCTTGATGAGCCATGTGTATATCACAAAGTTAGTGGGAGTAATGTAATTTTCCTAATTCTTTATGTCGATGACATATTAATTATGGGAAAAGACATTCGGAGTTTGCAAAATGTTAAGGCATATCTTGGGAAGTGTTTTTCCATGAAGGATTTAGGAGAAGCTGCATATATTTTGGGAATCAAGATCTACCGAGATAGGTCAAAGCGGTTAATTGGTTTAAGTCAAAGCGCTTACATTGATAAAATATTGAAGAGATTCAATATGCAAAATTCCAAGAAAGGATATTTGCCGATGGAAGTAAAGCATGGCTTATGTAGCGATATGTGTGCTTCAACACCTGCTGAGGTGGCACGCATGCAGAAAGTTCCTTATGCTTCGGCTGTAGGATCTATTATGTATGCTGTGAGATGCACAAGGCCAGATGTGGCGTTCGCTCAAAACATGACCAGTCGATATCAACAGAATCCGGGTGAACTTCACTGGATTGCTGTTAAACATATTCTAAAGTATCTTAGGAATACGAAAGATATGTTTTAGTGTATGGAGGAAATCCAGACACAGAAGTTGGTGTTACAGGTTACTGTGATGCGTCCTGGCAGTGTGATAAAGATGATACGAAGTCTCAGACGGGTTATGTCTTTGTCATCAATGGATGAGCAGTTGACTGGAAGAGCAAGAAGCAGAGTACGATTGCGATGTCTGCGACAGAAGCCGAATACATAGTTGCTTCAGAAGCTGCAATGGAGGCTGTTTGGATTAGAAAATTCATTTCAGGGCTTGGTGTTATGCCTTCAATTGAATCGCCTATTGATATGTATTGTGACAATTCTGCTGCAATCATATTTGCCAATGAACCTGGAGTCATGAAGGGCACCAGACATTTTCTACGGAAATATCACTATGTTCGGAAACAAGTCCAGGAAGGTGAAATAAATCTATTGAAAGTTCACACAGATGATAACTTAGCTGATCCGCTCACTAAGGCTTTAGCTAAAGACAAGCTTGTAGGATTTGCCAATGAAATTGGACTTCGTTTAGCTAAAATTTTCATGCATAACTGTGATTAGTATTTGGATAAAGGATATTGTAAAACATTTATTATTTTCAATGAAATAAAGTTTGGGTTATGGTTATTTTCATTTATAATATTGTTGTCCTATATTTGCATGTTTAATCCGTGAGTAACTAAGTTATTCTAAATGTCCGTTGTCGATTAATGATATGGGAGTATCATTAAATTAAGACAAATCTGAGAGATGTGGTAGAATATACTTGAAAGTATATTGATGAGAATGCATACCAATTTCGGATGATATTCAATGAATTGAATATAGGACTTATCCCAACTACATAATTTACTTTGTGGATATTGTTATAAGTAAATTATGAATAGTTATCCTCAGACTTGAGATACGAGATAAGTGTCATGAATGTAGTGCATTTCGTGGAGCAACTTAACGCTATACGTAACTGGTAGTCATAAGAGTTGTTTTCAGAAATGTTACAAAGTTTGTGGGTTATTCTTGTAGTCAAAATAGAATTTGTTCCTTCAAATTTATTTGGAGTTTAATACTGCTGGGACCCTCGTAGGGTTGACAAGATGTTTGTGCGGCCGCACCCAAATCTCCCCTAAATATGTTTAGATGATTCGTTAATCTTGGTCAATCACTTACAAACGAGAAACAGAATAGTTTTATAAAGAATGACTTAATTCCATATCTTTATTTAACGTGGTATTAGAAACAAAAGGATAATAATAATGAGAAATCATTAAAAGATTTTCCAGGAGCCTTGCTCGAGTTGTACTAGAGGCATCGAAGTGTTGCTAGACGTTAACCGAATGTGATCACTCTATTAAGATATATCCAAGTGGGAGCTGTTAGTTTTATGGATATAAATTAGTAGACGTGAGTTAGGATCGAACTCGAGACTATGGGATTGCACACTTTACGTATGAGAATTTAAAGTTAATAATTAAATATAAATCTTGTATTTATTTATTAAACGAAATAACTAACGGACGTTATGTAATTAATGTAATGGACTAACGGTCGTTAAATGTTTATGGAAAATGACTAAATTGCAAAAGTTGGGAAGGTTCCGGAATCCCTTTGGGGACTCCTTAACCGATCGGCCTAGGGACACAAAACAAGGAAAGAAAAACCAACTTGTTCACCAAGTTTGCTTGTGTATATATACAAGGCTAGGGGTTTTATTTTTCCATCTCTTGTGCTCATAAGCTAAACCCTAAAATTGTTTTGTATGTGTTTCTTGTCCTCAAAACCGGTCGAACACCCTAAGGTGTCGAACCATACTTTTTCCACAAACAAAGTTATTTGTTTTAGAAAAACTAGCATTACTTTAATTCGGTTTAGTACGTGTGTACAAGAACATAGTAATAACACACTATTGTTATTATCTTGGATTGAATTACAAAACGGTAAGGGGTAATTCATATAATCCTAATTAAATCAAATTAGGGTTCATCCGTTGCTAGTTTGTGGATTTGATTCTTGTTCGGCTAGAATCAAGAAAAGGTACGCATATTCTTTTATGTTAATTAATTGTTCATTAATAAATCCTATATGCTTCCGCTTGATTACTTTGATGTTTTGTGATTATTTATTTGAATGTCTTGATATATAATTTCAACAAAAACTATTAACCCCTTTATAGTTATAACCTAAGACATACTTTAAAATATTTGTTACTATTTACAAATATTTAGAAATAACTTTCTAAATGTTTAATTAAAAATATAAATGTTTAACTTTCTTCATATAAATATTTATATTTAAATATTTATATATTAAAAATATAAATATATTTTTAAAATAACTTTCTAAACATTTATATTTAAATATTTATATATTTACAAATATTTAAGTATTCTTCATGTTTTTTTAATTAAAAACAAGCAGTTAATACACGGTTTCAAAATCAATGAGAATAATTTCTAAAGTTTCAAAAACATGCATGGGCCTTAACACAAATCAGTGAGTGAGAATACTTTTTTATGATTAATAATAGTTTCCAAAAATTATACTACTCTCCAATATATAGACATCATACACTTCTTTTTACTCTTGTCTTAATTCATAGTTAATTTGATGGAAATGGAAATGAATGATCAAGAAAAGGTTAATATTGAGGTTAGTATATTGTGCCAAAATATCATTATAACTATCAGCTGCTATAAAATCTCGTTGTTATACACGGGTAATCGTATAGCTTATCGTTAAGTATAATATGTCGAAGACAATATTCAAGATGACTGTATAAGCCATTTAGATATGTTTAGAAATATGTCAGCTTACATTAAAAACAAAATCATTTGCATGCAAGGTAAGCCGGTACGAATTAGTATAGGAGAAACAAGGGGAGTGATATGTACACGGATCATTTTGATCCGCACACATAAAATAACTGTGTATAGACTATAATACCCTCGCCAGATTAATTTGCCTTACATTCCTTTCTTCCCAACCGCTGCAATTCCACACATGTTCACTTTATCATCAGGATCATCGACCTGCATTAGCTTTGCCGGAGGTGGCTTAGTTTCACCGTAACATGTTTGATTCTTTTCAAGTTGTTGAGATACATTTTTACCTACACTACAACAATCGACGGTTTCCGAGGCGAAATTTCAAGGCTTTCGTCGGGGACATGTCCCCTGTAATTGTTTTTGCCGGGAGATACAACCCAACTGCTCAAAATTCAAGTTTTCATTTATTTTGACCAAATATTTTGTAACGGCAGACGATGGAACTAAAGATATGCCGTTTTAATTTTAAAATAGTTTAAGGTTTTACGTAATGAAAAGGCTATCCAAGCATCGGGGTTTTAGTTATGTATTAATAGTTGCAATAAAATGTATTTTTTATAACTACAGGTTTTGCCGGGGACATGTCCTCGTGGAAAGATTTGGCGGAAATTTTCCCGCGAACAATTAGCATGCTTTTGACTTGGTCAAACTATTGGTAAAATTGGAATACACTTTCGGCGGGGCGGTCCCGAGAAAGTTTACGTTGAATTTTGACTATCCGGTCAAAATTTGATAAAACTCCAACATACTTTCACCGGGGACATGTCCCCGCAGAAACTTGATGTTGAATTTTCCCAAACAGGTCAGCGCATTCATGTGCCACGTCAGATGTAATTTTGTCCTTTAGTGACTTTCGCCATGTGCCACGTCAGATGTAATTTTATCGTTTAGTGACTTTCGCCGGGGACACAGTCCCCGGCGAAAGTCTCGTCGCCCGTCCATCCGATTGTTGTAGTGCTAGTCATGTTCAATTTAACGTTCTTAAGTTGTCGATTTCATCTCATTTTTGTTACTTTTTATTGAACTCGTAAAATAACTTTAAAATGGTCAGATATGCATGGGCAGCGAAAAAAAATAAAGGATGATTGTTTTATCTAGGTAATTATTGATGATTGAGTAAAAGCACATCTTTTTCCTCTATAAGTTAATATTGATCTTTACACGCAATGTGGCCAAACCAACATCGAACTGAAGCTAGACATGGTGCTTCTTTTTCGCTATTCTCTAATAAAGAGCATACTTTTCAGTAGGAACCGCTCCGCTTACATTGCGAGGTTACCCACAATCTAATCATGCATGGAATAATATTTTACTAAAAACCATACATACTAGACTAACAAATCACCTACTCTTTATCTGCACACTTAAATATCGTGATAAACAGAATCCAGGTCTTTTGTCAAAAAGGTCAATGGGCAATTATCACAAGACAATTCCATGCAGTGCATATACCCATACATATCAAAATAACGTAATATAAACATGAATTAAGAGCCTAAATACTTGATAGGTTAAGGATGCGAAGGTCGAAGGTAGGATTCAATAAGTAATAAGGGGTTAATTTTTAGGGATAATAACTTAAAAAAACATCATACTTGTTCAAAAATACATTTTTGGGCATCGAACAAATTTTTTTGCGTATATGTGTACTGAACTTTTAATTTCGGACTTTTTGAGGTACTTTATGACATTTTTGTCCCTCAATTTATTAAAAATCCAGGGGCAAAAATGTCACAAAAGTACCCCAAAATGTCCGAAATTGAAAGTTTAGTACCTCAAAAAAGCCTGAAACTGAAAGTTCAGTGCGCGGTTAAGCAAAAAAATTTGTTTGATACCCAGAAGTGTATTTTTAAACAAGTATGATGTATTTTTAAGTTATTTTCCCTCATTTTTACAAGAGCAAAACAGTCTACACATAATTCTTTGATGTGTGTGGATCATTCCTATCGGTATACATGTCATTTCCCAAAAAACAATTATAAACCCATCAAACCGAAAGCAATATTGATATGGAATATATTACAGTATATGCTTTGCATCTCTTATCTTGTCTAGAATTGTTTAAAGTGTACACCAACATTCTTCCACCATATAGAACATATACTGAATTCAAACAAATGCTTCATGATTATTAATTCAACTGTCCAAGCATTGTGTTTAGTGTGCAATATTCCATACAATATATTCTAGCTTAAAATGATAAGTAGAATATGGAACTGTCTGCGTGGACATTCGTGTTTAAAAACGTGTCCATATTCGTGATTATTAAACCTTTTACTCTTTTTCTTCAACAAAAATCCGTGGTACGTATAGTATAGAAAATTTGCCTTATGTGATAAATAGAACGTAAATATTAACGGATGAGGTTTGTCTTCTATATGTTACTCGAGGAGGGCAATACTACTTAGACATACGTGGCCTCATCGGGTTAATCTCATGACCATTTCCGTCTCTTCCCTGATCACCACTGCAAACATACACACCCAGCGAAATTTGAAACTTTGCACCCTCAGACCTCTTATGACGAAATTAAAAAACCCTTAACCTCTTGTCATAGATAGAACGTGAAAACAATAGTTTCAAGTGATAACTGCTATAAAAACCAAATCAGTTGATTTCTAAATTTTAAAAAGAATTTATATGTGTTGGAAACTTGTAATATTATATTCTTCATGCAGCTTATCTTAATCTAGAATTATTTAAAGTGCGGTAAATGGCTATATGCTCAACTTTCTTTTATCAAACGAAAAAACTATTAATTGATACTAACTATATACTACATTATTGGCAAAAATGCATATATATCCCTCCCAAAGTGAATAATTGCATATATATCATTTGTACAAGTTTTTTATGCACATAATACAATGGTTTTTATGCATGCTTTGGATATATATGCAATTTTGCATTTTCAGGAGGATATATATGCAAAAGCCAATTATTCATTATATCCAAAGGCACATGCTTCATGAGATGGATCTGATCCCATTTATTTGGAACCGTTATCTTATCTATTTTTATTGTTTTTAAAAACGATGTATCATGCTAGCATATTGGTAAAGGCAGATTCCATCAAAGTAAGATGTGTAGAATCAATGATAAATAAATGAAGAATCCACAATTTTACGAATATTCAGTAAATTTAGTCATGTAACATGTTGCACAACTTTACGAACATGTAATGTTTGCAAGAAGTGGGAATAAAGAAAGAATCTAACGGTATTTTGGGTTGGGCCTTCTTTTATCAAATTGAACTTCTGGACATGTCTAATGGGCTCTTAAAAGTAATAGATTAAAGTTAATCCCCTTAATCACTTTTGTGTTATTCCATTCGTATAAATAATACAAGTGTCGAGAAAACATAAAACCCTTAATAGGTTGGGTTAAAGTACAATAAACATAACACGAATGAGCTAATACTAAATGGTCGGCTAATACTTCCCCGCAGCTTGAGCGGGAGGCCTTCGAATGTTCAAACTGGATTGAAAATCAATAAACAAGGCAGCAGGAAGTCCCTTAGTGAAGATGTCAGCATACTGAAACTGAGACAGAACATGAAGCACACGAACTTGTCCCCGAAGCAACATAAACACGAACTAAATGAATATCAATTTCAATATGTTTCGTACATTGATGTTGAACAGGATTCGTCAAGAGATATACAAAACTGACATTATCACAATAAACATTAGTAGCAGTAAATAAAGGGGCATGCAACTCATCCAACAGATTGCGGATCCAAGCAGTTTCCGCCACAACATTAGCAACACCACGATATTTGGCCTCATCACTTGAAATGTGACTCTCGAAGGTCATAATTCAGAGTCACTTGCTTTTCCGTGAACATAGAATAAGATACGCTTCAAAGCAATGAAATGTGACTCTCGAAGGTCATGCATATAAAGGCAAACATGTTGAACAACATAAGGAATATCTAGGCGTGTGAAGGTAAGATACTGTAGCACACCAGCAAGACTACGATAAAGATTAGGATCAACAAAAGGTTCACTATCAGGTCTAAGTTTGGACTCAGTAGGCACGAATTACAGTGTTGCATATGAGTTCTCTCAAGAATCTCCTCAGCAAATTTGGATTGAGAAAAAACATGCCAGAGGTAGTCCGAGTAGCTAAAACACCAAGAAAATAGTTAAGAGAAACAAGATCCGTCATAGCAAATTCACCATGAAGAGCAGCGATAACACGCTGAAAAAATGCAGTTGAAGATGCAGTCAATATAATATCATCCACATAGAGCAGCAAATAAGCCGTCTCTGACCCACGATCAAACACAAAGAGTGGCGCATCAGTTTTGATATGCTGAAAACCAATGCGCATAACTAATATGGCAAACCTCTTAAACCAAGCTCTAGGGGCTTGCTTAAGCCCATACAATGAACGCTGCAAATGACAAACATAATCTGGATTATCAAAATCAACAAACCCAGGGGGTGATGCATGTAAACAATCTCAGATAAGTGACCATGAATAATAACATTCTTCACGTCAAGCTGGTGAATAGGCTAATCACGAGACACTGAAAGACTAAAAAAAGTGTGAATAGTAGCTAGTTTGACTGCGAACATTTGCAACAAGTCGCGCCTAATACCTGCTCAACGAACCATTTGCATAAAACTTATGCCTGAAAAGCCACATATAACGAAAAATATTGATATTAGGTGGACGGGGCACAAGTACCTACGTACCGTTAGTAATTAAAGCATTGTATTCATCCAACATTAGGTGGATCTCGAAGAGCTGGAACATGAGACCGAGGAAGTGGGGAAATCGTAGTGAAATAACAATTCATACGCTCGAGAGGTTTAGAAATGTCGGCTTTAGCACATATGGCCTTGGGATGAGTATTGACAGAAGGATTGGGTATAACAGGTTGTGTTGTAGGTGTTTGGCGGGCTGTAGTAGGGGATGTTTGTATTGGTGTATGGGTCGTAGGTGGGGTAACGGGCTCGTTGTGGGCTGTAAGTGTGGGGTGGGGCTCGTTGTAGGCTGTAGGGGAAGAGGCTGCTCAAGTCTATTGGGTTGCAAAATTGGGCCATAAAGAACCACCGGTGTTGGACGGAGGTTAGTGGACTGCTCAAGCATAGTGGGCACAGCGGGTGATACAGTTCGAAGTGGTAATGGTATATCATCCAAGAAATCGAATGTTGGTGGCATATATTTGTGTATAGATGCAAACGGAAATATATCCTTATAAAATATAACATGTTTTGGTATAATAATTTTGTTTGAGAAAAATCAAGACATCGATATCCATAGTGGTTGTCATGGTAACCAAGAAACACACAAGGTGTAGATCGTGGTTGAAGTTTATGTTCAACATGTAGGTAGGGATCGCAAAGGCACCTGAATACATGTAAATTTTCATATGATGGTGGTTGGTGATAAAGTTTATTTTAGGGTACTTCATTGTGAATGGTAAATGAGGGAATAATGTTCAAAATATATGCAGCCATATTAAGGGCTTCTACCCAATAATAGGGGGCATGTGAGCTTGAAAAAGCAAGGTGCGTATAAGGTTGATAAGGTTACATATCATACACTCAGATTTGCCATTTTATTGTGAAGTTTTTGGGCACGAAAAACAAAGCTAAGGGTTCGTTTGGTAGGACGGAATGAAATGTTAACTGAATGAAATAAAAAATGTAATGGAATGAAGAGTGTAATGTAATGATTCATTATAGTTATTAATCATGTTTGGTTTGTATGATAAGACGTAATGGAATCCATAATAAAAAGACTAAAATACCCATTAAGATAGAAAGATTATTTAATGTAGTTAATTAATAATGGAGTTTATGTAATTTTGATTCCATTACAAGATGTAATGAAAAAAAAGTAGGGGGGCCCTAAGGAATGGTTTTGATGTAATGAGTCATTACTTGTAATGAATCATTACATTCTATAAATGTAAACAAACAACATTTATTCAATACATCGTAATAATCTTTTCCATTACGGCTTTTATTACGATATATCAAACACTACGTAAATGTCATTTTTGCGAAAAAGGTAGTGAAAACAGGTATTGTCATATTCACCACCATGATCACATTGTAAAGCCTTAATATCTACACTAAATTGTTGATTAACATAAGCAAGAAAAGCAAAAAAAATATCATACAAGTCATATTTTTTACGCAAAGGATAAACTCAAACAAAATGTGATAAATGATATAAAAACATAGCATAATATTTAATACCGCTTTCACTCGGAATAGGGGAGGTCCATAATCTGAGTGAACAATGTCAAAAATAGATGCAACTTTCGACTCCGAAGTATAAAATGGAAGCTTTATTTGTTTACCTAATTGACACGCATAACACAAAGCGGACGACTTTGACTTATTACAAGAAATAAAATTAATAGACTCCAAACGACGAAGCACATCTTCACCGGGATACCCGAGGTGTCTGTGCCACGTAGTATGACTAAAGGAAAGCAAAGAAAAAATGAGGATGCTTGGATGATTATTTCGTAACCGGGTAAAGGTTGCATGTGCTATTACAACCGAGAAGAAGTCTGCTCGTCAGGTAATCCTTCATAGAAAAAGCATAAGCATCAAATTCAACAAATACGTCATTATTACGCGTAAATTTGCAAACAAAAATTAAATTTTTAATAATGTGAGGTATGACAAGTATATGATTAAGTTGCAGTGGTTTATGAGAAGTGTACAAGAGGCTATGTCCAGTATGTGTAACAGGAATAGAAGAACCATTGCCAACATACACAGATGGATAAATGCAAGAATTACTAATAGAAGTGAGAATAACGGTGTTGTCAGCAAAATGAGAGGAAGCACCAGTGTCCATATTCCAAGCAGGGTTGGGAAGAGTCATCATCTAAAAAGCTTGAGGAAGCATAGTGGCTTGTGATTGAAAAAAACCGGGAACAGAATAGGCAAAATTGCTTGGCACAAAATACGTAACTCATGTTTGTGCAAACTGAGTACCAAAACACAAGGTTGCATTGTGGACTAGATCAGTTGTTGGGCTGGCGCGAACTATTGCATAAGGCTGTTGGGCTGTTGGAATGGCTTGGGCTGGAAAAGCAAGTGATGATGAAATATCGGGTACCCCCAAAGTAGATTGGGCCATTCTAAAACCAGGTTGGCAAAGCATATACGGATTTACACAATTCATGCCACAAAAGATCGAGCATAGCACAGGAGAAGTGAAAACTTGTTGTTGCGATGTGGACTGTTGAGATGAGCCATGAGGCTGTGATGGTTGAGGCACACGAGTAAAGGTAAGTCCGGGTTGTTTACTGTTGGAGGTCGCAAGTGTTGTAGAAGAACAAAGCCTTTGATCGTTAGAACCATGGAGAAATTTACAAGGAGACCCATATGTGCATGATCCTCGTTAGGAGTTATGGCATAATTCAAGTTGTGTGTTTGGCATGGAACCTGTATTGGAATTATTATTGGTAGCAACCAATACATTGGGTGAGTCCGAAGCAATATGATTCGTAGATAAAGCATTAGTGAGTTGCCACATATCACTTTCTTCCAAAAGCACCATAGACAGTGCTTGATCAATGTTGGAATGGGCTCTTTATAACGAATAATGCGAATGAGTTCGGGAAACCTAGCACGAAGACCATTAATGGTGTGTGTGACGAGACTCGAATCACTCACCGTAGAGCCTAGATTAGCAAGACGGTCGACCTTTGACTTGATTTCTTGGAAGTAATCCGTAACAGACAAAGATCCAATAACCATGTTACGTATCTCGTTGTCCAGTTGGATGATACGAGCGGCTTTGTTATCATGAAAAAAAGCATTTAGCCAAGCCCAAACCTTATGAGCCTTGGCGGTGTCATCAATAACCATGTCAACCAATTTAGGAGAGATTGTGGAATACATCAATAACAGATAAGGGACGTGGCAGAACTTCACTCTACTGCCCTAGAGTCATGTCAGAAGTGCGTTACTGACACGGACATGGAACCCCCATGACTAGTTAATAATTGGCTCGGGTGTCAAACTATCTTAGGTCAAATAGAATGTCATAACTGACATAGATCATATTTTATCAGATGTTTAATCATGTTTTCAAAATCAAAGTCTTCATATCATATAGTTCAAAATCAATGTTTTATGATTCAAAAATCAAAGTTCAGATAAGCAACAGCTCAAATAGACACATTAGGGTTCATAGCAAAGGCTTAGGAAATCCTAATGTAGAAGCTAACGAAAAGAAAACGTTATAAGAAACCTTTACTGAAAAGGTCATAATATATGTACCTTATTCCAAAGCAAATGATCGAAAAGAAGAAACAGGGAAAGCAAAGGATTACTCCTTCTTCACAGAACCTATACACATTAACGGTCGTACATGTTATTTATGATTCCATAATCATCGAAATGATCTTTTAATATTTGGCTTTCATACTTAGTATATTTAATGATCTTAATACTTTAGGGTTTTATAATTAAATGAGACTTAAGTGTTTTATAATTAATATCGTAGATTAGGTTTCATTATGTCATTAATTAAAGTTTAGGGTTAAATGTGAAAATAGTTTAAACGTCATAACTCACACATAAAATAACGAATTAATATACTTAGCTTCAAACCCTAATCGACTCTCATTTATGTTTTAGGGTTTTCTCATTCTTTAATATCTCATTAATATGCATTTACTTACATGTTACGTCTTTTAATGACTCATTACTTAACCTAACACGTCATAAAAACAATCTTTCCTTTTATGTTTCACCATGCACGTTTATGATTTTATGTGACATACAAGTTACTTATTACTCGTATTAATTATACGTTTACACATTTACAAGTTCACTTGACTTATAATTACGCACACATATGAGACACGATTCACAAACCATTAGGGTTTGGCATACCTTATCCGGTTCACATATCAAACTAGGGTTTACGTTTACATGACCTTTACTTAATTAATATACTTTTAAAACTCATATGTGGTTCGGTTCAACTTAGGGTTTCAATTAATAGGTTATTACGCAAGTCTTAACTCATCTACGTACTTTACATATTCAAGTTATCATGTTTTACACTTTAGTCGAATTATATGCATGGTTCGGTTTAATACATATGGTTCGGTTTTTATGCAACTCGACATAACCATGACTCGATTCAATAATACATATTACGTACATAGCTCTTTAATACTTATAAGGTTTAATCATTAGGGTTTGCCTTGTTTTGGTTCTATTCGGCTCGACACAAAACAAAAAGAAACACAAGTCGACCAAACGAAACAAATTACAATACAATAACTTAAGGTGCATCAAACGAAGACGAGAATAGGTTATACCTTGACTTGGTTGAAGCAAAAATCTCGACACCAAGGGTGTATGTATTCGGCCGAATGGAGCAAAGAAAAGAAAAGAGAGGCAAAACAAAACTAGGGTTTCACTTTTGTGTTTATGTGTTGTATATATAGGTGGTAGTAATTTCGGTTAGGGCTTAGGAAGGGTCTTGGGTTTTCGGCTTGGCCCAACCGAACACAAAACAAACGCACACCATTGGGCTTCGGCCTATGGTCCATCGAAACAAACAAACATGACCCAAGTTATTTACGAAACGTCCAACCTTCGTCGTACCAAAATCGATTACGTAATATATTCGTTAAGTTTTATTTATTCGCAAGTTAAGTTTTAAATTTCGTTAAATGATATAAATGTATTTTACGTATTTTATAAATTTCGATTCCAAGGGTATTTTAGTCTTTAATCAGGTTTTAGATTTTCAGGTTTTACATCATTAAAAGATTTTCCAGGAGCCTTGCTCGAGTTGTACTAGAGGCATCGAAGTGTTGCTAGACGCTAACCGAATGTGATCACTCTATTAAGATATATCCAAGTGGGAGCTGTTAATTTTATGGATATAAATTAGTAGACGTGAGTTAGGATCGAACTCGAGACTATGGGATTGCACACTTTACGTATGAGAATTTAAAGTTAATAATTAAATATAAATGTTGTATTTATTTATTTATTAAACGAAATAACTAACGGACGTTATGTAATTAATGTAATGGACTAACGGTCGTTAAATGTTTATGGAAAATGACTAAATTGCAAAAGTTGGGAAGGTTCCGGAATCCCTTTGGGGACTCCTTAACCGATCGGCCTAGGGACACAAAACAAGGAAAGAAAAACCAACTTGTTCACCAAGTTTGCTTGTGTATATATACAAGGCTAGGGGTTTTATTTTTCCATCTCTTGTGCTCATAAGCTAAACCCTAAAATTGTTTTGTGTGTGTTTCTTGTCCTCAAAACCGGTCGAACACCCTAAGGTGTCGAACCATACTTTTTCCACAAACAAAGTTATTTGTTTTAGAAAAACTAGCATTACTTTAATTCGGTTTAGTACGTGTGTACAAGAACATAGTAATAACACACTATTGTTATTATCTTGGATTGAATAACAAAACGGTAAGGGGTAATTCATATAATCCTAACTAAATCAAATTAGGGTTCATCCGTTGCTAGTTTGTGGATTTGATTCTTGTTCGGCTAGAATCAAGAAAAGGTACGCATATTCTTTTATGTTAATTAATTGTTCATTAATAAATCCTATACGCTTCCGCTTGATTACTTTGATGTTTTGTGATTATTTATTTGAATGTCTTGATATATAATTTCAACAAAAACTATTAACCCCTTTATAGTTATAACCTAAGACATACTTTAAAATATTTGTTACTATTTACAAATATTTAGAAATAACTTTCTAAATGTTTAATTAAAAATATAAATGTTTAACTTTCTTCATATAAATATTTATATTTAAATATTTATATTTAAATATTTATATATTAAAAATATAAATATATTTTTAAAATAACTTTCTAAACATTTATATTTATATATTTATATATTTACAAATATTTAAGGAAGTATTCTTCATGTTTTTTTAATTAAAAACAAGCAGTTAATACACGGTTTCAAAATCAATGAGAATACTTTCTAAAGTTTCAAAAACATGCATGGGCCTTAACACAAATCAGTGAGTGAGAATACTTTTTTATGATTAATAATAGTTTCCAAAAATTATACTACTCTCCAATATATAGACATCATACACTTCTTTTTACTCTTGTCTTAATTCATAGTTAATTTGATGGAAATGGAAATGAATGATCAAGAAAAGGTTAATATTGAGGTTAGTATATTGTGCCAAAATATCATTATAACTATCAGCTGCTATAAAATCTCGTTGTTATGCACGGGTAATCGTATAGCTTATCGTTAAGTATAATATGTCGAAGACAATATTCAAGACGACTGTATAAGCCATTTAGATATGTTTAGAAATATGTCAGCTTACATTAAAAACAAAATCATTTGCATGCAAGGTAAGCCGGTACGAATTAGTATAGGAGAAACAAGGGGAGTGATATGTACACGGATCATTTTGATCCGCACACATAAAATAACTGTGTATAGACTATAATACCCTCGCCAGATTAATTTGCCTTACATTCCTTTCTTCCCAACCGCTGCAATTCCACACATGTTCACTTTATCATCACGATCATCGACCTGCATTAGCTTTGCCGGAGGTGGCTCAGTTTCACCGTAACATATTTGATTCTTTTCAAGTTGTTGAGATACATTTTTACCTACACTACAACAATCGACGGTTTCCCAGGCGAAATTTCAAGGCTTTCGTCGGGGACATGTCCCCTGTAATTGTTTTTGCCGGGAGATACAACCCAGCTGCTCAAAATTCAAGTTTTCATTTATTTTGACCAAATATTTTGTAACGGCAGACGATGGAACTAAAGATATGCCGTTTTAATTTTAAAATAGTTTAAGGTTTTACGTAATGAAAAGGCTATCCAAGCATCGGGGTTTTAGTTATGTATTAATAGTTGCAATAAAATGTATTTTTTATAACTACAGGTTTTGCCGGGGACATGTCCTCGTGGAAAGATTTGGCGGGAATTTTCCCGCGAACAATTAGCATGCTTTTGACTTGGTCAAACTATTGGTAAAATTGGAATACACTTTCGGCGGGGACGTGTCCCCGGAGAAAGTTTACGTTGAATTTTGACTATCCGGTCAAAATTTGATAAAACTCCAACATACTTTCACCGGGGACATGTCCCCGCAGAAACTTGATGTTGAATTTTCCCAAACAGGTCAGCGCATTCATGTGACACGTCACATGTAATTTTGTCGTTTAGTGACTTTCGCCATGTGCCACGTCAGATGTAATTTTGTCGTTTAGTGACTTTCGCCGGGGACTTTGTGTCCCCGGCGAAAGTCTCGTCGCCCGTCCATCCGATTGTTGTAGTGCTAGTCATGTTCAATTTAACGTTCTTAAGTTGTCGATTTCATCTCATTTTTGTTACTTTTTATTGAACTCGTAAAATAACTTTAAAATGGTCAGATATGCATGGGCAGCGAAAAAAAATAAAGGATGATTGTTCTATCTAGGTAATTATTGATGATTGAGTAAAAGCACATCTTTTTCCTCTATAAGTTAATATTGATCTTTACACGCAATGTGGCCAAACCAACATCGAACTGAAGCGAGACATGGTGCTTCTTTTTCGCTATTCTCTAATAAAGAGCATACTTTTCAGTAGGAACCGCTCCGCTTACATTGCGAGGTTACCCACAATCTAATCATGCATGGAATAATATTTTACTAAAAACCATACATACTAGACTAACAAATCACCTACTCTTTATCTGCACACTTAAACATCGTGATAAACAGAATCCAGGTCTTTTGTCAAAAAGGTCAATGGGCAATTATCACAAGACAATTCCATGCAGTGCATATACCCATACATATCAAAATAACGTAATATAAACATGAATTAAGAGCCTAAATACTTGATAGGTTAAGGATGCGAAGGTCGAAGGTAGGATTCAATAAGTAATAGGGAAAATTGCATGAAAAGTCATCATACTTGGCACTTATTGTCATTGTATGTAGCGAACTATTTTTTTTATCATTGTGACACTAACTTTTTGGGAGCGTGCTATTGTGTGTATCGGTGACTTGTTTAACTTGTTGTAGCAGGTCATGTTAACGACCGTTAACTTTTTTATTGCACCGTTAGTCCTTTTCGTCAGTTTTTAACGACCGTTATTATATTATTGCACCGTTAGTCAAGCAATTTTCGCCCACGTTTTCGCCATCGCCGTTTTTGCACTTTTTCTTCCGTTTTTTCACGGTTTCGTCCGTTTTTACACGTTTTCGTCCGTTTTCACACGTTTTTACACGTTTTCGTTCGTTTTTACACGTTTTCTTTCGTTTTTACACGTTTTCGTCCGTTTTTACACGTTTTTCTTCCGTTTTTACACGTTTTCTTCCGTTTTTACACGTTTTCGTCCGTTTTTTCACGGTTTCGTCCGTTTTTACACTTTTTATTCCGTTTTTACACGTTTTCATTCATTTTTACACGTCTTCTTCCATTTTTACACGTTTTCGTCTGTTTTTATACGTTTTTACACGTTTTCTTCCGTTTTCATCCGTTTTTACAGTTTTACAGTTTTACGCTGTTCTTCCTCGCTTTTACACGTTATATCGTGCCCATACACGTTTTTCCGCTTTTACACGTTTTCTTTATCGTCTTTTTACGTTTTCGTCCGTTTACACGTTTCGTCCGTTTTCACGACTTTTTACATCGTTGCTCGTTTTCACACGTTTTACACGCGTTCCTTTTACACGCCGTTTTCACGCCGTTTACGTTTTAAAGAACGTTTTCCCGCTTTTAATGTGTTTTACACGTTTTCTGTTTTACGTTTATCATCGGTGTCGCTTTTGCTCGTTATACGTTTATCGTTTTCTTGTTTACCGTCGTTACACGTTTTTACGCTGTTCTTTCGTTTTTACACGTTTTCGACGTTTACACGTTTCCGTCGGTTTTTCATTTGTCCGCCACACGTTTACGTTCCTACACTTTCGTTTTACACGTTGTCCGCGTTTTTACACGTCGTTGTCGTTTTTACGTTTATTTTAAGTACACGTTTTCATCCGTTTTTACACGTGTTCTTTCGTTTTATCGTTTTCGTTCGTTTTATACGTTTTACACGTTTTCTTTGTTTTCGTCCGTTTACGACAGTTTTACGCCTTTCGTTTTACACGTTTCCCGTTTTTACACGTTTCGTCGTTTTTACATCGGTTTGCCGTTTTTACATCGTTTCATTGTTTTCACACGTTTACACGTTTCGTTCATCATTTTTTCGCTCGTTTTTACACGTGTAAAACCAAAAAAAAACATGTAAATAAAAACGCGTGTAAAAACAAAAACGTGTAAAAACAAAAAACGTACGAAAACGAAAAACGAAAACGTGTAAAATGGACGAAACGTGATCAAAACGCGGTAAAACTTACGAAAACGTAAAACGAAGAACACCGTAAAACGAAAAAAACTTGTAAAACGGACGAAAACGGAAGAAAACGTGTAAAAACGTATAATAACAGACGAAAACGTGTAAAAACGGAAGAACACGTGTAAAAACGGATGAAAACGTGTAAAAACGGAAGAAAAGGTGTAAAAACGGACGAAAACGTGTAAAAACGGACGAAAACGTGTAAAAACGAGCGAAAACGTGTAAAAACGAACGAAAACGTGTGAAAACGGACGAAAACGTGTAAAAACGGACGAAACCGTGAAAAAACGGACGAAAACGTGTAAAACGTACGAAAACGTGTAAAACGTACGAAAACGTGTAAAAACGGACGAAAAGGTGTAAAAACGTGTAAAAAGGAACGAAAACGTGTGAAAACGTACGAAAACGTGTAAAAACGGAAGAACACGCGTAAAAACGTGTAAAAACTTGTAAAAACGGACGAAAACGGAAGAAAACGTGTAAAAACGTATAATAACAGACGAAAACGTGTAAAAACGGAAGAACACGTGTAAAAACGGATGAAAACGTGTAAAAACGGAAGAAAACGTGTAAAAACGGACGAAAACGTGTAAAAACGGACGAAAACGTGTAAAAACGTGTAAAAACGGACGAAAACGTGTAAAAAGGAACGAAAACGTGTAAAAACGGACGAAAACGTGTAAAAACGGACGAAACCGTGAAAAAACGGAAGAAAACGTGTAAAACGGAAGAAAACATGTAAAAACGGACGAAAACGTGTAAAAACGGACGAAAAAGTGTAAAAACGTGTAAAAAGGAACGAAAACGTGTGAAAACGGACGAAAACGTGTAAAAACGGATGAAACCGTGAAAAAACGGACGAAAACGTGTAAAAACGGAAGAAAACGTGTAAAAACGAACGAAAACGTGTAAAAACGGACGAAAACGTGTAAAAACGGACGAAAACGTGTAAAAACGTGTAAAAACGTGTAAAAACGAACGAAAACGTGTAAAAACGTGTGAAACCGGACGAAAACGTGTAAAAACGGACGAAAACGTGTAAAAAACGAGCGAAAATGACTAACGGTGCAATAATATAATAACGGTCGTTAAAAACTGACGAAAAGGACTAACGGTGCAATAAAAAAGTTAACGGTCGTTAACATGACCTGCTACAACAAGTTAAACAAGTCACCGATACACACAATAGCACGCTCCCAAAAAGTTAGTGTCACAATGATAAAAAAAATAGTTCGCTACATACAATGACAATAAGTGCCAAGTATGATGACTTTTCATGCAATTTTCCCTAAGTAATAAGGGGTTAATTTTTAGGGATAATAACTTAAAAAAACATCATACTTGTTCAAAAATACATTTTTGGGCATTGAACAAATTTTTTTGCATATATGGGTATTGAACTTTTAATTTCGGACTCTTTGAGGTTACTTTATGACATTTTTGTCCCTCAATTTATTAAAAATCCAGGGGCAAAAATGTCACAAAAGTACCCCAAAATGTCCGAAATTGAAAGTTTAGTACCTCAAAAAAGCCTGAAACTGAAAGTTCAGTGCGCGGTTAAGCAAAAAAATTTGTTTGATACCCAGAAGTGTATTTTTAAACAAGTATGATGTATTTTTAAGTTATTTTCCCTCATTTTTACAAGAGCAAAACAGTCTACACATAATTCTTTGATGTGTGTGGATCATTCCTATCGGTATACAT
Organism: Chrysanthemum makinoi; assembly: GCA_910596185.1. Taxonomy (NCBI): domain Eukaryota; kingdom Viridiplantae; phylum Streptophyta; class Magnoliopsida; order Asterales; family Asteraceae; genus Chrysanthemum; species Chrysanthemum makinoi. The sequence goes on along the minus strand of OU343218.1, from coordinate 208,718,838 downwards.
GTCATTTCCCAAAAAACAATTATAAACCCATCAAACCGAAAGCAATATTGATATGGAATATATTACAGTATATGCTTTGCATCTCTTATCTTGTCTAGAATTGTTTAAAGTGTACACCAACATTCTTCCACCATATAGAACATATACTGAATTCAAACAAATGCTTCATGATTATTAATTCAACTGTCCAAGTATTGTGTTTAGTGTGCAATATTCCATACAATATATTCTAGCTTAAAATGATAAGTAGAATATGGAACTGTCTGCGTGGACATTCGTGTTTAAAAACGTGTCCATATTCGTGATTATTAAACCTTTTACTCTTTTTGTTCAACAAAAATCCGTGGTACGTATAGTACAGAAAATTTGCCTTATGTGATAAATAGAACGTAAATATTAACGGATGAGGTTTGTCTTCTATATGTTACTCGAGGAGGGCAATACTACTTAGACATACGTGGCCTCATCGGGTTAATCTCATGACCATTTCCGTCTCTTCCCTGATCACCACTGCAAACATACACACCCAGCGAAATGTGAAACTTTGCACCCTCAGACCTCTTATGACGAAATTAAAAAACCCTTAACCTCTTGTCATAGATAGAACGTGAAAACAATAGTTTCAAGTGATAACTGCTATAAAAACCAAATCAGTTGATTTCTAAATTTCAAAAAGAATTTATATGTGTTGGAAACTTGTAATATTATATTCTTCATGCAGCTTATCTTAATCTAGAATTATTTAAAGTGCGGTAAATGGCTATATGCTCAACTTTCTTTTATCAAACGAAAAAACTGTTAATTGATACTAACTATATACTACATTATTGGCAAAAATGCATATATATCCCTCCCAAAGTGAATAATTGCATATATATCATTTGTACAAGTTTTTTATGCACATAATACAATGGTTTTTATGCATGCTTTGGATATATATGCAATTTTGCATTTTCAGGAGGATATATATGCAAAAGCCAATTATTCATTATATCCAAAGGCACATGCTTCATGAGATGGATCTGATCCCATTTATTTGGAACCGTTATCTTATCTATTTTTATTGTTTTTAAAAACGATGTATCATGCTAGCATATTGGTAAAGGCAGATTCCATCAAAGTAAGATGTGTAGAATCAATGATAAATAAATGAAGAATCCACAATTTTACGAATATTCAGTAAATTTAGTCATGTAACATGTTGCACAACTTACTTAACATGTAATGTTTGCAAGAAGTGGGAATAAAGAAAGAATCTAACGGTATTTTGGGTTGGGCCTTCTTTTATCAAATTGAACTTCTGGACATGTCTAATGGGCTCTTAAAAGTAATAGATTAAAGTTAATCCCCTTAATCACTTTTGTGTTATTCCATTCGTATAAATAATACAAGTGTCGAGAAAACATAAAACCCTTAATAGGTTGGGTTAAAGTATAATAAACATAACACTAATGAGCTAATACTAAATGGTCGGCTAATACTTCCCCGCAGTTTGAGTGGGAGGCCTCGAGTGTTCAATGTTCAAACTGGATTGAAAATCAATAAACAAGGCAAGAAGTCCTTTGAAGATGTCAGATACAAACTGAGACAGAACATGAAGCACACGAACTTGTCCCCGAAGCAACATAAACACGAACAAAATGAATATCAATTTCAATATGTTTCGTACATTGATGTTGAACAGGATTCGTCAAGAGATATACAATACTGACATTATCACAATAAACATTAGTAGCAGTAAATAAAGGGGCATGCAACTCATCCAACAGATTGCGGATCCAAGCAGTTTCCGCCACAACATTAGCAACACCACGATATTTGGCCTCATCACTTGAAATGTGACTCTCGAAGGTCATGCATATAATGGAAATAATTCAGAGTCCCTTGCTTTTCCGTGAACATAGAATAAGATATGCTTCAAAGCAATGAAATGTGACTCTCGAAGGTCATGCATATAAAGGCAAACATGTTGAACAACATAAGGAATATCTAGGCGTGTGAAGGTAAGATACTGTAGCACACCAGCAAGACTACGATAAAGATTAGGATCAACAAAGGTTCACTATCAGGTCTAAGTTTGGACTCTGTAGGCACGAATTACAGTGTTGCATATGAGTTCTCTCAAGAATCTCCTCAGCAAATTTGGATTGAGAAAAAACATGCCAGAGGTAGTCCGAGTAGCTAAAACACCAAGAAAATAGTTAAGAGAAACAAGATCCGTCATAGCAAATTCACCATGAAGAGCAGCGATAACACGCTGAAAAAATGCAGTTGAAGATGCAGTCAATATAATATCATCCACATAGAGCAGCAAATAAGCCGTCTCTGACCCACGATCAAACACAAAGAGTGGCGCATCAGTTTTGATATGCTGAAAACCAATGCGCATAACTAATATGGCAAACCTCTTAAACCAAGCTCTAGGGGCTTGCTTAAGCCCATACAATGAACGCTGCAAATGACAAACATAATATGGATTATCAAAATCAACAAACCCAGGGGGTGATGCATGTAAACAATCTCAGATAAGTGACCATGAATAATAACATTCTTCACGTCAAGCTGGTGAATAGGCTAATCACGAGACACTGAAAGACTAAAAAAAGTGTGAATAGTAGCTAGTTTGACTGCGAACATTTGCAACAAGTCGCGCCTAATACCTGCTCAACGAACCATTTGCATAAAACTTATGCCTGAAAAGCCACATATAACGAAAAATATTGATATTAGGTGGACGGGGCACAAGTACCCACGTACCGTTAGTAATTAAAGCATTGTATTCATCCAACATTAGGTGGATCTCGAAGAGCAGGAACATGAGACCGAGGAAGTGGGAAATCGTAGTGAAATAACAATTCATACGCTCGAGAGGTTTAGAAATGTCGGCTTTAGCACGTATGGCCATGGGATGAGTATTGACAGAAGGATTGGGTATAACAGGTTGTGTTGTAGGTGTTTGGCGGGCTGTAGCGGGGGATGTTTGTATTGGTGTATGGGTCGTAGGTGGGGTAACGGGCTCGTTGTGGGCTGTAAGTGTGGGGTGGGGCTCGTTGTAGGCTGTAGGGGAAGAGGCTGCTCAAGTCTATTGGGTTGCAAAATTGGGCCATAAAGAACCACCGGTGTTGGACGGAGGTTAGTGGACTGCTCAAGCATAGTGGGCACAGCGGGTGATACAGTTCGAAGTGGTAATGGTATATCATCCAAGAAATCGAATGTTGGTGGCATATATTTGTGTATAGATGCAAACGGAAATATATCCTTATCAAATATAACATGTTTTGGTATAATAATTTTGTTTGAGAAAAATCAAGACATCGATATCCATAGTGGTTGTCATGGTAACCAAGAAACACACAAGGTGTAGATCGTGGTTGAAGTTTATGTTCAACATGTAGGTAGGGATCGCAAAGGCACCTGAATACATGTAAATTTTCATATGATGGTGGTTGGTGATAAAGTTTATTTTAGGGTACTTCATTGAGAATGGTAAATGAGGGAATAATGTTCAAAATATATGCAGCCATATTAAGGGCTTCTACCCAATAATAGGGGGCATGTGAGCTTGAAAAAGCAAGGTGCGTATAAGGTTGGTAAGGTTACATATCATACACTCAGATTTGCCATTTTATTGTGAAGTTTTTGGGCACGAAAAACAAAGCTAAGGGTTCGTTTGGTAGGACGGAATGAAATGTTAACTGAATGAAATAAAAAATGTAATGGAATGAAGAGTGTAATGTAATGATTCATTATAGTTATTAATCATGTTTGGTTTGTATGATAAGACGTAATGGAATCCATAATAAAAAGACTAAAATACCCATTAAGATAGAAAGATTATTTAATGTAGTTAATTAATAATGGAGTTTATGTAATTTTGATTCCATTACAAGATGTAATGAAAAAAAAAGTAGGGGGCCCTAAGGAATGGTTTTGATGTAATGAGTCATTACTTGTAATGAATCATTACATTCTATAAATATAAATAAACAACATTTATTCAATACATCGTAATAAACGTTTCTATTACGGCTTTTATTACGATATATCAAACACTACGTAAATGTCATTTTTGCGAAAAAGGTAGTGAAAACAGGTATTGTCATATTCACCACCATGATCACATTGTAAAGCCTTAATATCTACACTAAATTGTTGATTAACATAAGCAAGAAAAGCAAAAAAAATATCATACAAGTCATATTTTTTACGCAAAGGATAAACTCAAACAAAATGTGATAAATGATATAAAAACATAGCATAATATTTAATACCGCTTTCACTCGGAATAGGGGAGGTCCATAATCTGAGTGAACAATGTCAAAAATAGATGCAACTTTCGACTCCGAAGTATAAAATGGAAGCTTTATTTGTTTACCTAATTGACACGCATAACACAAAGCGGACGACTTTGACTTATTACAAGAAATAAAATTACTAGACTCCAAACGACGAAGCACATCTTCACCGGGATACCCGAGGTGTCTGTGCCACGTAGTATGACTAAAGGAAAGCAAAGAAAAAATGAGGATGCTTGGATGATTATTTCGTAACCGGGTAAAGGTTGCATGTGCTATTACAACCGAGAAGAAGTCTGCTCGTCAGGTAATCCTTCATAGAAAAAGCATAAGCATCAAATTCAACAAATACGTCATTATTACGCGTAAATTTGCAAACAAAAATTAAATTTTTAATAATGTGAGGTATGACAAGTATATGATTAAGTTGCAGTGGTTTATGAGAAGTGTACAAGAGGCTACGTCCAGTATGTGTAACAGGAATAGAAGCACCATTGCCAACATACACAGATGGATAAATGCAAGAATTACTAATAGAAGTGAGAATAACGGTGTTGTCAGCAAAATGAGAGGAAGCACCAGTGTCCATATTCCAAGCAGGGTTGGGAAGAGTCATCATCTAAAAAGCTTGAGGAAGCATAGTGGCTTGTGATTGAAAAACCGGAAACGTAGAATAGGCAAAATTGCTTGGCACAAAATACGTAACTCATGTTTGTGCAAACTGAGTACCAAAACACAAGGTTGCATTGTGGACTAGATCAGTTGTTGGGCTGGCCGCGAACTATTGCATAAGGCTGTTAGAATGTTGGAATGGCTTGGGCTGGAAAAGCAAGTGATGATGAAATATCGGGTACCCCCAAAGTAGATTGGGCGATTCTAAAACCAGGTTGGCAAAGCATATACGGATTTACACAATTCATGCCACAAAAGATCGAGCATAGCACAGGAGAAGTGAAAACTTTTTGTTGCGACGTGGACTGTTGAGATGAGCCATGAGGCTGTGGTGGTTGAGGCACACGAGTAAAGGTAAGTCCGGGTTGTTTACTGTTGGAGGTCGCAAGTGTTGTAGAAGAACAAAGCCTTTGATCGTTAGAACCATGGAGAAATTTACAAGGAGACCCATATGTGCATGATCCTTGTTAGGAGTTATGGCATAATTCAAGTTGTGTGTTTGGCATGGAACCTGTATTGGAATTATTATTGGTAGCAACCAATACATTGGGTGAGTCCGAAGCAATATGATTCGCAGATAAAGCATTAGTGAGTTGCCACATATCACTTTCTTCCAAAAGCACCATAGACAGTGCTTGATCAATGTTGGAATGGGCTCTTTATAACGGATAATGCGAATGAGTTCGGGAAACCTAGCACGAAGACCATTAATGGTGTGTGTGACGAGACTCGAATCACTCACCGTAGAGCCTAGATTAGCAAGACGGTCGACCTTTGACTTGATTTCTTGGAAGTAATCCGTAACAGACAAAGATCCAATAACCATGTTACGTATCTCGTTGTCCAGTTGGATGATACGAGCGGCTTTGTTATCATGAAAAAAAGCATTTAGCCAAGCCCAAACCTTATGAGCCTTGGCGGTGTCATCAATAACCATGTCAACCAATTTAGGAGAGATTGTGGAATACATCCACATGACCACGAGTGAATCGTTGGTCTCATGATATGGATTCGGTTGGGAGGTGCTAGTAGAAGCCATTTTTTCAAGATGATGAACGACATCACAGGTCCGACAAAATCCTTTACAAATATTGCTCCAGGAGTTATAGTTAAGTTTATCTAGATCAAGATGTGAGGGGATACACGCCTTGATGTTAACGATTGAATAAGCTTTATCAGTCGGTTATTTTGGTAGTATATTGTATCCCGTCATGATGCTATAACAAGGGGAAGCTAATCAAAGAAAGAATTTAGCAAATATAAATAAAAGCAATCGGCAGCAGCAAGAAAGTAGAAGCATACGAAAAACATTTTTGCTAGGATTTAGGTGGATGATCTTGAGGCTCTGATACCATATTAGATTTAGGTTAATTCCTTTAATCATTTTTGTGTTATTTCATTCGTATAAATAGTACAAGTGCCGAGAATACATAAAACCCTTAATGGGTTGAGCTAAAGCACAATAAACATAACACTAATGGGCTAATACTAAATGGTCGGCTAATAAAAGTAGTAATTTAAGGAATTTATTGAAAAAAAATGGACTGAAATTCACTCAAATTATATTTTGAAGCATAAGTTGTATTTAAAAATCATTCCCTTATGTTAACTAAGATTATCAATAAATAATCAAAATCATATTTCGATTGTTATTGGTATATGTGAAAACATATACGTTTTCTTTATCAAAACCGACCCAAATAAACCAGAAACGAGCCGTTAATGCTTAATATTTGTGTGTTTCTTGAGTTTATGCATGTGCAGGTACGGTGTAAAACCCGAAAAATCTAAAACATATATAAGTACGAAAATACCCTTGGAACCAAGAATTATAAAATACGTAAAATGTATTTATAATAAATGTACGAAATTAAAAACCTAACTTACGAATAAATAAAAACTTAACGAATATAATTATGCGGAACGACTTTTGTACCGAATGGCGATTTAAACGCTGCTAATATGTTGGGTCGCTCGTTTTGTTTGTATGGACTCGCTTTTTGTTTTGTCTTGCGCCAAGGAGCCCAAGGGCGCTTGTTTTGGTCGAAGGATCAGGGTCGGCCCATTTCGGTGAGCTTCTGTGACCGGTTGGACCCAAACCGAACCCAACTCATCTCCTAAAAGCCCTAACTAAATGCTACTACTATAAATATAACTCAATAACCTCAAAATTGAAACCCTAGTTTTTGTTTTGCTTCTCTCTTTGTTTCCATTCGGCCGAGAACCAAGAGACCCTTGGTGTCGAGTTTTTGCTTCAACGAGTTAAGGTATAACGTTTATTCGTCTTCCTTTAACGCACTTGCATGTATATGTCGAAGTTATATTGTTTACGCTTTTGTTTTCTTGTGGTCGAGAGGTATGAACCGAAAACCAAGGCAAACCCTAATCAATCAAACCTTGTAACTATAAGAGACATGTAACGTAAGATGTAATATTGAATCGGGTCATGAATATGTTGAGTTAAGTATGCCAACCATGCATGAGTTAGGACCAACCCTAGATGTATTCGCTAATGAATAGAACAATATAACTTGAATAATGAATGTTAGATGAGCTAGGACTTGTGTAAACCTACTAGCATAAACCCTAGTTTAAACCGAACATATATACATGAGTTTTGAACGTGTACTAAACAAGTAAGGGTCACGTAAACATAAACCCTAGTTTAATATGTAAAGCGAATAAAGTATATCCAACCCTAAATGTTTAGAACCGTGTTCTTTTGTGTGCTTATATTAATTCAAGTGAACTAGTGATTATGTAACGTGTAATTTATCTCGAGTAATAAGTAACTTGTATGTCACATAAAATCATAAACGTACATGGTAAAAACATAAAAGGAAAGATTGTTATCATTTACGTATTAGGTTAAGTAGCGAGTCATTAAGACGTAATATGTAAAGTAAATGCATATTAATGAGATATTAAAGAATAAGAAAACCCTAGAACATAAATGAGAGTCGATTAGGGTTTGAGCTAAATATAGTAATTCGTTATTTCATGTGTGAGTTATGACTTATAAACTATTTTCACATTTAACCCTAGACTTTAATAAATGACATAACGAACCCTAATCTACAACATTAATTATAAAATACTTAAGTTTCATTTAATAAAACCCTAAAGTATGAAGATCATTAATATACATTAAGTATGAACACCAAATATTAAAAGATTATTTCGATGATTTTGGAATCATAAATAACATGGACGACCGTTAATGTCTATAGGTTCTGAGAAGAGGGAGTAATCCTTTGCCTTCCGCCTATCCGCTGATCATTTGCTTTGGAATAAGGCAGATATTCGACCTTTCAGTAAAGGTTTCCTTTTAACATTTTTCGTATTAGTTTCCTAAGCCCTTGCTATGAATCCCAAATCTGATTTGTTTGAGCTTTGCTTATCCGAACTCGATTTCTCAATTATGAAACATCGATTTTGAACTATCCGATATGAAAACCGTGATTTTGGAAATATGAATGATTTTTCGATAAAATATGATCTGCGGTCGCTTATGACATTCTCGATTGACCTAAGATAGTTTGACACCCGAGCCAAATATTTAACTAGTCATGGGGTTCCATGTCCAGATTGATGCACCTTCGATATGACTCTAGGAGTGAGTGATTTACGCCACGCTCCGGATGGTGAAGCATATTTGTGAATATGTAGGAAGGGGCGTATGGATGCATCCTAGATCTGTATATGTTATCCGTTATATGTTATCGATGATTGATCGCGCGGCATGCACGCCCTTCATAACTCGTAGGTCTCCCCACAAAATGTTGCCTTATGTGAATATGAATATGATCGATATATGTTTCGGGCTCGTGGTAGTTGACTATAAACTTTATTTCAAAAATTATGATTTATGCATTTGAAAATGATTATGGTTTTGCTATCGCTCATTCGTTTTATTTCATATTCGATATCGCTTGGTATTGCTTTTCATATTCTGTCAACGGGCTTTTGAAGCTCAGCCGCACTTTTCTTTTCTTCCGCGGCATGTATCTAAGCATTGGAAGCTGGGTTGCTTTGGGATGAGTGCTTGAGTGGACTTACCTTAGAGATTTTAGCTTTGATTTCTTATGATGCCATTTAAGACTTATTTATTTCGAATATTATGTTGAAGTTTATTACGTTTCCTTGGGACCTATGTATTGAAGTCATTTGACTTGGATTTTTTTCGATTTATGTTAAGACTTCCTTTGGTTATTTATGTTTTGCTTTGATATGACACCATTATTGGATTCCTTTACCCTTGGCGGTCGGAAGCAATTTATGGTATCAAAGCCAGTTTACTTAACTTGTAGTCGGGACTCGTGACATATGGAGCCTGGGTTTTGAGACTTTAGAGCTTAGGATTTGACCTGTGAGGATTTGGGTAGACTTTAGGATTCCTTCAGATTTCCATTTCAGATTCTCACCTTTGTTCATTTTGCTAATCGTTTGATATCGTTCGATGGTTCAAACCGTCGTAACGGTAACTCGAGGGGACGATGATGCTATGACATGGATGCTGGTCATGCACTCTCAACTCTCTTTTCCCCGGTCGACTACACCGAGATGATGGAACAGTGATCAACAACATTCGAATCTAATGGTGCTTCGGAAGTGGTGGAGGAAATCAACCCGTAGGCATTCATACTTGGCTCGAAAGGCTTTGGTAAGCTCAAGCCCTTAGCACCGCTGCTACTCCCATCGGCCGAGGACTGGATCACTATGTTGAGAAGCCGCTTGAAGTACCGGGTTGTGGAGATGAATTTAAGACTCGCTTAGTCGCATTCAAACCGAGGGTGATGCTTTAAATTGGTGGAAAGCATTGAAACAAGCACAAGGAGGAGATGCTTTTGCTATTACTTGTACTTGGGCGTAGTTTCGACTATCTTCTATAACCGCATTTCCTCGACAAAGTAAAGAAAGGTATGAGAGGATTATCGCAATCTACCGGTTTGATCATGAGAACTTCAATGAGTACATGAGTAGGTTTATGAGGTTGGTAAGCTTTGTTGGAGCGATTGCTGGAGATGGTAGGCGCCAAGCTAAGCATTTCAAATGGGAATCAAGAAGTGGGTGTTGGACCGATCGCTTAATCGAGTATGAGGATGTGCCGCCTGCAATGATGCAGCCTGTAACATTGAGATCTTTCACGAGGGTTCGGGTTACAACAAGCGTAATCGCGATGGTGATCGGATTCAAGGTAGGACTCAAAGTAATGAGTATAAGGAAATACCGCGTGAGTTATGATTCAAGGGACAAGTGGATAAGGGTTATGATCATGGGGTCACGGAAGGAATGGACTCTGTAACTCGAGGCGAGGGTCGGATAGCGTAGCAGCCGGTAAGGGTGGAAATGATCGTCGTAATCAAGGTAACAATAATAACCAACACAAGGATCACGGCTCGAGGATCGAATCGGTCGCTTCAGATCTTCTAGTCGCAAGGACAATAAGTTTTGCCTCCCACCTATCTCTGTACTACTTGTGGAAAGGCTCATCCGGGACCGTGTTTCAAGGCCACGGGTGGATGTTTCTCTTGTGGTTCCACTAACACAAGATCAAGGTGCCCTAAGAGGAACCCGCGACCTGGAAACCACCAGCCGCCACCTACCATGGACGTGTTTATGCTACTACTGAATCGCGGAGCATACTCGTGTACCATTACGGCACTCTTTCATTGATGATTATCTCGTTTCGTTTTATTTGACACGGTGCCACACACTCCATTATATCGTCACACATGCTAAGAAACTTAATATGAAGCCACAACCACTAACGAATCATTTATCGATATCTACGCCTATGAAAAGCCACATGATCATTGATCATAAATACGCTAAGTGTCCTCTTCGTTTGATGATCGATTCACCGCACATCTGTATCCTCTCGATATGGTCGACTTTGATATCATTCTAGGCATGGATGGGTTGGCTTATCATAGAGCTTCCATCGACTGCTATGCTAGAACGGTGATCTTTGGAGACGTAAAACATCCCGAATTCGTTTATTATGGTTCTAAACCACTCAAATCTTAAGTTCACGCTACAGGCACGGACCATGATTGCTCATGGTGTCAAGGTTTTCTAAAGACTGCTAAGGACACATCTGGAGAGTCCCTAACATTGAAAACCTTCGTTGTTTGTGAATTCACCGACGTTTTCGATGAACTCCCCGGTATTCTCCGTACCAGAAGTTTTTAGCTGAGTTAATTCACGGTGCTAAACCGATTTCAAAGCTCTGTATCGTATGGCACCGTAGAATCAAGGAATTGAAGGAAGTACTGTAAGAGATGATAGATAATGGATTCATTCGACCTAGTGTTTCTCCATGGGTGCACTGTTTTGTTGTTTGTGAAGAAGGATGGAAGTATACGCTATGTACGACTACCGTGAACTCAACCGTATACTATTCAAACCGTTATCCTCTTCCGCGCGATAGACGATTTGTTTGATCAACTACAAGGAGCTAAGTTCTTCTAAGATTGATCTCGAGTCCGGTTATCATCAACTACGTGTGAAGAGCAAGATGTTCCTAAAACGCCGCTGGATATGGTCATTATGATTTCGTTATGCCTTTTGGTTTGACGAATCGCCGGCCGTGTTTATGGACCCGATGAATCGTGTTTTCCATGAGTACCTCGACAAGTTGCTATTTTTATCGACGACATTTTACTAAGTCCAAGAGGAGCATGAGCAACATTCCGGATAGTTTTGGAGATTCCGAGAGAGAAGAAGCGCCAAATTCTCAAGTGTGAGTTTTGGTTAGACAAGTTCCTTGGTCATATTGTATCTGCAGATGGTATCACCATGGATTCGTCTAAGGTTGAGGCTATCACTAAGGCCAAGACCTACGCACCAATTGATAGGAGTTCTAGGACTTCTTTGGATACCAACACTGTTGAAGGTTTCTCTCGCTTAGCTTTGCCTTTAACCCAATTGATGATGGAAAGGTGAAAAGTTCGTGGGGACGGATGAAAGAGAAAGAGTTTTGAAGAGTTGAACGAGATTGGTGTCCGCCCTATTTTGACTCTTCCATGGGTTCTCGAGGATATCAAATCTATAGTGATGCATCTAAGAAAGGATTGGGCTGTGTCTTGATGCAACATGGTAAGGTGATAGCTTACGCTTCAAGACAACCTAAACCATATGAGGAGAATTACCCAACTCATGACCTTGAGTTAGCTGATGTGGTATTCGCGTTGAAGATCTGGAGACATTACTTGTATGGAGAGGCGGATACACCAAAGAGCCTCAAGTATATTTTCACTCAAAAGGAACTCAACATGAGACAAAGAAGATGAACTTCTTAAGGATTACACTAACATTCGGCACCATCCTGGTAAGGCTAATGTAGTTGCCGACTTACTTAGCGGAAATCGGTATGCTTGCAAGTATTAAGATTGAGCCTAGGATCACTCGTGACTTAGAGCGTTTGAATGTTGAGTTGTCGCATTGAGGTTTTGGTGGATACCGCTAGTATGAAGGTGGAGTCAACCTTATACCGCAAATTAAGGAAGCTCGAAAAGATGACGGCGAACAGGTCAGTAGCTCAAAATGTTGAAGAAGGTAAAAGGAGTTTAAGGTTGATAACGACCATTGGTATGAAGATAGGCTTAGGTTCCCAATGATCAAGTACTTCGTGGAGAAAGTTATGATAAGCTCATAGTTCCTTTTCACTATCCATCCTGGTTCTACCAAGATGTATAGGATTTGAAACAAGATTTCGGTGGAAGCGGATGAAGCAAGATGTGGCGGCGTTTGGTCGGTGTATGATTTGTCGCAAGTGAAGATTGAACATCAAAGAGCTAGTGGACCGTTACAACCATTGGATATCTGACATGGAAGTGGGATAAGATATCTATGGACTTTGACCATGGACTTCCTTACTAAGAAGAAGCATGATGCGATTGGGTGGTTGTTGATCGGCTAACCAAATCGCCATTTCTTACCAATTAGAAAGGATTATGGTATTGGTAGATTGGCGGAGATTTTTCAAAGAAGAGGTTGGTTAGTGGTACCAACGCCTATTGTGTCGTATAGGGATCCGCGTTTTACTTCTCGTTTCGAAGGGTGCAAAAAGCTTGGGGTACTCGACTTAATTTTAGTACGGCTTCATCCTCAAATGATGGTCGTACGAGAGACTATTGCACCTTAGAAGACATGCTAAGGGCTTGTGCTTTAGAATGGACGGTTGGGATGAATATTGTTTGGTAGAGTTTGCATACAACAAATGGCATGCTAGCGTTAAGGCAAAGACCGTTTGAACTTCTTTATGGAAGAAAATGTAGATCACCTACTTGTTGGGATGTAGTAGGTGAACGCCTAATCAAGGTCCGGAAATGATTGAGATCACTAATGAGAAAGTAGTTGTTGCTAGAGAAAAGTTGAAGGAGGCTAGGTCTCGCCAAAAGTTATGCCGACAAGCATCGCCGTGATTTAGAGTTCGAGTTGGTGATCGTGTGTTTTTGAAAGTCTCGTCGTTTAGAGGTGTGAAACGTTTTGGAATCAAGGGCAAGCTCGGCCCCTCGATTTATCGGTCCGTTTGAAATTTTGGAGCGTATAGGAGAAGTTTCAGATCGATTAGCACTTCCTACCGGTTGTCGATGTTCATGATGTGTTTCATGTATCTCTCCTAAGGGGATACAACTATCATCCATTACACGTTGCTTCGTATCCGTTTGATCAAATTCAATCCGATATGTCTTTATCCTAAGAACCGGAAGTTATTTTAGAAAGACAAGAGAGAGTCATGAGGAATAAAGTCATTCCGTTTGTTAAGATTCTTTGGAAAAATCACCCGAGCGGAGGCTACTTGGGAGACCGAAGAGTCGATGGGAGCTAGTTATCCTCATTTCTTTGAATAGTTCGGTATGTTCTCATCTGCTTTCGTTTTGTTCCATTTCAATTTCGAGGACGCGAAAATTTTTTAGAGGGGAAGAATTGTAAAACCCGAAAATCTAAAACATATATAAGTACGAAAATACCCTTGGAACCAAGAATTATAAAATACGTAAAATGTATTTAAAATAAATGTACGAAATTAAAAACCTAACTTACGAATAAATAAAAACTTAACTAATATAATTACGTGAGCGACTTTACTTAATGGGGATTTAAGCGTTTGCTAATATGTTGGGTCGTTCGTTTGTTTGTATGGACTCGTTTCTTTTTGTTTTGTCCCGCCAAGCCGAGCCAAAGCGGGCGTTTGTTTTGTGTCGAAAGGATCAAGGGCGAAGCCCATTTCGGTGAGCTCCGTGACCGTTGGACCCAAACCAACCCAACTCATCTCCTAAAAGCCCTAACTAAATGCTACTACTATAAATATAACTCAATAACCTCAAAATTGAAACCCTAGTTTTGTTTTGCTCTCTCTCTTTGTTTCCATTCGCCGAGAACCAAGAGACCCGGTGTCGAAGTTTTTGCTTCAACGAAAGTTAAGGTATAACGTTTATTCTTCCTTAACGCAATTGCATGTATATGTCGAAGTTATATTTTGTTTAGTCGCGTTTTTTTTTTCTTGTGGCCGAGAGGTATGAACCGAAAACCAAGGCAAACCCTAATCAATCAAACCTTGTAACTATAAGAGACATGTAACGTAAGATGTAATATTGAATCGGGTCATGAATATGTTGAGTTAAGTATGGCCGAACCATGCATGAGTTAGGACCGAACCCTAGATGTATTCGGCTAATGAATAGAACAATATAACTTGAATACGTAACGTGTTAGATGAGCTAGGACTTGTGTAAACCTACTAGCATAAACCCTAGTTTAAACCGAACATATATACATGAGTTTTGAGCGTACTAAACAAGTGGTCACGTAAACATAAACCCTAGTTTAATATGTAAAGCTTAATAAAGTATATCCAACCCTAAATGTTTGTGAACCGTGTCTCTTTTGTGTGCGTTATATTAATTCAAGTGAACTAGTGATTATGTACACGTGTAATTTATCTGAGTAATAAGTAACTTGTATGTCACATAAAATCATAAACGTACATGGTAAAAACATAAAAGGAAAGATTGTTATCATTTACGTATTAGGTTAAGTAGCGAGTCATTAAGACGTAATATGTAAAGTAAATGCATATTAATGAGATATTAAAGAATAAGAAAACCCTAGAACATAAATGAGAGTCGATTAGGGTTTGAGCTAAATATAGTAATTCGTTATTTCATGTGTGAGTTATGACTTATAAACTATTTTCACATTTAACCCTAGACTTTAATAAATGACATAACGAACCCAAATCTACAACATTAATTATAAAATACTTAAGTTTCATTTAATAAAACCCTAAAGTATGAAGATCATTAATATACATTAAGTATGAACACCAAATATTAAAAGATTATTTCGATGATTTTGGAATCATAAATAACATGGACGCAATTAATGTCTATAGGTTCCAGAAGAGGGAGTAATCCTTTGCCTTCGCTTCCATCTCGCTTTTCGATCATTTGCTTTGGAATAAGGTACGGATATTCGACCTTTCAAGAAAGGTTTCCTTTTAACGTTTTCTTTCGTATTAGGGTTTCCTAAGCCTTTGCTATGAATCCCAAATCTGATTTGTTTGAGCTTTTGCTTATCCGAACTCGATTTCGAATTATGAAACATCGATTTTGAACTATCCGATATGAAAACTGATTTTGGAAATATGAATGATTTTTCGATAAAATATGATCTCGTGGCCGTTATGACATTCGATTTGACCTAAGATAGTTTGACACCCGAGCCAAATATTTCACTAGTCACGGGGGTTCCATGTCCGTATCGATGATGCACCTCTCGATATGACTCTAGGGCGTAGAGTGATGTTACGCCACGCTCGATGGTGAAGCATATTTGTGAATATGTAGGAAGGGGCGTATGGATGCATCCTAGATGTTATATGTTATCCGTTATATGTTATCGATGATTGATGCTGCGTGCATGCACGCCCTTCATAACTCGGTAGGTCTCCCTACAAAATGTTGCCTTATGTGAATATGAATATGATCCGATATATGTTTCGCTCGTGGTAGTTGACTATAAACTTTATTCTGAAAATTTTGATTTATGCATTTGAAAATGATTATGGTTTGCTATCGCCATTCGTTTTATTTCATATTCGATATCGTTTGGTATTCGCTTTGCTTTCATATCCGTTTCACTGGGCTTTTGTCACCGCGACTTTTCTTCCGCGTGTATCTAAGCATTGCCTGGGTTGCTTTGGGATGAGTGCTTGAGTGGACTTACCTTAGAGATTTTAGCTTTGATTTCTTATGATGCCATTTAAGACTTATTTATTTCGAATATTATGTTGAAGTTTATTACTTTCAGGACCTATGTATTGAAGTCATTTGACTTGGATTTTTTTTCCGCATTTATGTTAAGACTTCCTTTGGTTATTTATGTTTTTCTTTGATATGACACCATTACTTGTGATTCCTTTACCCTTGGCGGGTCGGGGCGTTACATACGGATATCTAGAAACAGACAAAGAAAAGACAAAACAGAAGAAAACCGAGCACGGGAAAGAGAAGAGTGTGAAAGCCGAAGTCGGGGATTCAATTTTACGGGTTTTGGATCTTGAACACTCAAATCTACATTTTATGGATCTTGGGTCATGATTGGAAAAGTTACACAACAAACCCTCACCTTACCTAATTTTACCAAACACACCCTCATCTTTGTCATATTTGCACTTTTCACCCTCCATTTTACCATTAGTACCCTTTACACCCTCATTTTACCCAAATTACCAAAGTGTACCCTCACTTAGCCATATTTACCAATCCCCAAACCTTACCAAAATTATACCTTTAGTCCTTGGGATATCACATATGACAAATGAGGTCCTTATGTTAAAATTACCTTTACCATCCGGATACAAAACATCCCACAACCAAAATACCAAATCCAATCCAAAACACCCTTTAGCCCATCCTAAGCCCATGTCCAATTAATAATACACCTGGATACCATAACCCATTTCCTTTACCTATAATTATACCCCAGGTCAACCCTTAATAATCCCCAGTCAAACCCCATTTACCCGCCAAGTAAAAAAAAACCCGTCTACTGTTCACCTCCTTTACCACTAATTACCTTGCACGCTCATATAGTTACCCCCACTTAATGAGCTTCTAGAACATCTGACACCCTGGCAGAACATATCACATCAGGGAATGACACAGTGGACGAATCAAGCTCAACGATTGGATAAGACACCTCATTTTTTGATCCAGGCGTTGATAGCTACTTTCACATGTGATGATTGATCAAGGGCCAAGAAGAAAGGATCCAGAGCCTTCCAACGAAACCCTAGATGCTCAGCTCAGCTACAAATACCTGGCTCTCCTCACAACCACATTTTGTCCAATTTTCATGTTTTAGAAAGTTGTAACCATTTTTATATTCACTGTCAATTTAATGCTTTTTATTAGTTAAATAGTATTTCAATTTAGTTGTAATTTCAAATTCTGTATTTTACTTTGCTTTTATTAATTTTATAAAAATCCAAAAAAGTCAAAAAGTCAAACTGGTTATTCAGTACTGTTTTTAGCTTATTGTTGATTTTAGTTTGTTTAAATTGTGTTTTATTGACTTTCTATTGCCTCGTACTGCTTTTTTAGCCCTCATTTTCACCTTCATATTAAAACCTTTAAAAAAGTCAAAAATAAGCATTTAGTGGAATAAGCTGTTAAACAGCTTATTCGGGCTTCTAAAGTTTGTTTTGCTCTGTCAATCAGTCTTAATATTTCATTACAAGCTTAATTCACTCAAATTTTCAAGCTCAAATTGCATTTTAGAACCTAAACCCCATTAAGGGGTGTTTGGGACAGTGGTACTTTGGGTCTAAATTCCATTTTGGCCACTTGTTTGTTCTTTGAGTCAAATTCATAGTAGTATAACTAGTAAATTTAGTGTCATTTCAATTAACTTGTTTTAGTTTTGAGTGAAATTTAATTAGTTCATATTATCTGTTTAGCAAAACAGTTTGAGTCAGTAGTTCTGGCTTATTTTATTAATCTATGCTTTAGCCCTTTGTTTTGTGTTTATGAAAGCCTCTTAATTAGTTTGGTAGTGCATTGGCTCTGTCGAATAAAAGAATAGAGGTCAGATTTGTAGATTGCATCAAAGTTCTCATAAGTCAGTTTACAAAAGCTATTGTTTAATATCAGATTGCATTTCAGCTTTTTAGAAAGCCCAATAAGCTCACATATAGAAATTTCATGTTGTTTGAAAGCTTATTTCAATCTGTTAAAAGGTCTTTCGGAATTGCTTATTGATTCAAGTGCTAAAAATTAGTTTTGAAAAGGGCATTTCTGCACCAGGGTAACCTGGTGTAGTGTGTTATCTGTCTTTTTGAAAAGCTTCTTTGACAGCTTAACTAAGTCCATTCTTCTTTTCTAATTGCTTTTTTGTATTATTTTGTTGCTATTTTTAACCTGTGTCTAGCTTATTAGGGTTTTTGATGTCTTAAGAACTCCTTAAAATTTGCTTAAAGTTGGTCCTTAGCTCCTTTTAGTCCCACCCTTGCGTTCAAAGATTTTTAGAGTTGTTAAACTGCTTCCATTTAAGACTTATTTGCTTATAAGACATTTTTAGTTCTGTCGCTTATTAGTATTTAGGATAGTTAGGAACCCCATTAGCTAAATTGATTATGCCTTAGCTTATTCTCTTTGCGTTTTTAACTCCTCTTTATGTTTTGCCCCTAAACTGTTTTGGCTTATTTATAAGTTCCCTTAGCTTATTTTGTTTCCTTAGGTTTCCCTAGCCTTTAATAATCTTCAATAGCTTATCTCCCCTTGTGCTTTTGAATTTAGCTTGTTTAAGTTTATTTTGCTTTGCATTTTCCTTAGTTGCTTGTTTAAGCTTTTAATCCCTTTTCTAACTTATATTCTGTTCTTATTTCAAACTTATTTGTGTATTTTAGAAAACTTGGTTTTGCAAAAAAATTCATTATTTTAGCTTATTTTTAAGTTCTAAAAAGAAATTTTCAAAAATAAAATAAAAATAAAAAGTGTCAAAACCCATGGTCGAACCAGGTCATTCAACTCATGTACCCCACACTAGCACAACCTTAACCATCCGAGCTCCTTAATTGTTGCTTACAAGCTTTCACCATTTATTTCTCTTATATACATTTTTAATTTTAAAGCTTATTTTACAAACTGCTTTTTCAGACTTATTTAGGATTGCTTATTTTGAGTTTTTATTTTTCCCAGGTTAGTTGCATCATAATAGATTTTTATAAAATTTCCCAGATTTTTCTCACATTGTTTACTATTTTTAACAATTAATTTTCTTGAAATAAGTTTTTAATTCATAATAAATAAATAAAAGTCAAAAAATATGCTTTTTCCTAAAATTATCTTTTGTCATTTAGCACGTAGGAAAAATAGTTTTGCATTCCTAGGGTTTATTTTTCATAATTTTGACATTTTAGGTTCGGGATTAGCCCGAAGCGTTTCGCTTTTGATTTCCTTTGCATTTTAGCTTTCGATTGCTTCGTTTTATTATTTTATATGCTTATTAAGTTGTTTTTAACTTATGTTTATCAATTTTAATGTAAAAACCCATATTTCCAACTTTTTCACTATTCAAATTCATGTAAACGCGACTTGAGTTAAAAACTCCATTCATCCTTTGTTGGGAAACGATCTGAGGATACAAACTCATCCTTTTTATTTCTTGAGAGTAAAATATACTATAATTGACAAGCAAATCATTTATTTATCAAAAAACAACAAATAGAGGGATGCATAACTAAGTTGACATATCCCTTATAGGTTTTGCTAACATGTGTTCACTGGATAGATGCTAATAAAAGGAAATTCTGAGTTCTTAAAAGTGAAAATTATTTTTAAATATATTGATTTATTAGTTTCACTAATGCGTAAAAGCATTTTGATAAAATAAGAAAGTTTGTATTTGTTAAATGCACATTAACATATGCATAGTGGGCACATGTTAGCAAAACTCATCACTTACATAGTAAGAGAAGATTTAATTTTTCAACCTCATCTGAATTTTATCTAGCAAAATAAATATGTATAAAAGACATGTGTCGAATTTGTAAAAATAAAAACTAAAACCAAGGAGGTAATTAATATAACTTGTTAAATTAAATACTACGAGTAGTAAATAATATAGATTTAATCAACCTTGTCAATTTTCATATTTCTTTAATAACTTAAAATTTTAATAAACTCATTGTAGATTTTATACCTCCTAGATACAGTATTATATATATTTCTAAAATAGCAAAATATATGTTTTAGTTTTAAGTATGATAGTATTATATATCGAATTAATGTATATGCATGAATTTATAAATATTAAAAATGAAAGCATGAGTTATTGTGATATGCAAATGAATAAATGAGATCTAAATATAATAACAGCTCATGTTATTTCTTTTTATGGGATTAAGTAAGGATATTCGAAAAGGTATTTTTTTACTATTCAGGCTCAAGAATGACTCATATTATTCCTCATTATAAGTTTACCACGCATGCGACACGGGTTAAAAGTTAAATATGGATAAAATTGTTATTAATAAGAATATAAATATCAAAATAAAAGACGCCCCACAGGTTGATTTGAGATGAAAATAAATGTATCGTATGTATAGCAACACATATAATTCCTCTTTAAAGTTTAAATAATGATATCCGGAAAAAAAAATTAATAGTCATTACGTGTTATTAAACACGCCTAACGTATAGAACATGATATCGATAGTTCAAATTTAAACATCATCAACCTTAACAAATTATGACCATTAACTTTAAGTATTTCAATTATATGACCAAAAGTTGTCCATATTCATGTTCTATTAAAATACATATTATCAGGTCATTTATAGCATGTCCTTGTGTGTCCCCAAAACAGTCTTAAATGTAATGGAGACTATTAGAAGGAACTTCAATGGTATCCAATATGGTGATAAGAAAATAACTTGGATTAAATTGGATAAGGTTCTTGCTTCAAAGGAACATGGAGGCTTAGGTGTTTCCGGCTTTTACGCTCTTGCTTGATGATGCTTTCTTCCCAAAAGATGATTCTCCAATGAGGTGGGTTAAGTCGATTCCTATTAAGATAAATATATTTGCTTGGAAGGTTTCCCTTGATCGGCTCCCCACTCGGCATAACTTGGTTCAACGTGGTGTGTCGGTGCTTCCTTATCTTGTCCGAATTGCAACAATGCCCAAGAGGAATTGGCCCATATTCTATTTAGTTGTGATCATGCGGCGGTGTTACGGTTGGTTTGCGGTGGTGGAACCTCGGCTTGGCATCCTTTCGATTCTTATTCCTCGTGGCTTTCTTGGTTCAAGGTGTTGCAGATGTGTTCTAGCGCTAAAAAAGTTCTAGAAGGAGTTTTTTATACAACTTGGTGGAGCATTTGGGTTTTCAAATCGGCTTCTTTTTGGCCAAAAATTTCTGAAAAATGTTATTTTTGATGATATCGTTATGCGTTCTTTTTCTTGGTGTAGTGCTAGGCGTAAAAGTAGTATTGGTTGGGATAGTTGGCTTCAACACCCTTATTTACTTTTCTTGTAATGTTCTCGCTTCTTGCTAGTGGTTTTCTAATAATATCGTTGCCGTTCAAAAAAAAATAAGCCCCTACTTCATTAACAGCTTTAACATATAGTTAAAGCTAACCAAATACATATTTGTTATTCGCTAATTGTCTTATTTAAGATTAAAAAGGGAGAAAAACAAAGAAACCAAATACTTCCTTTGTCTCATGGGAATTATAAATTATTACCCCTAAATGAACGTATATCAGAGGCACTTTATTTTGCATACTAAAAAATCTTTGCATACTAAGGGATAAATCCCCACCTTTCATCTATTTTGATCTAATGGTGATGATTAACCTAAGATTTACATGTCTAAACCTAAGTCCATGTTTTTTTTTCTTTTCTTTTTATCTTTATTATTTATTTTATCATTGATTGTCATTTTTTTAATCATTTTTTTTTCATCTTCACGTTTTTTTTTCTCTTTTTTTTACTTCTTTTTTTTTTCTTTTTGGGTAATTTTCATACGCTGTCCGTTTTTTCCGCTTTTTATATTTTGTCGTTTCATACGCTTATATTTCGCCCATTTTCATAATTTTCTGTCCGCTTTACGCTGGTCCGTTTTCTTACTTTTCGTCCGTTTTCATACCGTCCGCTTTCTTACGTTTTCGCTCGTTTCTTACGCTGCCTATTTTATACGTTTTTGTCCGTTTTCTTGTTACGTTTCACGTTCGCTGTCCGCCTTGTTACGCTTTTCGCCTCAGTTTACGCCACCGTTTTTATGTTTTCCGTTTTCATACTTTTCGTCCATTCACATACGTCATCCGTTTTCTTGTTTTCATTCGTTTTCTATCGTTATCTACGTTGATCGCTTTCTTACATTTTCGTCTTTTATACGCTTTTTGTCTACGCTTTACGTTCGCTTTCTTACGTTTTCATATGTTTTCACGCTTTTGTCCGTTTTCTTACGTTTTCGTCCGTTTTCATAATTTCATCCTTTTCACGTTTTTGTCCGTTTTCATACGTTGGGTCCGCTTTTTTATTACGCTCGCTGTCCGTTTTCCTATGTTTCGTTTCGTTTTCTTTACGTTTTCAATGCTTGTCCGTTTTCTTACGTTTTGTCCGCATACCCTTGTCTCTTTCTTACTGCCGTCCGTTTAATATCGTTGTTTTTTACGTTATTGTCCATTTGCTAACGTCTTCAACGTTTTCATAGGTTTATATACGCTGCTCGCTTTACGTTGCCCATTTTAGACGCTAATTGCTGCACGTTTCGTCGTTTTCACATTTTCGTCCATTTTCATGTGTTTTATATGTTTTCGTCCGCTTTCGCATTTTTTCGTTTTCATCGCGTAACGCTTTTCATTCGTTTTTATAATTTTGTCCGTTTTCATATGTTTTATCCGTTTTTGCTTTTTAATGTTTTCGTTTATTTTCCTACGTTTTTATGCTTATTATTAAACTTTATTGTATTATATGTCTAATATCAATTGTGATATTTTATTAAGAAAAAATTTAATGTCTAATATCACTTGTGATATTTCATAAACAAACAAGTATGTTTTTTAAACCTTTAATATCACCGGAGATATTTCATTGCTCTGTATATTTTTATTTATTATAATTTTCAGTTACAAGATAGATTTTGTGCCTTTCATCGCAATTGACAAGCGCATATTTTTTTAATGCAACCAATGTTATCTATCATTTGTAATATTACACTCTTAATATAAATAAAAGGGTTAAAGTCTCTTTAGGTGAATTCTTATTTTGTTAAAAAAAATGCTAATTTAATGCAACACTTGTTGATTTTGAGAATATGTCAAGTCTTTATTTTCATAGCTTGCTTCCTTTTTATTCGTTTTGATATTTTTAAGTGACACTTATTTATCTCTTGTGATATAACACTTAGAGAAGAAGATGAAGAGTATTATACTCTTCATCATGTATAAGTTATTAGTTGTGATACTCAACTAAGAATGTGAAATATTAAATTCATACCAAATGTGATAAGAATTTTATATTTTACCAAGTATATATGAGAGAAATGATAGTAAACATAACTTATTATATTCTCGTGATTATTTTGTTTATTTTTCTTATTTGTGTTTTAGAAAATATTTAGGAAGATTTTTATGATAATATGAAATATTAGAAAGGTGTTAAGCGAAAACAAGAGATGTTATGAAACTTTTGTTAGACTTGTGGTGAATTTTTCTATTTAATGGATTATGGTTAGCTGATAGGTTTTATAGCGGGATTTAAAAAATACATGGTTGAATCGACAAACTAAAGAAAGTATGGTTGAATAAAGCACACATCTTTATAGACAAACCGAGTAGCTCAAACACTGTGATATCACACATGATATCACAGTGATCACTATGATATCACGGTGATATCACAAGCGATATAAACTATGATATCACACATGCTATCATCAGTAATATCACACATGATATCACGGTGATATCAACGTGTTATCACGTGTGATATCATTGTGAGTGATATCACCCGATATCATAGGTGTTGAGCTTCCCGTTTTATTTTATAAAGATGTGCTATCTTCACCATAGCTTATTTAGTTTGTTGATTCAACCATAAATATTTTCAAATCCACTATAAAACCTATCGAAACATGCATAATGTATCCATAAAGAAAAATCAACGACAAGTCTAACAAAAGTATCATAACATCTCTTGTTTTCAGTTGAACAACTTTTATAATATTTCATAATATCATAAAACACAAAAATCTTCCTAAATATTTTCAAAAACACAACCATCACATTCTTAGTTGAGTATCACAACTGATAACACATACATGATGAAAAATGTAATACTTTTCATCTTCCTTACAATGCTATATCACAAGAGATAAATAAATGTCACTTACAAATATCAAAATGAAAACGGACAAAAACATATAAAATCGAATAAAAACGATAAAACGGATAAAACGACAAAAATGTCTTAAACGGACAAAATGTATAAAACGGATGAAAACGTATGAAACGGACGAAAACGTATAAAACGGGCAAAACGTCTAAAACATAATCAAAACGTCTAACAATGGACGAAACAAAACGTAAAACGGCGACAACGTATGAAAATGTCTGAAAACGTATAAAAACGGACGAAAATACATGAAAACGTAAAAATACGAAAAATGTCTAAAAACGGACGAAAATACATGAAAAGCTAAAAAATAGACAAAAACGTATGAAAATGGATGAAAATGGCGAAAACGTGAAGAAAACGGATCAAAACGTAAGAGAGAACAAAACAAAACGTATGAAAGTAAAAACACGTATGAAAGTATGAAAACAAAATGTGAAAGAAGACGGATGAAAATGTATGAAAACAAATAAAACGTAAGAAAATGATGACCAAACCGTAAGAAAACGAGCGAAAATGTATGAAAACGGATGTATCAGCTAAAACGTAAGAAAATAGAAGAAAACGAGAAACGACGAAAACGTGATAAAACGACGAAAACGTCAAACACAAGAAAATGTCTAAAATGGACGAAAACGTAAAAACGGACGAAAACGTATGAAAACGACAAAACGCCTCAAAGCATCTAAAACGTATATAAGCGTATGAAACGTGATAAAACCGAGCGAAAGCGTCATAAAGCGGATGTAAACGCATAAAACGGATGAAAACAGAAGAAACGCCTGAAATTAGACAACGTAAAAAATAGACGAAAACATATGAACACGGATGAAAACTTAGAAAAACGGACGAAAACGTATGAATACGTATGTAGCGAAAAAAAACTTAGAATAAAAAAAATTGAATTTAAAATTAAAAAAAGAATAATAAAAAAAAAAGGTGAACCAAAAAATAATAATAATAATAAAATAATGAATTTCAAATAAAAAAGTGAATTAAAAAAAAAGGTTAATAATTTAAGACAAAGAAAAAAGAGAAAAAAAATATTAAATCTTAGGTTTATCCCCACCATTAGATCAAACTAAATAGATGGTAGGGATTTGTCCCTTGGTAAGCACCAAAATAAAAGTAAGCATTTGAAAATTCCTCATATATATATGAATGATATTATAGATAAATCCAAGTAGCTAGCTGATTTTTGTTTACCAAAACATTGATAACCAACAAAACTACACATCTATCAGTAAATACAATATATGGAAACCTATATTCAAGACAACTGTATAAGTCATTTAAAAATGTTTAGAAATATGCCCGCTTACATTAAAAACATAATCATTTTCTTGCAAGGTAAGCCAATACGAATTAGTATAGAAAAATCAAGAGGAGGGATATCTACACGGATCTTTTTGACCCTCACACATGAAATAATTATGTATATACTATTTTACCCTCATCCAATTAATTTGTCTTTCTTTCTTTTTTACTTGACCAAATCATTTCCCCAGTTTGCCACACATTCCTTTCTTCCCAATCGTTACAATTCCACCCATGTTCACTTTATCATAACGAACATTCACCTGCATCAGCTTTGCCGGAGGCGGCTCAGTTTCACCCTAACATATTTGATCCTTTTCAGGTGTTGAGATACACTTTTACCTAGTCTTGTTCAGATTAACGTTCTTAAGTTTTCGATTCCATCTTGTGTTTGTTACTTTCTTATTAAACTCGTAATATAGCTTTAAAAGGTCATATATGGGTAGCGAAATAAAAAATAAAGAAGGATGATTGTCCTATCTAGGTAATTATTGATCACAGAGTAAAAACACATATTTTTCCTCTATAAGTTAATATTGATCTTTACACGTAATGTGGCCAAACCAACATCGAACTGAAGCGAGACGTGGTGCTTCTTTTTGCTTCTTTTTTTCTCTAATAGAGAACATACTTCTCGATAGGAACCACTCCGCTCACATTCCGAGGTGACACAAAATCTAATAATGGAGTAATATTTTACTAAAAACCATACATAGTAGACTAACAAATGACCTGCTCGCTATCTACACACTCAAATATCAAGATAACACAAGATAATTCCATGCGGTGCATATACCCATACGTATTAAAATAACGTAACATAAACACCATTAAGAGCCTAAATACTTTATAGTAGTATAATTAAAAGACGGTAGGATACAATAAATATGGGGTTAAAGTTTTCCACAAGACCAAAACAGTCTACGCATAATTCATTGATGTGCGCAGATCATTTTGATCCGTATACATATCATTTCCCAGAAAACAATTATACACCCACCCATCAAACCAAAAGCAATAGTGATATGGAATATATTACACTATATATGCTTTGCATCTCTTATCTTCTTTAGAATTGTTTAAGGTATACACTAACATTCTTCCACCATATAGAACATAATATCAGTAAACTAGTTTATGATCAATCCTAATATGCAAAATAATGAATCCAACCAAATGCTTCATGATTATTAATTCAACTATCAAATTATTGTGTTTAGTGCGCAATATTCCATACTGTTTTTATGTTAGGTAATAAGGCCTATAGGCCTAACCCGTTGGTTTAGGCCTGTTTAAGAATTAGGGTTTGTCTTTGTCTTTTCTATTTAATGTTTTTGTATTGTAACTAGTTAGTTGAATCTGATCAATAATATTTTCAGTATTCTATCTCATTTGCTACGGTATAATAGCTATGGAGAAAAAAAAAAGTTCACTTGTTAGGTACAGTTTACCGAGATTGTTTTATTGTTTGAATATATTTGTGTGTTTGGTTTTATTTCCGTCGACTGTTTGATTGATTCTTCAAAAGAAAATTCGATTGATAAACTGATCTTGTAATTAAAGAATGTAAACATGGATTTTAGTTGGTATAAAGGTTAGTGGGTTGGTTGATTATTTTACCAGCGGTCAACAAGAGATTTACTTTTAGTATGCATTTGTTCATATATCCGGTGCGGGGAGTGAAGAACATACAGTATATTGTAGGCAGTGAAAGAGAGATTGAAAAAAAAAATAGTAGTGTGATTAAAAGACGGTAGGATTCAATAAATAATAAATAAGGGGTTAAAAATTTCTACAAGAGCAAAACAATCTACGCATAATTCTTCGATGTGTGAAGATCATTTTAATATGCATACATATCATTTCTCAAAAAACAATTATAAAACTATCAAATCAAAAGAAAAAATTGAATAATAAAAAATAAATAAATAAATAAAAACCATCAAACCAAAAGCAATACTGATATATGGAATATATTACAGTATATAAACTTTGCATCTCTTATCTTCTTTAGAATTGTTTAAAGTATACACCAACACTCTTCCACCATATAGAACATAGTACCAATAGACTTGTGTATGATCAATCTTATAAAGAAGAGATCTAGTGAGAAAAAAACTGAAATAAGAATAATGAGAAAGATTTTTAGCCGCACATTTAAAATAAGAGTGATAATTTAAATAGGTGATGTATTTACTTTTTTAAGTGCATCTAAGATGTATGGTTGTGGTCTCTTGTTACTTTTTTAAGCCAATTATGAGTTACCACCTTACAATCCACCCAATGTTCCACCATATCCTTTCCCCTACACTTCTTATCTTGGACCCTATCCGTATCCATATCCTGGATACGCACCATTTCCTAATCCGGTGCCCGCATATGGTCGACACCGAGGTTGGTGGAGCAAGCTATGATGTTGGAGGATCACATCGAATTGGAGGAAAGAAGAAGAAGAGGAGTTAGTTAGGAGATTGTGGACAAGAACTATGTAACCGAGAGTGATGATGATGATGAGTATGATGATGAAGAAGGGATGACATGATGGACTGACTGACAGTGATTGTGGATCATTCGTGATTTGTGGTTTCCAAGACGATGGTTATGATGTGTTAAACAATATTATTTCTATCTCTTTAACTATTTCTTTAGGTTGATTAACATATTTTGCTTGGTTTTATTTTGTTTTTAGTAGCATTTGTTTTGGATTGTTTTGTTTTGTTTGTGTATTGTGTGTTGCAGTTTTTGTTTGCAGGATGGATTTGTCGGAAGCTTATTGATGGTCAAATATTTGGAGTTGGATAACTCACATGCTTTCCTATGACCCAATATGTGTGTTGCATATTCTATCCCGTGGTATCTTTTAACTATTTCTTTTTCCCATTTTCTTTACTTTGAAGTTCAATTTTATTACATTGAGGACAATGCAAAACTTAAGTATGGGGGAGGGAAGAAAATAGGAAAAATGATACGCATTTTTAATTTTTTTGATAACTTTTGGATGCAAGTAATTAGAAGGAATTCGCCCTTGATGGTCTAGTTGTTTTCACGCATTATTGATAAACTAGCAGGGTACCCGCGCATTGCAGCGGCGGGTACCCTGAAATAAAAAATTTCGATGAATAATGTATTTTAGTTTATTATGTTCTTTTTAACAATAAATTTATCGATATCAAGAATTTATAGCCCGTGCCGTTCGGCTCGAACCATTGGCGGTTCCGCCGGGCTCGAGCCCGTTGGTCCGCCTCGCTCGTTTAAGCCCATTTGACCCGTTTCTAAAAGTAAATACGCACACTTTACAAAGACTCACATCTCACGATCTAAAAAAAACTCATACATTCTCACTCTAAAAATACATAGTCACTTTCATCTTACAAAAATACACCTCACTATCAATTTGTTTTGATATCGTATTTTTGTAGATGAAAGTGACTATGTAGAAGAATAAGAAGCCACTCATAGATAGACATGTGGAAATTAATCATTAAAATTAAAAAAAATAATAGTAATATGAGAAGGGCAATATAGAGATTTTACATCTCTAATATCTTCTTATGAAGCCCGCAAAATAGCTCCTTCTTAATATCACGTGCATCTTTTTCTCTCTTATTGTAAGAGCATGGGGTATCATCACATGCCAAAAATGACTTTTCTATGACACCCTTACTTTTAACACTCACACACTAAAACATCCCTTCACTCATAACATGCCATTTGGGTCCCACTCACACACCATTTTATTTTATTTTTTTATTTTTAAACAAACTAAATTACAACTCTAATCTAAATACTATCAATATTTAGTTCAAATTATTCGTAATAATTAGTGAACTAAATTCATCCCTTTACTTGACAAAATTTGGATCCAACAAATAAAATAAAATGACCGGTGGATGCATGCAAACCAAAGCCTACACAAATTGAAAGACCCAATTAATTCTCTATTCCCTCCCACTCTCAACCCTAAATAAATGTAAGGTTCACGCCTTCTCATTACTTTCTCATTTGCTAGCTACGAACACAAAATCAAATCTCAAAACATAAATCAGCTTCCCTTCTTTCTAGCTCAAACTGAATAACACAATATTTTTGTCTTCTTCTCCCTTTCACACACGCCACTCAATTAACGCCTGACTTTGGTGATGTGTTCGCGAGACTTTGGTGATCCACTTCTGTCGTCGTTAAAAATGAGGCTGTCGATCGGCTTATGCCGACCAACGCGTGTGCCTAATCGCCGCATTTATATAATGGAATTGTAGTCGCTTCTTCGTTGTTGGAACGATACTTTTTATTACGGTTTCTAATTTTCCATATCTGATTTTTCTATTAACGATGTATCGGTTTGCGATTTTTCCGTGGGATTTGGATATCTTTTCCCATACGCAACACCTTTTGTGGACTATATGCAAACACCTTCTCGTATCTGCTTGGATGCATTAATGTGGTTTCTTTATTTAATATGTGTATCAATGTGTTGTATATTATGCATATGTGGTTGTAAGTCTGAAATTTTGTGCTTTAATGTGTTGTACATCATGCTTTATTACTTGCAAGTCTGAAAGTCTGAAAATTAAATAGGAGAGAGAGTCGTTTGTGCATTATAAGTAGTAGTGATATTAAAAAATAACTTGGGAATTTCAATGGTAAAATGAGGTTTTTTGAAAATTTTTGGATTTGAACCAAAATTGCGGAAGTAATTCATTTTGGATTCGATAGCATTTTCTAGCACGCATTATAGCCTTTTTCCACTTAATTGTGAGGTTTCTTTTTGTATAAAACACATCTTTTGTTTTATATTTGCTATGAGTGTGCCGGTGATTATGTCGATTCTAGAACTTGTACTAGTTATGCATTACGGTTAAAATCACTCTCGAGTGATATAAATATGTTCAAGTGATAAGAGGCATCGTAGGATTTAACCCAAATGGTCTTCCGTTTACATCTAATGATATATTAGCTAGCCACATTGGTTAGTTAACCACCCTTATATGGACCCATTTGTTAGTGCTCATCTTTAGCACTAGATACCCTTAGTTACTCCCTTTGAGCCAATCTTTTCATTTGTTAAAATCTAGAAAAATACAAAAAGATTTTACACTTTAAACTTCCTTGACCATCATGTCTATTGGTTTGTTGCTAGTTGTTTTTGAATGTTAGATTGTTTTTATGATTATGAAGAAACTACACTTTGTTTTATAGTGTACCATTCTCCAAAGATGAAAGAGCGTCTTTCGATTTTTGTGGTGTATGCTTACACTAAGTGTGGGGAACTTTGTTATGTTAAAAAAATGGTTATAATAATGAGCTATATGAAGGATATTGATTATGATGAGCTAAATTGAGTTATACATATTTCAGGAGATCGATATTTGAAGATGTGAAATAATCATTTACGGGATTGTGGTTTGTATGATGGCTAGCAACATGGAGGTTTAGATTTGACTTTATTTTCTTTTAACACCAATTTCATAAACCATCCCATGCCTTATCCATACCATTTATGAACCCTTAGCCTTGCTCGATATAACTTGAATAAAAAGCCCTCTTTGATGAATTTATTTTCTTTGTTTTGATACTTGTACAAGCTTATGGTAAAAGCATTGATCATGACTAGGCATTGAGTGATTTACATATACCCACCAATATATGAGTGTTGGCGAATTATTAAAATCATTAGTGAGGTGTTCAGTTATGTTATCTATAGTATTTGGTTCATTTTTAAAACTTTTCACATATTAAAAGCAAACCAATGATTATCTCTTTTGGGATGATTGTTCGTTTTAGAACCATGGTGTCAAAGACCATTGAAATCAATCTTTGCAAATGTTAGACCTACTCGAGGGCGAGTAGAACTTAAGTGTGGGGAGATTTGATAGCCTAAAATGAACATGCTTTTAGTAGCGTTATTGTTGGTTTTATGCATGATAATCGGCTATATTTACTCATAACTGTTGCAAAAGTGCAAAAGATCCGTATTGTGTATGTATATGTAGCGGGTATCACGAATGATGAAGAAAGCGAAGTTTTATGCACATTTGGAAGATTCTCGAGGAAGGAGTCGAGCAAAGGCTTTTGGATTCAATGATTGGGAAGCATGATTTCTAGTATCTCTGACAGGAAAGATCAAGTTTTGCCTTGGAAATCATCAAGAAACAAAGAATGAAGCGAATAAACAAGAAAGTCAACAAAAGTCAAATCGGCACAAACCGGTCGCTCGATGCGTGGCAAATAACCGATCCGGTTGGGCAAATGGTCAAATCATAACCGATCAGGTTTCAGTGAAATCGATCGGTTGCATGATTCGATTACACAAAGTTGCATTTATTGTTGCCTTAATTCCCATATCATTGGGTGGATCATTTCTTGCCATTTACTTGTTGGGAACGTTTTTGGCCAGTTGAGCAAGTTTATTTGGCTATATAATGAACCTAGTCCTAGTTTACTAGGTGTGACACAACCAAAAAGTGTATTAGTTTACATCAAAACTAATATCAACCATTTTATTCGACCCAAAAGCAGTTCTTCTTGAAAAGCGAAGCAAGGAGGAACAATTCTCATCCATAGTTTTGGTAATTTGGGTTATCACGATGAATCTAGGTGATTGGAGGCGTGGTTGCTACAATCCCAATTCTAATTCTTGTAATTACAAAAGTTTAGGTATTCTATGAACTTTGTTATGGATTTCTATTCTCTTGAATTATTGGAATTACTTTGTTATGATTTGTGTTTAGTTATTATTATCATGGAGTAGTTTTGGGATATACTGTGTGTTGAGTGCGTAGTTAATCATACTAAGTTTTCTCATATGTGATGCATGTATATATGATCTTGTTTAAATAAGTTTGTTGGAAAAATACTAGTCTTGGTTTGATTTGTTGATAAAACATGTTTTAAGAAAAGGACCGAAAGGATTTCTCTTGTGTTTTATTCCAAAAGTTGAGTGACAAACTAGTATGGGGATATGGTGATTGAAAACCACCATGTTTGTTTATTAAAACAAGACTAGAAATATTTTCATCCACGAAAATTGAAAAGATTACGTAGAACAAGTTTAATAAAAACATGTTGCAAACAAATGGATTTTCTAAAGGATAATCATTAGGATAAGGACCGAAATGATTACCTATATGTTTTTGTTCTTAGAATGATTTTTACAAACATATACCATGGTTGGGGATCATTTGCTTATGATTTGTGCATCACATCAAGAGTTTACACCAAACCTTCATGAATACTATTTGTGATTGACTATAGACTACACCTGATTATATATATTTCTTATTATTGAATTTCACTATAAACATCACTTTTAAATTTGAGGAAGCCTTGACAAAGCTTTCTTGTTGGAATCTTTTCATAAAACAATTTCAAGCGAAAAATCCATTGGGACGATCTCGACTTACCTTTGCTATCACGGACGAGTATACTTGCTTTCATTATGTGTTAATAAATGAAACGGTTCATCGTGTTTATAAATTTTTAAAACTTGCACTACACCTAACACATCAATATTGACTGCGACCATTTGCAACAATTCGCGCCTTATACCTGCTCAACGAACCATCTGCATGAAACTTATGCCAGAAAAGCCACATAGAACGAATAATATTGACATTAGGTGGACGGGGCACAAGTACCCACGTACCGTTAGTAATTAAAGCATTATATTCATCCAACGTAGCATGTTTCCACTGAGGATCTCAAAGAGCATGAACATGAGACTAATGAAGTGGGGAAATGGTAGTGACATAACAATTCATACGCTCAAGAGGTTTAGAAATGTCGGCTTTAGCACGTGTGGTCACGGGATGAGTATTGACAAAAGGATTGGGCATAACAGGTTGTGTTGTAGGTGTTTGGTGGGATGTAGTAGGGGATGTTTGTATTAGCGTATGGGTCGTAGGTGGGGTAACGTGCTCGTTGTGGGTTGTAGGTGCGGGGTGGTGCTAGCTGTGGGTTGTAGGGGAAGAGGTTGCTCAAGTGTATTGGGTTGCACAATTGTCCCATAAAGAACCACCGGTGTTGGACGGAGGTTAGTGGACTGCTCAACATTAGTGGTACAGTGTCAGGTCGAAGTGGTAATGGTATATCATCCAAGAAATCGAATGTTGGTGGCATATATTTGTGTATAGATGCAAACGAAAATATATCCTTATCAAATCTAACATGTTTTGGTATAATAATTTTGTTTGAGGAAAATCAAGACATTGATATCCACGGTGGTTGTCATGGTAACTAAGAAACACACAAGGTGTGGATCGTGGTTGAAGTTTATGTTCAACATGTAGGTAGGGATAGCAAAGGCACCCGAATACACGCAAATTTTCATATGATGGTGGTTGGTGATAAAGTTTAGTATAGGGTACTTCATTGTGAATGGTATTGGAGGGAATAATGTTCAAAATATATGCAGCCATATTAAGGGCTACTTGATAGGAGGAGGCATATGAGCTTGGAAAAGCAAGGTGCGTATAAGGTTGTTAAGGTTACATATCATACGCTCAGATTTGCCATTTTATTGTGAGGTTTTGGGCACGAAAAACGAAACTAAATGTTGTTTTTGCAAAAAAGGTTGTGAAAATGGGCATTGTCATATTCACCCCCATGATCACATTGTAAAGCCTTAATATCTACACCAAATTGTTGATTAACATAAGCACGAAAAGCAAAAAAAAAATCATACAAGTCATATTTTTTACGCAAAGTATAGACTCAAACAAAATGCGATAAATGATATAAAAAGATAGCTTAATATTTAATACCGCTTTCACTCGGAATAGGGGAGGTCCATAAATCCGAGTGAAAATTTTCAAAAATAGATGCAACCTTTGACTCCGAAGTATAAAATGGAAGCTTTATTTTTTTACCTAATTGAAACGCATAACACAAAGCGGACGACTTTGACTTATTATAAGAAATAAAATTACTAGACTCCAAAGGACGAATCACATCTTCACCGAGATGCCCGAGGTGTCTGTGCCACGTAGTTTGACTAAAGGAAAGCAAAGCAAAAGGAGGATGCTTGGATGATTGTTGCGTAACCGGGTAAAGGTTGCACGTGCTATTACAACGGAGAAGAAGTCTGCCCATCTGGTAATCCTTCATAGAAAAACCATAAGCATCAAATTTAGCAGATACGTCATTATCACGCGTAAATTTGCAAACAAAATTAATTTTTTATTAATGTGAGGCATGACAAGTATATAATTAAGTTGCAATGGTTTATGAGAAGTGTACAAGAGGCTATGTCCAGTTTGTGTAACAGGAATAGAAGCACCATTGCCAACATACACAGATGGATAAATGCAAAAAATTACTAATAGAAGTGAGAATACCTGTGTTGTCAGCCAAATGAGAGGAAGCACCAGTGTACATATTCCAAGAAAGGTTGGGAAGAGTCATCATCTAAAAAGCTTGAGGAAGCATAGTGGCTTGTGATTGAAAAACACCAGGAACCGAATAGGCAAAATTTCTTGGCACAAAGTGTGTGCCTCATCAGGCTGCATTGTGGACTAGATCGATTGTTGGGCTGGCGTGAACTATAGCATTGGGCTGTTGGAGTGGCTTGGCCTGGAAAAGCATGTGTGATGAAATATTGGGTACCCCCAAAGTAGATTGGGCCATTCTAACACCAGGTTGGTAAAACATATATGGATTTACACAATTCATGCCAGCCATTCAAAATATCGAGCATGGCACAGGAGAAGTGAAAACTTGTTGTTGCGGCGTGGACTGTTGAGACGAGCCACGAGGGTGTGATGGTTGAGACACACGAGTAGAGGTGAGTCCGGGTTATTTACTATTGGAGGTCGCAAGTGTGGTAGAAGAACAAAGCCTTTGATCGTTAGAACCATGGAGGAATTTACAAGGAAACCCATATGTGCATGATCCTTGTTAGAAGTTACGGCATAATTCAAGTTGTGTGTTTGACATGGAACTTGTTTTGGAATTATTATTTGTAGCAACCAATACAGTGGGTGAGTCCGAAGCAATATGAGTCACGGATAAAGCATTAGTGAGTTGCTTCATATCACTTTCTTCCAAAAGCACCATAGACTGTGCTTGATCAAATGTTGGAAGGGGCTCTTTATGACGAATAATGCGAATGAGTTCGGTAAACCCAACACGAAGACCATTAATGGTGTATGTGATGAGACTCGAATCACTCACCGTAGAGCCTAGATTAGCAAGACGATCGACCTTCGACTTGATTTCTTGGAAGTAATCCGTAACAGATAAAGGGCCAATAACCATGTTACATATCTCGTTGTCTAGTTGGATGATACGAGTGGCTTTGTTGTCATGAAAAAAGCCTTTAGACGAGCCCAAACCTTATGAGCCTTGGTGGTGTCATCGATAACAATGTCAACCAATTTAGAAGAGATTGTGGAATACATCCACATGACCACAAGTGAATCGTTGGTCTCATGATACGGATTCGGTTGGGAGGTGCTAGTAGAAGTCATTTATTCAAGATGATGAATGACATCATAGGTCCAACAAAATCATTTATAAAGATTGCTCCATGAGTTATAGGTAAGTTTATCTAGATCAAGGGGTGAGGGGATGTACGCCTTGATGTTAGCGATTGAATAAGCTTTATCAGTCGGTTGTTTTGGTGGTATATTGTCTCCCGTCATGATGCTATGACAAGGGAAGCTAATCAAAGAAAGAATTAAGCAAATATAAAGAAAAGCAATTGGCAGTAGCAAGAAAGTAGAAGCATACGAAAAAAAATGCTAAGATTTAGGTGGAGGATCTTGAGGCTCTGATACCATATTAAATTTAGGTTAATCCCTTTAATCACTTTTATGTAATTCCATTCTCAGATAAATAGTACAAATGCCAAGAATACATAAAACCCTTAATGGGTTGGGCTAAAGCACAATAAACATAACACTAATGGGCTAATACTAAATGGTCGTGCCTATTAAAAAGTAGTAATTTAAGGAATTTGTTGAAAAAAAATGAACTGAGATTCACTCAAATAATATTTTGATGCACAAATTTTATTTAAAAATCATTCCCTTATGTTAACTAAGAATATTTATAAATAAATCAAAATCATATTTCGAATGTTATTTATCGAATAACAACAAATAGAGGGACGCATAACTAAGTTGACATATCCCTTATAGGTTTTGCTAACATGTGTTCACTTGATAGATGCTAATAAAAGGAAATTCTGAGTTCTTAAAAGTGAAATTATTTTTAAATATATTAATTTATTAGTTTCACTAATGCGTAAAAGCATTTAGATAAAATAAGAAAGTTTGTATTTGTTAATTACACATTAACATATGCATGGTGGGCACATGTTAGCAAAATTCATCACGTATATAGTAAGAGAAGATTTAAAATGAGAATACTAATTCTTCTATTGACAAATGGAAGAATTCATTTTTTTAGTAGAGCCTTCTGATTGGCCAATAAAAGTTAAAATTGACTTTAATTTTTCAACCTCATCTGAATTTTATCCAGCAGAATAAATATGTATAAAAGACATGTGTCGAATTTGTAAAAATAAAAACTAAAAACAAGGAGGTAATTAATATAACTTGTTAAATTAAATAAATTATATAGACTTAATTAACCTTATAAATTTTCATGTTTCTTTAATAATTTAAATTTTTAATAAATACATTTTAGATTTTATACCTCCTAAATATTATATATATTTCTAAAAAAGCAAAATATATGTTTTATTTATAAGTATGATTAGTATTATATATCAAATTAATGTATATGCACAATATATATATATATATATATATATATATATATATATATATATATATATATATATATATATATATATATATATATATATATTAAAATGAAAGCACGGGTTACTATATAATGCAAATGAATACATGAGATCTAAATATACGAACAACTCATGTTATTCCTTTTTATGAGATTAAGTAAGGATATCTGAAAAGGTATTTTTTGTACTATCCGTGTTAAAAAATGACTCATATTATTCCTCACTAGTTTACCACATGCGTACACGGGTTAAAAGTTGAATATGGATAAAATTATTATTAATAAGAATATAAATATCAAAATGAAACTACGGACCCACAAGTTGATGTGAAATGAAAATAAATGTACGAGATTGTATAGCAATATAATTCCTCTTTAAAGTTTAAAAATGATATCCGAAAAAATATTTTTAATGGTCATTACGTGCTATTAAACACGCATAGCGTATAAAACATAATATCAATAGTTCAAATTTAAACATCATCAACCTCAACAAATTATGACCATTAACTTTAAGTTTTTCAGTCAGATGACCAAAAATTGTCCATATTCATGTTCTATTAAACTATAAATTATGTGTCCGTTACAAGCCCTACTTCATTAACAGCTTTAACATATAGTTAAAGCTAACCAAACACATATTTGTTATTAGCTAATTGTCTTATTTAAGATTAAAAAGGGAGAAAAACGAAGAAACCAAATACTTCCTTTGTCTCATGGGAATTATAAATTATTACCCCTAGATGAACGTATGTATATGAATGATATCATAGATAAATCCAAGTGGCTAGCTGATTTTTATTTACCAAAACATTGATAACCAACAAAACTACACATTTATCATTAAATACAATATATGGAAACCTATATTCAAGACAACTGTATAAGTCATTTAAAAATGTTTAGAAATATGCCCGCTTACATTAAAAACATAATCATTTTCATGCAAGGTAAGCCGGTACGAATTAGTATAGAAAAATCAAGAGGAGTGATATCTACACGGATCTTTTTGATCCCCACACATGAAATAATTATGTATAGACTATTTTACCCTCATCCAATTAATTTGTCTTTCTTTCTTTTTTACTTGACCAAATCATTTCCCCTGTTTGCCACATATTCCTTTCTTCCCAATCGTTGCAATTCCACCCATGTTCGCTTTATCATGATGATCATTCACCTGCATCAGCTTTGCCGGAGGCGGCTCAGTTTCACCCTAACATATTTGAGTCTTTTCAGGTGTTGAGATACATTTTTACCTAGTCTTGTTCAAATTAATGTTCTTAAGTTGTCGATTCCATCTTGTTTTTGTTACTTTCTTATTAAACTCGTAATATAGCTTTAAAAGGTCATATATGGGTAGCGAAATAAAAAATAAAGAAGGATGATTGTCCTATCAAATTATTGATCACAGAGTAAAAACACATCTTTTTCCTCTATAAGTTAATATTGATCTTTACACGTAATGTGGCCAAACCAACATCGAAGCTGGCGAAGGCGTAGGTTTCTTTTCGCTTTTCTCCCAAGGTTATTAGTAAAAGTTCTAAAGCCATTGAAAAGCCACCTAAGTTCTTATAGTTTTTTCATACAAAGATGTTACTTAAGTCAATACTTGTTATATAAGTTACTCGTATGTTTTAACCTTCTACTATAGGTTTTTTAGTTAATTTCAAAATGGTCCCCGACTAGCGTAGTTAGTTTTCCATTAGCTAACGGCCATTTGCAAAAACATTTCCAATGTTAGTCCTTTATCCTAACGACCGTTTATACTTAACTCAAAATTTGGTTTTCATACATTTTGTCCAGTTTTTCTTGCGTTTTTGACCTTTTTTTACGGGTTTACTTTTTTCTTACACGTTTTTATCGTTTTGCCTACTTTTTATACGTTTACTTATTTTCTTTACACTTTCATCCGCTTTTCTACGTTTGTCCGTTTTTTTCTTACGTTTTTTCTTTTTCATATCGCTTTTGTACATTTTCATATCGTTTTTGTTCGTTTTCCGATTTTATATGTTTTTGTCCGTTTTATACCTTTTCACCTAGTTTATTACTTTCATTATTTTTTTCTTATATCGCTTTTCTTATTTTTCGTTGACACACTTTTTCGATATTTTTTCTTATGTTTTCTTACTTTTTATACACGCTTTTATACACATTTTTACGTACGTATAAAACATAACAAGTATAAAACATACAAACGTATAAAACATACAAAGGTGTAGAAAAACATAAAACTAGTATGAAAGCGTAAAAACGTGAAGAAACGATACAAGCATATATATATAAATGCACACAAATCTAATAAAAAATTTTGAAAACCATGAAAACGATGAAAATAAAAACGAAAATATAAAACGCATAAAATGGACAAAAACGCATAACTCGAGAAAACGTTATAAAGCGAAAACAATGTAAAGAAAGTATGACAAGAGAAAAACATTCATAAGCGATAAAAAGCGGATAAATGCGAAAATATACAAAGATATGCTAAGGAGAAAAATGTGAAAAAAAATAAAAAAAAATTAGAAAAAAAACGATAGTAATTTTTGTTAAGGTTCAATAATCTTTTAATAAACCGTAAACTATAGTAACTTGTAACATTTTAAACTATTGGCCGACGGTGGACGGGAACTTTATAATCAACCGTTGCCCACCCTCGCATGAACATTTATGTAACATTTTTAATCTTTGAGTAACCTAAATGACAAACCCGTTTACTTAAGTAACATCTTTGTAACGAAAAAAACTATAGTAACTTAGGTGAACTTTTGCGCAAACTTTAGTAACTTCTATGACTAATAACCCTTCTCTAATAGAGAACATACTTTTCGATAGGAACCACTCCGTTCACATTTTGAGGTGACACAAAATCTAATCATGGAGTAATATTTTACTAAAAACCATACATAGGAGACTAACAAATGACCTGCTCGCTATATACACACTCAAATATCAAGATAACACAAGACAATTCCATGCGGTGCATATACCCATACGTATCAAAATAACGTAACATAAACACCATTAAGAGCCTAAATACTTTATGGATTAAGCGAAGGTTGAAATGATCGGTATATTGGAGGCAGTGAAAGAGAGATTGACCATAAAAATAGTAGTGTAATTAAAAAACGGTAGGATTCAATAAATATGGGGTTAAAGTTTACTACAAGACCAAAACAGTTTACGCATAATTCTTTGATGTGCGCAGATTATTTTGATCCGTATACATATCATTTCCAAAAAAACAATTATAAACCCATCAAACCAAAAGCATTAGTGATATGGAATATATTACACTATATATGCTTTGCATCTCTTATCTTCTTTAGAATTGTTTAAGGTATACACTAATATTCTTCCACCATATAGAACATAATATCAGTAAACTAGTAATATAGCTTTAAGAGGTCATATATGGGTAGCCAAAAAAAATAAAGAAGGATGATTGTCCTATCTAGGTAATTATTGATCACAGAGTAAAAACACATCTTTTTCCTCTATAAGTTAATTAATATTGATCTTTACACGTAATGTGGCCAAACCAACATCGAACTGAAGCGAGACGTGGTGCTTCTTTTTCGTTTTTCTCTAATAGAGAACATACTTTTCGATAGGAACCATTCTGTTCACATTT
This sequence comes from Chrysanthemum makinoi, assembly GCA_910596185.1. NCBI lineage: Eukaryota > Viridiplantae > Streptophyta > Magnoliopsida > Asterales > Asteraceae > Chrysanthemum > Chrysanthemum makinoi. The sequence goes on along the minus strand of OU343218.1, from coordinate 208,677,748 downwards.
CGAGGTGACACAAAATCTAATCATGGAGTAATATTTTACTAAAAACCATACATAGGAGACTAACAAATGACCTGCTCGCTATATACACACTCATATATCAAGATAACACAAGACAATTCCATGCGGTGCATATACCCATACGTATCAAAATAACGTAACATAAACACCATTAAGAGCCTAAATACTTTATGGATTAAGAGAAGGTTGAAATGATCGGTGTGGGGAGTGAAGAACATATATTGGAGGCAGTGAAAAAGAGATTGACCATAAAAATAGTAGTGTAATTAAAAGACGGTAGGATTCAATAAATAAGGGGTTAAAGTTTTCTACAATATCAAAACAGTCTACGCATAATTCTTTGATGTGCGCAGATCATTTTGATCCGTTATCATTTCCCAAAAAACAATTATAAACCCATCAAACCAAAAGCAATATGGATATGGAATATATTACACTATATATGATTTGCATCTCTTATCTTCTTTAGAATTGTGTAAGGCATACACTAACATTCTTCCACCATATAGAACATAATATCAGTAAACTAGTTTATGATCAATCCTAATATGCAAAATAATGAATCCAACCAAATGCTTCATGATTATTAATTCAACTATCAAAGTATTGTGTATAGTGTGCAATATTCCATACAGTTTTATGTGTTAGCAATATGGATATGGAATATATTACACTATATATGCTTTGCATCTCTTATCTTCTTTAGAATTGTTTAAAGTATACACTAACATTCTTCCACCATTTAGAACATAATATCAGTAAACTAGTTTATGATCAATCCTAATATGCAAAATAAAGAATCCAACCAAATGCTTCATGATTATTAATTCAACTATCAAAGTATTGTGTATAGTGTGCAATATTCCATACAATTTTTTGTGTTAGCTAATAAGGCCTATAGACCTAACCCGTTGATTTAGTCCCGTTTAAGAATTAAGGTTTGTCTTTGTCTTTCCTATTTAATGTCTTTGTATTGTAACTAGTTAGTTGAATCTGATCAATAATATTTTCAGTATTCTATCTCATTTGCTACGGTATAATAGCTATGGAGAAAAAAAAAAGTTCACTTGTTAGGTACAGTTTACCGAGATTGTTTTATTGTTTGAATATATTTGTGTGTTTGGTTTTATTTCCGTCGACTGTTTGATTGATTCTTCAAAAGAAAATTCGATTTGATAAACTGATCTTGTAATTAAAGAATGTAAACATGGATTTTAGTTGGTATAAAGGTTAGTGGGTTGGTTGATTATTTTACTAACGGTCAACAAGAGATTTACTTTTAGTATGCATTTGTTCATATATCCAGTGTGGGAGTGAAGAACATACAGTATATTGTAGGCAGTGAAAGAGAGATTGAAAAAAAAAAAATAGTAGTGTGATTAAAAGACGGTAGGATTCAATAAATAATAAATAAGGGGTTAAAAATTTCTACAAGAGCAAAACAATCTACGCATAATTCTTCGATGTGTGAAGATCATTTTAATATGCATACATATCATTTCTCAAAAAACAATTATAAAACTATCAAATCAAAAGAAAAAATTGAATAATAAAAAATAAATAAATAAATAAAACCATCAAACAAAAGCAATACTGATATATGGAATATATTACAGTATATAAACTTTGCATCTCTCATCTTCTTTAGAATTGTTTAAAGTATACACCAACACTCTTCCACCATATAGAACATAGTACCAATAGACTTGTGTATGATCAATCTTATAAAGAAGAGATCTAGTGAGAAAAAAACTGAAATAAGAATAATGAGAAAGATTTTTAGCCGCACATTTAAAATAAGAGTGATAATTTAAATAGGTGATGTATTTACTTTTTTAAGTGCATCTAAGATGTATGGTTGTGGTCTCTTGTTACTTTTTTAAGCCAATTATGAGTTACCACCTTAACAATCAATGTTCCACCATATCCTTTCCCCTACACTTTATCCGGACCTTATGTATCCATATCACGGACACGCACCATTTCTAATCGGTGCCCGTGATATGGTCGACACGAGGTTGGTGGGCAAGCTATGATGTTGGAGGATCGTCATCAGAGGTGGAGGAAAGAAGAAGAAGAGAGAGTTCGTTCGAGATTGTGGACAAAAACTATGTAGAGGAGTGATGATGATGATGAGTATGATGATGAAGAAGGGATGACATGAGCGAGGACGACGAGTGATTGTGGATCATTCGTGATTTGTGGTTTCCAAGACGATGGTTATGATGTGTTAAACAATATTATTTCTATCTCTTTAACTATTTCTTTAGGTTGATTAACATATTTTGCTTGGTTTTATTTTGTTTTTAGTAGCATTTGTTTTGGATTGTTTTGTTTTGTTCCTCGTCTAGCAGAGGTTTCCCAACAAATCTAGCAAACGAACTTGATGCACCTACACCATCGGTTTTGTTCTCCCCGATAGCTCCAACTGATTTTGGGGATTAAGGGTGTGTTTGGGGAGGGGCTTATGGGGGTTGGGCTTCTAAAATAAGTCGGCTTATAAAATAAGTCTCGTTTGTCATGCGGGCTTATGATTTAAGGGGCTAAAAACTTTAGCCCGAGGCTTATGAACCATAAATTACATATTTGCCCACAATAATATCTAACATATACCATAAAACTCATTTAATTATATCATTTTTAGTAATTTTGCAATAATAAGCCCCAACCCTAGCCCATCTTAAACAAAGTCTACAAAAATACAAATTCAACTTGCATAATAAAAGTCCTAACCTACCAAGCCTCATTCAGCCTCTTATTGCCAAACATACTATAACCTAAGATTTATTAGATAAACCTAAGTCCACGCTTTTTCGTTTTGTCTTTTTTTTTTATTCATATTTTTTGTTTTTTCATTTAATTCACGTTTTTAAACTCACATTTTTTTAATTCACGTTATTCCACGTTTTTAATTCATTGCTTTTTTCTTCGCTTATCGTTTTACTGCTTATTACCGTTTACTTGGTTTTTTGTTTTTGTTATTCATACGTTTTCATCCATTTTCATACTTATTCGTCGATTTTCTTACGTTTTTGTCCGTTTTCAAACTTTTTCTCCCGTTTTCTTACGTTTTCATTCATTATTCATACGTTTTCGTCCATTTTTGTTCGTTTTCATACTTGTTTTTACGCTTTCATACGTTTTCGTCCGTTTTCATACGTTTTCGCCTATTTTCTTACGTTTTCATTCATTATTCATACATTTTCATCCATTTTCGTCCGTTTTCATAGGTGTTCGTCTGTTTTTAAATGTTTTCGGCCGTTTTTAGACGTTTTCATACGTTTCTGAATATCACAAGTGATATTCAGATGATCACAAGTGATATTTAGAATATAACTTGTGATATTTTAAATATCACAAGTCATTTTCAACTACTATTTTGTAACATGAAAATCACAATTGATATTCAGAATATCATAAAGTGATATCCAAAAAATCACAAGTGAAATTCATAATATCAACTTATGTGATTTCAGTTTATGTTTCACAAGCTTAATTTGCTTATTTTGAAACTTATAAAAATATGTAAGTTTATATTTACCACGTATAAAGAGAAAATGGTCAAATTTTGGTTTAGAGTTCATACATATTCATCTGTTTTCATATGCGTTTTTTTGTATTTAAATGTTTTACCGTTTTATATGTTTCAATATCACATGAGATATTACGTGATCTCAGTATCACAAATGATATTTTGTGATATTCAGATGAACACAACTGATATTCTGTGATATTCAGAAAATCACTTGTGATATTCTAGTCAGAATATTACAAGTGATTTTCAACTAATCTTTTGTAAAATGAAAATCACAAGTGTTAAATCTATATATCTTGACTCAACTAGGGTATCAATAACATTGATTGATTGAAACACAGCGGAATGTAAAATAAGAATTCAATCAACATTACTAATAAGGTTTTCTTTATTCATAAATAAAAACTAATACATAAACTAACTACTACTAATATACACACGATATCTTGTGTGTCTAGACTCTCATTGGGAGAGTTATATTCTAATTGCATGATCTCATAACCTAGACGCCACCCTCTTTATATCATAAGGGGAGGTTACAAGAAAACATTTAGGCAAATCGCATAAAAAGGTATTCATCTTATGTCCAATTTCAATTAAAGGTACTATTCTTTTTTTTTCTCAATTTAAGATACCCGACTTTTTTTTGGGCCGATTTAAGTTTTTTTCTAGCTTTCGTTAACTATTTCGTTAGTAAATTACATGTTTGGTCCTTGGGTTTCTATAGGCATTTCATGTTTGGTCTATTTTCGTCCATTTTCATACGCCATATATTTTCTTTTTATCGTCCGTTTTAATGCTTTACAGAGCGTTGCTCAGCAGACCGTTTGCAGTTGTTTCAAAAGCCCGCTTTTTATCGCTGTTTTCAGTTATCGCTTCCGTTTTTACATTTTGCCGTTTTACAAGTTTTTCAGCACGTTGCTCGCGACACGTTGCCGTTTTACATTATTTTCGTTTCAGTACATTTTAGCGTTTAAAACAAACGCAACATGTAAAACGACTAAAACGTTTTAAAAACGACGGAAACGAGCAAAAACGACGAAAAGTAGAAAGCGATGAAAACGGACTAAACGTGTAAAAAAACACTAAAACATGTAAAGCGGACGAAAACGCAGTAAAAATAGACTAAACGGAAAAGCGGACAAAAGCGTAAAAATAGACTGAAACGGAAAACTAATCAAACCGGTAGCCGGACGAAAACGGTAAAACGAAGAAAGCGTGCAAAAACGGATGAAAGCGTAAAAGAGCGGAACGCGTAAAAGCGTAAGAAAACGTGCAAAAGCGGACTAAAGCGTAAAACGCAAGCAAAACGATAAAGCAGAGAAACGTATGCAAGCGTATGAAAGCGGGGCGAAAATAGACCAAACATGAAATGCCTATACAAACTCAAGGACCAAACATGTAATACTAACTAAATGGAAAGTTAACGGAAGTTAAAAAACCTAAATTGGCAAAACAAAAAAAAAAATCAAGACCTTAAATTGAGAAAAAAAAAAAGAATAGTACCTTTAAATGAATTTGGACATAAGATGAGTACCTTTTTATGCGATTTGCCCGAAAACATTTGCTTACTAATAAAGCTAACTAACTATTACATATTAGGTCCTCATTGTTTCTTCTTTCTCCATTTCAGCTTGTGGGTTTTGTAATCATCAAATTTGTAATTCCCAACAACAAGTTATATTCAGAATACCACAAAGTGATATCCAAAAAATCACAAGTGATATTCAGAAGAAAAATGATTGTTAGACCTACTGATAATGTCTACAAATGAACCTAATGATTTGATTGGTTGATTTAAAAAATTGATTGATGGGAATTTAAAGAGAGAAAATAATTAATGCAATTATACAAGTGATTTATGCGTTAGGTATATATTTAGGCTTGTGTTGTAGGTCTAAATAGCATAACTCTATTCAGAATATCACAAAGTGATATTCAGAAAATCACAAGTAATATTCAAAATATCACTTTGAATATCACAAAGTGATATTCAGAATATCACAAAGTGATTCGAATATCACAGAGATTTAATATCATACAAAGTGATATTCAAAATCAGTGATATTACGAATATCAAGAATATCACGCTGAAAATCATGATCAAAACGTATGAAAACATAAAACGGACGAAAACATAAGAAAATGGACGAATATGTATGAAAGCGACGAAAACGTATGAAACAAAAACACATTTGAAAATGGATGAAACGTGATGAAAATGGGCCAACGAAAGCGATGAACCGAGCACGCGTATGAAAACGAACTAAAGCGGACGGAAAAACGTATGAAAACGGGACGAAAACATATATAAAAACGGTAACGCATTTAAAACAGACAAAAACGTATGAAAGCAAGAAAAACGTGAATTAATAAAAAAAGCGAATTAAAAAATGAATTTAAGAAAAAATACAAAAAAAATATGTGAATAAAAAAGAAAGACAAAAAGACAAGAAAAAACATGGATTTAGGTTTATCTTTAAATGTTAGGTTAATCCCCACCATTAGATCAAATTAGATAAATAGTGAGGATTTATCCCTTAGTAAGTATGGATTTATGGATAAACAAAATAAAGTACGTCTAGATATAACATGAAAACAATAGTTTCAAGTGATAACTGCTATAAAAACCAAATCTTTTGATTTTTAAATTTCAAAAAGAATTTATATGTGTTGGTAATTTGTACGGTAATATTTATATTTTTCATGCAGCTTATCTTAATCTAGAATAATTTAAAGTTGAGCATATAAATTCTTCTAGATTATTCTAGATTAATATTTATATTTTTCATGCAGCTTATCAAATTAAAAAACTATTAACTGATTATTAATTATATCCAAAGACACATGCTTCATGAGATGGATCTGATCCCATTTATATGAAACCGTTATCTTTCTTTTTTTATTGTTTTTAAAAACGATGTAATGTTTTTGTTTCTATTACAAAATGTGTATCATGCTAGCATATTAGTTAAGACAGATTCCATCAAAGTAAGATGTGTAGAATCAATGATAAGTAAATGAAGAATCCACAATTTTACGAATATTAAGGAAATTTAGTCATGTAACATGTTGCACAACTTTAGAACATGCAATGTTTGCAAGAAGTGGGAATGAAGAAAGAATCTAACGGTATATTGGGTTGGGCCTTCTTTTACCAAATTGAACTTCTAGACATGTCTAATGGGCTCTTAAATAGAGTAATTTATGGAATTTGTTAAAAAAACAAATGAACCTAAATTCACTCAAATTACTTTGATGCTTAAACTTTTTTAAAAAATCATTCCCTTATGTTAACTAAGATTATGTATAATAAAATTAAATCATATTCCAAATGTTATTTATCGAAAAATTACAAATAAAGGGACGCATAGCTAATGTGATATATCCCTTATAGGTTTTGCTAACATGTTTTCGCTGGGTATATGTTAATAAAAAGAATTTTTGAGGTCATTAAAGTGAAAATTATTTTAAATATACGAATTTATTAGTTTCACTAATGTGTATTAAATGAATTTTTTTGATAAAATAAGAAAGTTTGTGTTTGTTAATTGCACATTAACTTGTGCAAAACTCATCTCTTATATAGTAAGAGAATATACAAAATAAGAAAACTAACTATTCTGTTGGTCAATGAGAAAGCTCATCTTTTAAATCGAGTCATTTGATTGGTTAATAAAAATCAAAATTGACTTCAATTTTTCAAACTCGTCTAAATTTTATCCAGCAAATATAATATAAAAACACATGTGTCGATTTTGTGAAAAAAAAACTAAATAAAATAAAGGAGGCAATTAATATAACTTTATTTTTTAAATTTTAAATAATTTATATAGTCTTAACTAAGTTTACTCAAAGAGTGTTAATAACATCAAGTTTTTATATATATTTATTGCCTAAATTTAGTTATATACAATCAAACTTTTAATCATGTCGAAAGATTCTTGCCGGTGTGAAATAAACCTATAAATTAGTTGACTCCTAAATTTCAAAAAATAATCTTTTATATGTTGGAAACTTGGAATATATTACATTCTTCATGTAGCTTTTCTTACTATCGAATTATTTAAAGCATGGGTATTTGCTCAACTTTATTTCTACATATGAAATTTGATTCTTGATTATATTTAAAGTCTTGGTGCCTGTTTCATGAGATGGATCAAGCTAAAGAAAGCGTCCAAAGGAGATAAATCCATAAATTTTGTGTATGGTGGTTTTAATCCCATTAATATGGAGCCATTAGAGTATTCTTTTGTGTTTTACTTTTTGAAAAATATTATAAGTATCACTGTAGCATATCAGAATCAGGAATAAGAAAATGAATAATCCATAATATTACGAATACTTACGAGATAAAGTCATGTTGCACAATTTTTACAACGTGATGTTTGCAAAGAGTGAGCTTCATACTTTCATAAAAGAATAAAACAATTTTTGGGTTGGGCCTTCTTTCACCAAATTGAGTGAGTTTCTTTGTCTATTTGGCTCTCAATGAAGGTTTTTAAAACAAAATTAGTTAAAACAAGTGGGAAGCAACCTGCGCGTTGCAGCGGGGTGTCTTTATACTAGTTTTTTTTTTTCGCAATCTGATTAATACCAAAGAATAAAACAATTTTTGGGTTGGGCCTTCTTTCACCAAATTGAGTGAGTTTCTTTGTCTATTGGGCTCTTAATGAAGATTTTTAAAACAAAATTAGTTAAAACAAGTGGGAAGCAACTGCAAGGTTGTGTTTTTGCTTTTTTTCCGCAATCTGATTAATACCAAAGAATAAACTCATTTGTTTGGTACTCTATATTATAGTTGTACTGTAAAAAATTTAACTCAAGGTGGGCTAGACCAAGAAAATAGGCCAAAGTTAACCCAATAGCCCAAACGACAAAAATACATTACATGTATAGCATTTAACTAGGGGTGTTGATCGGTTCGGTCATCGGGTTATTCGGTTAGTCCGGTTCGGTTAATTCGGTTAAAAAAAATTTAGGTCAACCCGATAACCGAACCGAACCAAATTCAAATTCGGTTTTCGGTTTGGTTCGGTTGAATTCTAATTTGCCTTGGGTTGGTCAATTAATAACCCGAATTTCATTATTTAAAAAAATTAATAATTACATAGATATTTAGCAGAAAAATATATTTCAAGCATAAAAAGTGTTTTACTATATTATAATAACCTTTTAATAGTATTTATTTATATATAAATATACATAAAAATATATAAATATATAAAAAAATATATATATTTATATAAATATATATATAAATATATAAAAAAAATATATATATTTATATGAATTCGGCTTTCGGTTCAAACTGTCAAACCCATACCCAAACCGAGAACCGAATTAGTAGTTCGGTTCGGTTCGGTTTTAGCAAATTCGGTTCGGTTATTTTCTTGGTTGTTCAGTTTATTTGCGTTTATTCAGGTTTTTTCGCTCACCCCTACATTTAACTCAAGATGGGCTAGACCAGGAAAATAGATCAAAGTTAGCCCAATATCCCAAACGACAAAAAAATATGTTGTTTTAAAACGACAATTAAGATGTAGATAAATAACTAGTGGGTTCAAAACTTGAAATTCACGTGACTTCCATCTCTATTCTCTACCTTGAATGTGATAATTGCTAAAGAAGGTCTTAGTAAAATTAGTTGTCAGAGCTAGTAAGCTTACATAAGCTAAAACTTGTAAAAGAACATATATTTTAAGGCATGTTAGACAAATTATATAAAGTTGAAACTTATCTATACTACATATATAATGTGTTATCGGTATATATCTTATATTTTTTGAAAACTTAAAATTTATTTAAAGAAATACATGATTTAAGAAAACACGTGAAAATATAAATTTTGACTTAAGAATACATTAATGTAAAAGTTGACTTGAGAATACATGAAATTGAAATACGATTTATTAATACTAGACGAGTACTCATGCATAGTAACGAAATTTTAAAGCAGCATATAGTTATAATATATTTTTGTTAAGTGTATTGTGTAACGTGTAACCATAATATCAATATCACTATATGCCGCTATAAAATCTCGTTGTTATGCACGGGTATTCGTCTAGTCAATGCAAATATTTAAATGGTAATAATCAGGGACGGAACTTGAACATTGTTCGTGAGGGGGCCAACTTGACAAGTATTTATTTTAGCCTTTTAGGGGGGGTGATATACACTAGGGGTGTAAGCGAGGAACAGTCGAAAATCGCCAAGCTCAACTTCGACTGATTAGTAAACTCGGAGCTCAACTTCGACTCGAGCCTCGTTCGAGCTTTGGATTTCAAGCTTCGAAGCTCTCATCTCAAACTCGAGCTCGAAACCTCGATTCGAGCTCGATTATTGCCACTTTTAAAGCTTGAACTCGGTGAAAAATGGGCATGTCAAGCTCGACTTAATTCGATTTTAAATATATGTATATAAAAGGTAAAGTGTAATATCATTCAAGCTCGATAAGGGCTCTCATGAGCCTCAACGGTACATGCATATTGAGCTTCGAAAGTGTACTCGAGAATCGACCGACTTCGTTTATATCGAGTCATTTCAAATAAATTGTGAAATTGCCTCTTGTTTACACCCCTAATATACACTACGTTGATTTTTATTTTTTTTTTAAATTATTATTGTTATTTTTCTTAGAGTGACTAAAACCATATATAAAAGGGTATAAAATGTACATAGGGTCAAAAAGTTTGGTGTAACCACTGCCCTCTCGGTCTTTTCTAAGTTCCTTCCATGATACTAATAATGTAATCAGTCATTTTAAAAGTTCTTTAGCTATTTTTAGAAGCTCTTTCCGGTATCTTCTAAAATAACAGTTTATCGATTTTGAAAGCTCTTAAAAATTATACAAAATGTTTGGTTCATTGGTCATCAAAGAAAAAGTACACTAAGAGCATTCGGTATAATAACATGAGTTATACTATAACTCAGTGTCACGTCAGCGCCACATCAGTTTTAACATTTCATCTTAACTCAACAAAAAAACATCTGCAATCATAACATTCCCAAAGTTAAACCTTAACTCTCCAACAATTTACAAAAACAACCCCTCATTTATAAAAAAAAAAAGCGCGTTATTTGGTTAACTCCCAACCTTTAACACCACTTTAACATGGACAACGGTGTGGTTAACTCGATATAACGCCTGAATGTTAACCTTTAACACTCGTTTGAGTGTTACCATTGCAAGTGCTCTAATAGTCACTTTTTTACTATGCCTAGGGGTGTTAATGGGTTGGGTAATAACCGAATAAACCGAAAACCAAATCCGAACCGAACCGAAAAAATCGAATCGAACTTATAACCAAACTGAATTTGTCAAAATCGAACCGAACCGAACTAAAAATTCGGTTTTTGATTTAGATATGATTTTTGCTATCTGAACCGAAAACCGAATTTATATATATATATATATATATATACACTTATATATTTAATATATTTTTTTTTATATTTATACATAAAAAAAAATCATTAAAATTTTATTCTTATATAAAAGACACTTTTCATGCTTGAAATAATTTTTTCCAAATTCTATTTAATTAAATTAAAATATATATATATAAATTCGGTTTTCGGTTTTGACCCATAACCGAACCGAATCGGTTTCGGTCATTTAGTAAGATATTTTGGTTCGGTTTTCGGTTATGCCAAAAAAAATTAACCGAACAAACCGAACCGAATAAACCGATTAACCCGAGAACCGAACCGATGAACACCCCTAACTATGCCCTGACACTTTTAATAGCGGGCTATTAAGTTAGCCCAAACAAAGCATGCATTCAATAATACTTTTGTGTAAATCTTCACAATGTGTTAATGTTATCAGTTATCAACTTTTAACGGGTAAACATACGGGGTTTATACTATATAATTACACCACACATTCTGAGGCGGTCAAATGTTCTACAATTAAGCTATTTGATGATCGGTTTTTACAAACAAAACAACTTGTCCAATCCTGCTAAGATATGGGGTGAGGTGGAATGTGTGGCTATGTTTGGCAACGAGACTTATGAGGCTTATAGGGACTTCAACTTTTAAAATAAAATGGGTTTATAAAATAAGTCTTGTTTATCACACGGGCTTATGAAACTTTTATAAGCAATAAGCCTCCATAAGCCTAAGCATATACAAAAGGGCTTATGGGGACTTATAGGTAGTCAAATTACTTAAATACCTTTTAAAATATAATAAACTATCACGTAAAAGCTGCAAATATATGTGGATTTAATTTGATATTTTTTTATGTGATTTTACATTAATAAGCTTCAACTCCAACTAATTCGTTAAACCACTTTATAAAAATATAAGAGCATTCACAATGCTTCAAGTTTCAATGACTTGAAGCATTTAATGAACATTTTATTTATTAGCTAAAGCTTTTGAGAAAGACTTGGTGTTTGTCTTTGTATAAAGCTTTTTAAATAGCTATTGATGCAATGCAACTAAACACTTCTAAAAAGCTTTTAAGATAGAGAAAAACTATTGCCAGCTTGACCCATTTGATGCTTAAGATTCAACTTTCTATTTATAATATGTTCTCCACAAACTCTAAATTCACCTCTATCATAAAAACTGCTTCGAGAAGTCCTCCTAGGGACAAAAAGTCCACTAGAAAATTAAAGGTCCATTATACAAACTACACCAAGTACAAGGACTAAAATCGTACCACCTAAATAAAACACTAACTTGTTCCCAAAGCCGGGATACATATAATACAATCACTCACCACTCTTCAAATTTCCCCAAATCAAAAACACAATAACACTCGAATCAATTTCAAAACCAATCAAACCACAATGGATCATGATGCAACTGCTGACATCAACTCCCCGCACTCAATGGGAACAACAATCATCGGAGTTACTTACAACGGTGGAGTGATTCTCGGTGCTGATTCAAGAACCAGTACTGGTATGAAAAAATAAAAAAATTGGGGCTTTTTGTTAATTTTTGGGTTTTTATGCAATTAAGGTGATTTTATTAAGTGGGTATTGGTTAGTTTTTGGAATTAAGGTGGTTTGGTTATGTGGGTGTGTTTTTTATGGATTAAAGGCTCGGTTTACATGTGTTTTTCTTTGTAGGATTTTTCGGTTGTTATGAAATTAAGATGATTTTAATAAGTGGGTATTGATTAGTTTATGTTAGCAAGGTGGGTTGGTTATGTGGGTGTGTATTTTATGGATTAAAGTAATGATTTTTAGGGTTTTAACGTGTTGGTTTTTTGTGATTTTGTGGGTGTTGATTTAAGTTTTGGTTTTTGTGGGTTTTAGGATTGTATGTGGCGAATCGAGCTTCGGATAAGATTACTCAGTTGACGGATAATGTTTATATCTGCCGTTCTGGATCGGTAAGTGATTTATTTTGCTTAAAATTTGATTGTTCAATAATTAGTTGTTGCGTGTAGTTTATAGGTTTAGGGGGTGTTTGGGATTGCTTATCATGCATTTTATAATGGTTGTCTTGAGCTGTGAATTTAGCTGTGATTGCATATTAGGGGGTGTTTGTTTTAGCTTTTTTACGTGCCTGTGAGCTTATTTTGTTTGCGTTTTTTTTTCCCGGTTTTAAGTCGCGATAAGCTGATAAATCACAAAAGAATGGTCTTCTGAAATACAAGAGGAATGAAATAAGCTGATAAGCCTGAATATTAGCTAAAACACCCTTTTACAAGCTTAATGAAATAAGCTGATAAGCCTGAAGATTAGGATTAATTGCACCAAAACATATCGTACCTTCACCTTTCTGTAATTGTATGCAGTATACTTTCTTTTACCAGTTGATGTAATACCGTCATTTTATACAATTGAATTAAAAATGGAACTATACACGGATATATTTGTAAAACAGGATATGTTTATGTACAATTGATAAAAAACAGGGTATGTTGTCTACAATGATAAAGATATGAAAATGTTGCATGTTTCGAGGAATTAACGCTAATAGATACTCCGTATAAGATAATGAGCATTGCTGGTTTGTTGGTCTTTGTTACATGGTCCATGTGTGGCTTATGTTTAGAAGTATGGTACGATCTGAATTCTTAAATGCATTGGTGCATAATGATAACCTAGTTATAATAATGCTATATACTTAAATAGCCGCATTTTTTAGTATCACTAGCTAGTTGAGGAAGTCCAAGAAACAAACACAAATAGGTTAGCCCCTAGGGTTTATGGACATGAGTAAACTCTTTATGTGCATTTCTATCTATAACAGACCCCCTTAAGCATCTTGATGAAGTCAAGTGTTTCTTTACTGCTCTCTTCTTGTAAACATTGGCCATGTTCAGATATTTGTTGATTTTTATTAACTGGTGCCGCTACAAAGTTTATTTTGTATATCCGCATTTCCACATTTTAATACCATCTATCATGGGGTGACAAGAGTTGGGCAAAAGCTAAATCTTTTCTAGCAACATACACAATGCTAACAGCTGTCATGTTTCTGGTTTTTCAGGCTGCAGATTCTCAAATTGTCTCAGATTACGTCAGATACTTTCTTCATCAGCACACGTGAGTTTATCGCTAATTGCTTTTCGTTACATGTAGATTGCTAAGATTTAGGTGCTGTATGTTTACTATGCTAGATGGTCGTATCTTTGTATGCACTGTGGAATCGCATATTCATCCTATAGATGCTGTGGTGGTTGGACTTTCTCAAATTTATTGAATTATTTTTATTTTTAAACATATTGAATTATTTTTATTAGGATATAGCCACCTAGATTTAGTAAGTAGGTTAACTGTATCAACCGAAGGCTTTGGAATTCTAGCATCATAGTTTTGTGGGATATATGTAATCCGAGCCTAATTTTGTTTCATTGGTAACTTTTCTACCCGGTATACAGAACCCATTGATCTGTTTGTTTGATAGTGGAATGAGATTTCAAAAGTTGACTTCATTCTAATTAATTATTGACCTGCAATTTTCATCAGGATTCAGCTTGGTCAACCCGCTACCGTGAAAGTTGCTGCGAACCTTGTTAGACTTTTATCTTACAGCAACAAGGTCTGTATTTTTTTTATTTTTTTTAATAATTATTGCTTGATTGTTACTTGTTATTCTGTATTTTACGCGGTTTTTGGCTGTTGGCTTCTTTTGAGCATGTTTTTTTGTTTCATAAATTCTTACAGAATATGTTGCAAACCGGTATAATTGTTGGTGGATGGGACAAATATGAAGGAGGGAAGATATATGGCATCCCTCTTGGTGGAACAATTATTGAGCAGCCATTCGCTATTGGAGGTGTGCTTGCATTTTCTTTTACACACCTGTACATGCAATCTTTTTGACATTTTTAATTGGCCGCCCGTTTTTTTTGACAATTTCGATCCATACATTTTCGAATGGGTCGATTCGGGTCATGGTTTATAAAAAAGATGTCAGTTGGGTCAAATTACAAAATTTAGTAATGAGAGAAACAACTCATATGGTTTGAAAGTTACACTATATATAATACTTGTGGGCTCTTGAATCTTTGTATTTCTAAAGAAAGTACATTTATATCATAACCCATTCATAAGAAATGAGTAAACGGTTCTAAAACATGTCCATGTTTGCCAAGTCTATAGTTTTATATAGGGAGGAGCACGGTACCGGTCCCGTACTGAATTGGTGGTACCGATTTTTTCCCGAGCATAAATTAGTGGTACCGGATCGTATCAACGGGATTCGATTTGTACTTATCGTGTACCGGTACGGTACGGGTCGGATTTTCCCCGCTTTTTTAGGGAATTTCCAGATTTGGTACCGGTCAGTGGTCCCGATTTTTTTTTCACCTTAATTCGTATCCCGGTACGCATCAGATTTCAAGAATCGGTACCATTTCGGTACGGTTCCGGTTCGGTTCCGGGATTCGGTTCGAAATGCTCATCCCTAGTTTTATATATTCATATATGCATGCAAAGATATTTCACTTCCATTATGAGGTTTTGGCGACACGAGATTGGGTTTTGCTTACTGGTTAACATTGTGCAGGATCTGGATCCAGTTATTTATACGGGTTCTTTGATCAAGCATGGAAGGATAACATGACCAAGGAAGAAGCTGAGGTAACGTCCACCTTATATTGCATCACCACATGTCTGTACATTTGAAATCAATTGCATCACTATTTTTTAAGTGGATAATTTCATGTTATGGTAGAAAAAACCAGATACATCTCCGAAAGTGATATGAATTTATGTTCCAAGGCTTAAGTTATAACTGTTGTCTGTTTGGTGCAGGAATTGGTCGTCAAGGCTGTTTCACTTGCCATTGCTAGAGATGGTGCTAGTGGAGGAGTTGTCCGCACCGTCATTGTAAGTTTCTTTAGATTCACCTAGTCAGTATACCATAGTGAAAATTAGTGGTGGAAATTTTGACCTGTGCACTTTAATTTGGACTGATTTATCTATAACCAATGGGTAAAATTTCAAGATTTAGCTAAAGAGGAAAGCCTGTCGAATGGGTTGATAATCTGTTTTGGTTGAAACTGGATCTGAATGGCTTTTAGATTATTATTTTAGCCACATGGTTTTTACAGTCTTTCCTATGACATGAACTATATATTAAGTTAAATAAAATGATTGAATAAAGTGTTGACGGATCGGTCCTAAAACCACCTGACCGGCCCATCATGCAACCTCGTACTCGAATCAAAATGCTTTTGGAGCCATAAAGATAAATCGAAACTACATTTTGTCGAAGCTGTCTTGATCTGTTATAAACACTTTTGCATATTGTTATGTAGATAAACTCTGAGGGGGTTACAAGGAACTTCTACCCAGGTGATAAGCTTCCACTGTGGCATGACGAAGTTGAGGCACACGATTCATTGCTGGACATTCTCAACGCTTCAGAGCCAATGAGCATCTAGATTTGTTGATTACCCGTATTTGATTCAACAAGACTAGTCTTGAATTCAACTGTTCTAGTAGTAATCACTTCCTGTTAATGTACTTTTGTACTCCTGGTTACAAAGTTTGTTTTATAGTTCAAGTTTCACTTGAAACTCCAATGACTGTTACTCGTATCAAGTATGGTTTGTGTCGAGTTTGATGTTAATCTCACATTTGTTTTTCTGCGTTTGGTTTTTTGCCTTGCGTATTAAAGTGAGATCTATTAGCTGAAAGTAATAACATCTGTGACATATAGGATCTCATCTATACTTTTGACCATTTCTTGAACATTAACTTTGAGAATGATTAGTCGAATAAATTGATGGATACATGATTATTTTTCGCAGTGTGTCAACAATTAATTATGGTGTTACTAGATTAAGCTGTAAATGAATATCACTTGAAAGTGTATAAGCTTAATGAAATCCCATAAAATATGGGTTTTTATTGGAACTAATATAACAGTACAGGCATTGCACAGCTTTTTAACACCTGCTATTGCTAGTAAATAAACTGATACAAGGCTATTACAATCTTTTTGGAAGTATTTTCATTTGTCTCAATTTTTCAACCCATGGCGCTATGCTCGCAAGTGTATTCACATACCCATGAAATCCAAATTCGCGGCTTTTGTTCATGCTACAAACATGTTGAAACTCGAGTTTCAAAACCACATCAACCGCACCAAAGCATGTTACCTCATCCATTTTGGTCTTGTACAATCCATTTTCTTCCACAATTTTGTCCCAAACTTGTCCTTTATCCTTCATGAAATCCACAAAGTCGAACTTCTCATTCTTGTCAAATGGCACAAACTCAACATCAAACACATCACAAAGTACTCTCCATAACATTTTCCATGTAAACACATCACCATTAGTGCAATTAAAAACTTGATTCTTAGCCTTGTCTGTCACCGATGCCCATATTTGTTGCTCAGCTAGCAGTCTAGCATCAGACATGTCCCAAAAGTGCTCCCAACTAAACTTTTTACCAGGATACCTATAGAGATATATGTCACACACAAGAGTTTTAGATACATGTATATAAAACACAAACGTACCCACAGGCAGAGGCGAAGACAGGAGGAGAAGGGGGGAGGGGGGGGGGGCACGTGCCCCCTAGCGAAAAAATTTATAGTGTAAAATTTTTAAAATATCTTGTCATTTTTGTAATTTGCCCCCTAAGAAACCGATTTGTAGTGTAGTTTGTAAAAAGTATCAAAGTTTGCCCCATCGACCAACTTTCTGTCTCCGCCCCGCCCCTGCCAACAGGCCATTGGTCTAACAGTATCTAGGCACATTTTGTTTTTTTACAAGAAACTCGTACATCCATCTATTCTACATTTTTGTTCATCGTGGGACTTGAACATAAAGCACATACGCACAATATAACTTAAGCGAAGATCCATAGTAAAAAATATAATATTCTAAGACAAATATATTTAATTACATACCCAAACGGATAGTTTTCGTGTTTGCAGATCAATGCATAAATTGAGAGCGAGAGAAGTGAATTATAGTAACTTCTTGATGATGCACCTATGATTATGGAAGCGCGGTGTATGGAATATGTGAAATACTTTGGATATGACGCTACAATGTCTTCCAAAGCATGGTAAAAGTTCGGAAAATTTAGCCTAGGATAATCCTCTCTAAAGGGTGCCTCCAGTTGAGCCGAAAGAGCTACATCATGAATCGGCCCCATATATTGTTGTGTGCCTGTTTGCAGTGTCACGTGCTTAAGTTTTGAGTTTGGTGAACCACTAGTTAATGTGTCAAGGACATTAGAAAGCATAGTTGAGTTACAAGATATGTTTAGTTCTTCACTTTTGTTAACACTTATAGCTAACCAAAAGACATGTGTGATATGTGATGAAAGTGGTGCTAATGTTTTGTGTGTGTTTTCTTTGTTTAAGGTGTCTAATATGATGTGTTTGTCAAGGTATGAAGATGGGAACCAAGTTGGTAATGGACTTCGTGATACACCGTAAACTTGCCATGGACCGCCTAGCGTGGTTGGATTCTTTAAGGCCTCGGCTAAGGCAACACCAACCATGCCAGTGACTCCAACAATCAGAGCAATAGGTTCTTGCTCCATTTTGTGTTTATGTTTGTGTGTGATTGTGTGAATTAGAGGAAGACTTAAAAGTATTTGATATTTGATAACTATGAACTTGTATAAATTGGCTAATTAGGTAATGCGTTTGGTCAAGAATCCGTTGGTATAGTTTTTGGCAACACTCCACGTGGGGACATTGAACTCTGAAATTTGGACCTGAAATTTATATCATGGGGTTAAATTTAGATGATATTTTGAATGGTGCTAATTACTTCCCCAACATAGTACGCAAAGGCGGACCAGTATTGAGCTAGTCGTAATGGTTACATCAACTTTCTCTCTCAGTCTCCCTATTTATCTCTCCTCACTCACTTTCACTTGTCACTAAATGGTGCACACACACTTTATCTTCGTAAAAATCTCACTTATACAAACACTTCAAAGTCAAAGCATGTGTAAAGCAATGCCTTCAGAGCGAATTGTGTTTAACGATTTTCTGATTTTACGTTTCTTTTTGCCGAATTTGTTTAACGATTTTTTATGAAAGATGATAGTTTCTAAAAATTGTGTGTTTGTGTTGTGAGACTCAAGAATTAATATGTCATATTATCATATATGCAAATTAAAATTTTAACTATAAACATATTAAATTCATTATATTAGTTATATTTTATTATTGTAACAGCATTCAATTTAATGTCATAATTTAATGTGCAATTAGTGTATTTTTAAATTTTTAATTTAAAAAATTATTAATAATAGCAAGTGTGAAAGCTTAAAATTTTTAAGTCTTCTTAAAATAAAAGTTTTAAATGCTTTATATATAGTAAAGTCAATATACCTCACAAAATACACTACAGACACTCATAAACAAATAATTAATGGCCCACTTTTACACAAATTGTGAATAGTGAGGCGGTCACTATTTGTTCCATTTTTTATCACTCCTCACGCTAGGCAAGTGAGACCCACAATGGGCCTCATGTGTGACACGCGCTCTCAAACCCACTCACGCATTACCATTTCGAAAGAGCCCTTAGAGCACAAGGTATGAGCAATACCAATAACACGTTATTGGTATGGCACCTCAACGCCACCTCATACACCTTCCAATAACACACCAATCACTCAAACACCACTCCCTCATAACACATCACTAACACATTATTGGGTCCCGCATTTTTAATTTATTTTTTCATTTTATCAATTTCATACAAACACATTTTATATAAAAATGAAAATACAATATATTAAAAAAAATACTATGTTTGAAAAGAAAAATGATACGAATCCTAAATTTTTTTAAATAGCCACTAATCACAAAACCAATATTTGTTGATGGATCTGTAACTACTACATTTAAAAAGCAAAAAGATTAATAATATGAATACCCACTAACCCATCCTCACTAGTATCTATCCTACACTTGCACATTTCCCTAGCTATCTTCCTCCATATTTTCACTCTTTCACACTTTCACACTTTCACAGTTCCCAACCCATCTTCCTCCATATTTCTGATCAAACAAACCCACCGGAAACAAAAAAAAGAAAACGCTATCTTCCTCCATATTTTCGATCAAACAAACCCACTGGAAACAAAAAGAAAAAAGAAAAAAAAAGGTACGTTGCATGCAATAAACGAATAGCGTGAGCCAGTGAAACAACTCAAAGACCAATGACGTGTGAATGGCGTGTTCGATGGTACCATCGTTGGCGCGTTATTGGTTTTGAAAAGAACGAATGGCGTGATATCTTTGACGATACCGATTGCTCTTAGAGTGATCATGTGTAAAAAATAAATTGTGACATGATATAAAAAAGACATAGATAAATTACAATGTTACCAAGTGCATTTCGTTAAATATTAGGACTTTTAACAAAGTTTACACTAAGCTAGTGAAAATAAATCATGGGGTTCTCGTGAACCCCCATAAACCCCCTAGGCCCGCCTCTGATAGTATGCCTGAGCCCTGCATATATTTGAGTTAAACAAAATTTATAGTTAAATAACTAAATAAAAACTCAAAGTTTTTACACGTGAAAATGAGAGTAAAATGTATATTTTTGGGTGTGTTATAGTGTATTTTCTAGACCGATCAAGTATGTCGTATCAGAAGAAACAAGTTCAATTGGTAGGAAAAGTAGTTGTTGGTGGGGAAAAACATTTTTTTACAATCTACAATACGTACCATTGCCGGGCAAACGCCATTTGACCCTTGCAAGTGGCGCGACTTCTTTGACTCTCGCCATTAGAGCCTTCGGTGTGCCCGCTTATACCGCATGCGTGGGCTAACTGACATAGCGTTAAGCCCACGTTATTACATCGTCTTGGTGCGTTAAGGCTGGGCGTTGGCCTAGGCGTTGCCTTGTCAACGCAACATTAAAGTTGAGTTCAATAAAACTAAAAACAAAAAATAAACAAAAAAAATAAAAATAAATAAATAAATAAATAAATAAAATTACATACACACCCCGTTAAACGGTAACAATTTGAACTCAAAAAACCTTTCAAAACACCCCCTTAGTTATTTTAACGGCTAGTTTAGGTTAAAAAAATAAAAATAAATAAAATCGCCCCTTAACTGCTAGTTTCAATTTGAATTCAAAAGCTTTTATAAATACCAACGTCTACATATTAGTTTTACACACTTTCCATACATTATTAATCAAAAAAATTACACAAAAGCCCCTTATGGCTTGTCGTCTCCCTTAATCCGTGGAAGAAATGCGAGCTTATATTCAAAAACAATGCGGTCAAGATGATTCGGCTCGACAAAAGGCTATTGTCGACGTTATCAAGGTGCTTAAGCTCGCAAAGGCAAAGAAACAACGTTTGAGACAACGATACGCGAATTGCAAAGACATTTCGCCGGAAAGACAAGCTTTGATCGACAAATTTTTTAGCGATGAAGCCAGGAAAGATGATGCCATTAGTGAAACGTCGTGGACGTTTGTTCACAGATACAAGACAACATCAGCAACAAAATCCGTTGGAGTTATCAAGAAAACAAAATGGTTGGTTCGGTATCACGTCAACTGAATCAACTTGGATGCACCTAGATTTTTTGAGCAACAACATTATTAGTCTACGGGTTATGCAGACGAGGCAGTTGATGAGCATGGCTTAACTGCAAGGCAGCGTTATGAAATGATGTGTGACGAAGAGGCTTTACGAGAAGTTGAAGCAGAACAAGCAAGGAAGCAACAAGAGGAGGAGGAGAGAATCCGTAAAGCAGAAGCAGAAAGGACGGTGTTCATAATGGATTTTGGGTATGTGGAGTCTCCTGAGTATGATTATGCATGCGGGGTGCATTCGGATTAGGATATGTTTATGTATTTCGTATCGTAGTGTATTTTAGTTTGTATGTTCTTTTTTCGAATCGTATTTTGTATTGTGTCGTATCGTATTTCGAAATGTATTTTATGAAACGTTTATTTAATGTTTATGTAATATTTTTATGATTATTAATAAAGTAATAGGTTGTTTGTTAAATAAAGTATTAGTTTAGGGGTTGAATTTGTAAATTTTATTTTTTAAAAGAAAAGTGGGGCTCAAAATGTGGTGTTATGGTTGAGCTATGATAAGGGGTGTTTTTTGGGTGTTAAGGTTGAAATGATGAAGGTTGATGTTGTGTGTTCACTGAATAAGGAGTTTGTGTCTATGCGATTAATACCAAGGGATCATGATTCTTTGCCAATTTTTCTTTCCTGACTTCATTAGCTTCTGCTTGGCTTTGTTTCAGAAAATCGTAGAGTTGATCAAAATTTACCAATGTAAGTCCTTTGTTTGGTTGACAATAGTGACATAGCTTCCCCATTCTTCTTGAAGATTGTTGATGAATTTGATATTACTCACGATAGTTCTGGGTGTCAGCTTGTTTCTGATTAACTCATTCATCAAAGTGCAAAACCTTCCAGAGTAGGATTCAATGGATTGTCCTAGAGTTGATGTAAAATTTTCCCATTCAGTTAGCAGCTTGTTTTCCATGTCTTGTTGCCCAATTTATGTTCCATAACATAGCCTTCTAACCGTTCCCATATCGTAAGCGGTTCCACAGCTATACTAAACAAAAGATCTCGTGGTAATCCTAGTTGGGCGATGTATTGCCATGTCATCGACTTGATCACCTTCTTATCATCTTCATTGTATTCTGATTCATATTGATCACGAAAATGTGGTTGAACAGAAGGTGTTGCATTAGGATCTACAGTTTCTTGGATTTGTCGTGGCTTGAATGGTCCATACTTAATGGATTGAATCATGAGTTTTCCATTAGGTTTGGTTTTGATATAGCGGAGCATACGACTTGTCCATTGAAGATATCCACCTTTTTCCAGCATAGGAGGACGGTTTTCAGCACCGAGTGCATGAATCTCTTCTTTGAGTTGCCATTGATGAAGGTATGTGTGATAAAGTTGATGTAGGATTGATTCAGCGATAAAGGAGTTGTGTATGATGTAGATTAAGATCGGTTGTTGTAGTGAAAATTTGTTCTGAAAACTTAAAAACGTCAATAACTTCTGTTCTCAGAGATTTCGGGCCTCTAAGGTTGACTTGAATAGCGTGTCGTTCTCCTCATTCTCACGGTCATTTTGATAGGTAATTCGCTGAAAACAGAGTTACGGTTCAAAAGTTATGGCCGTTTGAAGTTTTGCTGAAAAACTTAGTCGTAAACTCTGTCCTTACTCGTAAGATTTGGGTCTTATTCGTATAGTTTGTCCTTACTCGTAAGATTTGGGTATTATTCGTAAATTCTGTCCTTACTCGTAAGATTTGGGTCTTATTCGTAAAGATAGTCCTTACTCGTAAGAATTGTGTCTTGTTCGTAAAGATAGTCCTTACTCGTAAGAATTGTGTCTTAATCGTAAAGTCCTTACTCGTAAGAATTTCAATAGTATCTTACTAAGTTGTCCAAGCTAGTGAGATTTCACAAGTCGAAGTATTCCACAAACTTATCCTAGCAAGGGAAGTACTGAGTAATCCTTGATGCACGAAGAATCTTCAACAAGAGCAAGTTCGTAAAGCTTATTCGTAAGATGAGTTCTAATTCGTAAAACTGCCTCTTACTCGTAAAGTAAGACCAGGGTTTTGATCAACCTTATTCGTAAAATTGACTTCCTTACTCGTAAGCTTATTCGTAAAATGACCAGATTTTTGCAAAATGCGTTTTTACACCCAAAAACACGATTTCAAATGATTTCTTTTGTGCAAACTTCTTCTAAATCATTTAAAGATCAATAAAAACAACTTTAACCTAGAAAAACGTAAAAATCAAAACTTTAATGTTAAAAGCTCACGTTTTTATGAAAAAGACACTACTTTTATGCAAAGTTTCAACAAAATACGATTTCCACACCCTCCTAAATTATTATTAGGAGATTGATACCAATTGTAGAACATTAAATATATCAACCTTATCACTATATATGAAGCTCGTATGGTATGGTGACTTGATGTATGTCGTATGGAACTAGAGAGAAAGAGGAGAAAATGGAACTTTTATTCATAAGAAAAACACATACTTACACACTCAAGCACACCTCCTAAATGAGCTATAAGGTGCCTTTTATAGTTCAACATAAGATGCCCTAAAGGGCTTTCTATAGGCCTTGTTTAGATGGAGTGGATTGGGTTGGATTACATTGAATATTAAGGACTAGCTTACCATAACTACTAACTTATTAACTTAGCCCAATCCACGAGCTAATTGACTATTCTATTACAATATCTAAGACACGTTACAAAGTTCTTAATCGTGAATGACCATCACTTTCTATTAAGGCTAACAGATTCTTTAAGGCCTCAGCTAAGGCAATGCCAACCATGCCAGTGACCCCAACTAGGGGTGAAAACGGCCGAGCGAGCGGCTGGAGCTCGAGCTCGGCTCGTTATATAAAAAACGGCTCGAGCCGAGCTCGTTCGAGCCTCACATTTTGAGCTCGAGCTCGGCCGTGAAATTTTTTTCAAGCCGTCGAGCTGGCTAAGAACAAATTACTTGTTAACAAGAGCTCGTTAACATGGCTATCATTATAGAAAATATATATACGTATATATTTTAGGGGTTTCGTTTAGGCTGCGAGCTAGCGAGCCTTTTTAAGAGCTGAAAGCTCGAGCTCGATTATTAAATGGTAAACTTGGAAGCTCGAGCTCGTTGCTAGGCTGGCTCGGAGCTTTTACCGATCCAGAAGGCTTTTCACGGCGGCTTCGTTTCCACCCCTAACCCCAACTATAAGAGCAATGGGTTCTTGCTCCATTTTGTGTTTGTATTTCATAACTATGAACTTATATAAATTGGTTATTATGTAATGTGTGTGGTCAAGATTCTTGTTGGTATATTTTTGGCAAACACTACTCCACGTAGAGACATTGAATTCTGAAATTTGGACTTGTAGAATCAAGAGGATATGTTTAGAATTTAGATAATATTCTGAATCGTGTTGAAATCACTTTTCCAATATAGTATGTCTGACCCACAAATGGTTGAGCTTCACAAAATCTATCAGTGTAACAAATAAAAAGTATTTACGTTTGAAAATGAGGCAAAGCACATATTTTTGTGTGTGTTATAGTGTATTTTTCTAGACCGAACGAGTCTGATATATGAAAAGAAACAAGTTCAACTGGTAGGAAAAACAGTTGTTGGCGAGAACATATGTTTTTTACTAGCTATGATGCATAGCAATGCAGGCATGAAGATCAAACGCCCCTTACACTGCAAGGGGCGCATTACAACTTGCAAGGTTAGACAAGTATGCACTTTGCACCCAAAAATCAATGTCAGCGACCTCTTTGCTACCATTGAACAACACAAGTATCTCACTAGTATACAGATGTTCATTTGTATAAGAAATAGAAAGTTATTACCTCGCAAAAAAATTAAAAAAAAAAAAAAAAAAAAAAACTTTGTGATCTTGAAGTATTCTAGTGACATATAAATTTTCACATGTCCTTGCCTGCTTACCAGTGATTTTGATGGCAGTGTTACAAGTTAGACACACGTATGTTATAGCTCTCTTATCAGAGTCAATGCATCAGTACAGACAACATGAACTTGTGTGTTATGCATAACACAACTTTATAACATATTCAAGTCATTACACAGAAACTAATACAATCATTTTGGAAGTATTTTCATTTGTCTTAGTCTTTCAACCCATGGCGCTATGCTAGCAAGTGTATTTGCATACCCATGAAATCCAAATTCGCGGCTTTTGTTCATGCTACAAACATGTTGAATCTCGAGTTTCAAAACCAGATCAACCGCACGGAAGCATGTTACCTCTTCCATTTTTGTCTTGCACAATCCATTTTCTTCCACAATTTTGTCCCAAACTTGTCCTTTATCCGTCATGAAATCCACAAAGTCGAACTTCTCATTCTCGTCGAATGGCACAAACTCAACATCAAACACATCACAAAGCACTCTCCATAGCATTTTCCATGTAAACACATCACCATTTGTGCAATTGAAAGCTTGATTCTTAGCATTGTCTGTCACTGATGCCCATATTTGTTGCTCCGCTAGCAATCTAGCATCAGACATGTCCCAAAAATGTTCCCAACTATACTTGTTACCAGGATACCTGTTCCCAACTATACTTGTTACCAGGATACCTACATTATATGCGACAAATACAGTAAGATTTATAAATACATGTATATAACAACACAAAAGTGCCAACATCTGCATAGCAGAGTTGGTCAGGGGCTCTTCCCCATGCGAGAGGTCCCAAGTTCGAGTCTCCCATGGTGGATTCCTCCCATAGGAGTATGAGAGTGGGCTCTCACTGACTACACTAACTATATGCCGTTCTATATAATAATAAAATAAAAAAGAAGAACACAAAAGTATCAACATGCCTTTAGTGTAGCAGTCCCTAGGTACATTTTTTCCAACGAAAAACTCGTGCATCAATCTATCCTACACTTTTGTCCATCGCGGAACTTGAACATAAAAACACATATATTACAAGGACACAAAATAACCCGGTGCATTTATGAAAAACTGCACAAAACTAGAAACATAAACTTTTAGACCGGGTGCATTTACGAAAAATCAAGGTCTTTTTACAAAAATTAAAATTGCGCTACAAGCCTACAATATTCCATGGGTGTCACATCTCGGGACCTACCCTGGTTCTGTCACCACATTATAGCTTTAGAAAATTCATAGTCAAAATGATGATGAACTAGAAAGATAACTTAATCACATACCTAAATGGATAGTTTTTGTGTTTGCAAATCAATGCATAAATTGAGAGCGACAAAAGCGAATTATAGTAACTTCTTGATGATGCACCGATGATTATAGAAGCGCGGTGTATGGAATATGTGAAATACTTTGGATATGAGGCTACAATGTCTTCCAAAGCGTGGTAAAAGTTCGGAAAATTATGTCTAGGATAATCCTCTCTAAATGGTGCCTCATGAGGAACGAGTTGAGCCGAAAGGGCTATGTCAAAAATCGGCCCCATATATTGTTTTGTCCCTGTTTGCAATGTCACATGACAAAGTTTTGAGTTTAGTGAAGATGTTAATGTGTCAAGGACATTGGAAAGCATAGTTGAGTTATAAGATATGTTTAGTTCCTCACTTATATTAACACTTAAGGCTAACCAAAAGACATGTGTGATACGGGATGAAAGTGGTGCTAAGGTTTTGTGAGTGTTTTCTTTGTTTAAGGTGTCTAATATGATGTGTTTGTCAAGGTATTAAGATGGGAACCAAGTTGGTAATGGACTTCGTGATACACCGTAAACTTGCCATGGACCGCCTAGCGCGGTTGGCTTCTTTAAGGCCTCGGCTAAGGCAACACCAACCATGCCAGTGACTCCAACAATTAGAGCAATGGGTTCTTGCTCCATTTTGTGTTTGTGTGTGTGTGAATGAGAGATGATCTTAAAAGTATTTGATAACTATGAACTTATCTTAATTCGTTATCAAGTAATGCGTGTGGTCAAGAATTCCTTGGTATATTTTTGGCAAACACTTGACGTGGGGACATTGAAGTGACTGAACTTGAAATTTGGACCTGTAATTTAGTCATGTGGTTATTTTTAGATATCCCAACATAGTATGCCTGACTAGGGGCGGAAACGAGCCGAGCCGCTCGTGAAAAGCTCGAGATCGGATCGGTAAAAAGCTCGAACGAGTCGAGCCTAAACGAGCTCGAGCCTAAGTTTGGGCTCATTTAATAATTCTATACAAAAAGCTCGTTTAGGCCGCGAGCCTGAGCCCTAGAAATATATATGTATATACATTTTCTATAATATAAACGTTAAGCTTGAGCCTTGTGTTAACGAGCCGAGCTTTGTGTTAACGAGCCGAGCTCGAGCTTGTGAAAAGTTTTACGAGCCGAGCTCGAGCTCAAAACGTGAGGCTCGAAACGAGCTCGAGCTTTTTATATATAAACGAGGCGAGCTCGAGCTCTGGCAGGCTCGGCTCGTTTTCACCCCTATGCCTGACCCTGCAAAATAGTTGAGTTCAACAAATTTTATAGTGAGATAACTAAACAAAAACTCAAACTTTTTACACAGGAAAATGAGAGTAAAACGCTCCCTTTTTTTTTTTTTTTTTTTTTTTTTTTGTTTTGTTAAAGCGTTTTTCAGGTAAATTTATTACTCCAATACAATTAATATTACAACGAATTTGGGTGAATTCCACATCTCAACCTAAGTCTAGGCGTAAACAAACGCACCAACTGTGCTTCAAACATAAACTACCATAAGAATAACATGTCACACTTATTAGACCTACTACAAATGCTATCTAAGTTGACCAGCAAGACTAATGTCAAAGGCATTAGGCTGCCCCCAGTAAGGGGATTCAATCCCCCTCATTTTCTCAGCCACGTCAGTTTTCTCTCTCCAGCGACCTTCAGGCGATTAGGTGCCCCAGTAAGGGCGACCAAGTTCATTTTTTTTTTTAAACATTTTTAACACAAAATAAATTTTCATTAATAATTAAAACGTTACATAAATAAAAATGATACGAAATACATAAACAATAATATATTAAATATAAAAACGATACGAAATACATAAATCATAAATCTAATCTGAATGTTCCCCGCATGCAGAGTCATACGAGGGAGTACGAGAATCGGCAAATCCCGGCGAGCCAAATCTTCCTCGCTCACACCATCGTTTTGCTTCTCCCGATAGCTCCAATTGATTTTGGTGCCGGCGTTGTTCGTTATCTTCGAACACACGCCACAACTTGCAGCAACCTCGCGATCTTTCGCGGGCTTGATCTTTCAAAAGATCTTGTCGATCACAAATTTCGTTCGGGAGTAATGTCGTTGCAACTCTTGTAGTTTTCTCTCATTTGTTCCTTCTCCGCCTGGTCAAACAATTCGATGACGCTTATAATAGCGTTTTTCGAGCCTCATCGTCGTTATTGCATTGATTTTGAACGTACATTTGCATATCTTCAACGGAATGGGGGAGACGGCAAGCCATATTAAATCTTGTGTTGAGAAGTATTTTGAGTTTGAATTGTGTGAAATAGATTTGTGGATTGAAGTGTGTTTGTATTGTGTATTTATAAAGGTTAATTTTTTTTTAACCGTTGCAAAAAACGGTATGTTTTTGAAATAAGCTTTAAAGTCGATCGTAGACACGATCTATTTGGTTGGCGATCGATTTGTCCACAACAAGCCGATCTATACAAATCGATCGACTTTATACACGATCGAGAGAGGGATTGGCCTTTAGTCTAGCAGTCCCTAGGTATATTTTTTCCAACGAAAAACTCGTGCATCAATCTATCCTACACTTTTATCCATCGCGGAACTTGAACGTAAAAACACATATATTACTAGGACACAAAATAACACAAATTTTTAGACCGGGTGCATTTACGAAAAATCAAGGTCTTTTTAAAAAAATTAACATTGCGCTACAAGCCTACAATATTCCATGGGTGTCACATCTCGGGACACACTGCACCCTGGTTATGTCACCACATTATAGCTTTAGAAAAGATTCATAGTCAAAATGATGATGAACTAGACAGATAACTTAATCACATACCTAAATGGATAGTTTTCGTGTTTGCAAATCAATGCATAAATTGAGAGCGACAAAAGCGAATTATAGTAACTTCTTGATGATGCACCGATGATTATAGAAGCGCGGTGTATGGAATATGTGAAATACTTTGGATATGAAGCTACAATGTCTTCCAAAGCGTGGTAAAAGTTCGGAAAATTATGTCTAGGATAATCCTCTCTAAATGGTGCCTCATGAGGAACGAGTTGAGCCGAAAGGGCTATGTCAAAAATCGGCCCCATATATTGTTTTGTCCCTGTTTGCAATGTCACATGACAAAGTTTTGAGTTTAGTGAAGATGTTAATGTGTCAAGGACATTGGAAAGCATAGTTGAGTTATAAGATATGTTTAGTTCCTCACTTATATCAACACTTAAAGCTAACCAAAAGACATGTGTGATATGTGATGAAAGTGGTGCTAATGTTTTGTCTGTGGTTTCTTTTTCTAAGGTGTCTAATATGATGTGTTTGTCAAGGAATGAAGATGGGAACCAAGTTGGTAATGGACTTCGTGATACACCCTAAACTTGCCATGGACCGCCTAACGCGGTTGGATTCCTTAAGGCCTCGACTAAGGCAACACCAACCATGCCAGTGACCCCAACTATAAGAGCAACGGGTTCTTGCTCCATTTTGTGTTTGTGTGAATGAGAGACAAGACTATTTGATAACTATGAATTTGTATAAAATTGGCTATTAGGTAATGCGTGTGGTCAGGACATTTGGGTTGGGATTGAAAATTTCAGTAATTCAAAGTGGTTATTTTTAGATAAATATTTTGAATCCTGTAAAATCACTTTCCTAACATAGCATGCCTGACCCCTGCAAATAATTGAGATAAACATAATTGTTAGTGAGATAAATAAACAGAAACTCAAAATTTTTACACACGAAAATGAGAGTAAAATGCGTATTTTTGTGTGTGTTATAGTGTATTTTCTAGATCGATCAAGTCTGTCGTATCAAAAGAAACAAGTTCAATTGGTATGGAAAGGAGTTGTTGGCGGGGAAATAAAGCTACAATGCCCTTACATTGCAGGGGCATATGCCCTTTGCCCCCACAAGTGGCGCGACTCTCTTGAATCCCGCCGTTACAAGGTTATACACTTATACAAGTATCCACTTTGCGCCCAAAAATCATAATTTCGCTCACTATCAATGTATTTGGAAAAAAGCTTTTGGATTTTATATCTAGTTAGTAGTTAGTTTCAAGTTCAATGCATCAGTACAGACAACATGAACTTGTGTGTTGTGCATAACACAACTTAATAACATATTCAAGTCATTACACAGAAACTACTACAATCAATTTGGAAGTAATTTCATTTGTCTCAATCTTCCAACCCATGGCGCTATGCTCGCAAGTGTATCTGCATACCCGTGAAATCCAAATTCGCGGCTTTTGTTCATGCTACAAACATGTTGAATCTCGAGTTTCAAAACCACATCAACCGCACATGTTACCTCTTCCATTTTGGTCTTGTACAATCCATTTTCTTCCACAATTTTGTCCCAAACTTGTCCTTTATCCTTCATGAAGTCCACAAAATCGAACTTCTCATTCTCGTCAAATGGCACAAACTCGACATCAAACACATCACAAAGCACTTTCCATAACATTTTCCATGTAAACACATCACCATTAGCGCAATTAAAAGCTTGATTCTTAGCCTTGTCTGTCACCGATGCCCATATTTGTTGCTCAGCTAGCAGTCTAGCATCAGACATGTCCCAAAAGTGCTCCCAACTAAACTTATTACCAGGATACCTACAGAGATATATGTGACACACGAGATTTTTAGTTACATGTATATAAAAAGACAAACGTTCCTACAGGCATAGGCGAAGACAGGAGGGGGGCAAGGTGGGCACGTGCCCCACTAGCGAAGAAAATTATAGTGTAAATTATTTTTAAATTATCAAAGTTTGCCCCCTCGTCCAACTTTTTGGCTCCACCCCTCAGTATCTAGGTACATTTTGTTTTTTTACAAGAAACTCGTACATTATTCTACATTTTTGTTCATTGTGGGACTTGAACACAAAGCACACACACACAATATAACTTAAGCAAAGATTCATGGTATTTAAGACATACTGTATATATTTAATTCCATACCTAAACGGATAGTTTTCGTGTTTGCAGATCAATGCATAGATTGAAAGGGACAAAAGCGAATTATAGTAACTTCTTGATGATGCACCTATGATTATAGAAGCACGGTGTATGGAATATGTGAAATACTTTGGATATGAAGCTGCAATGTCTTCCAAAGAATGGTAAAAATTCGGAAACTTTAGCCTAGGATAATCCTCTCTAAAGGGTGCCTCATGAGGAACGAGTTGAGCCGAATGAGCTAAGTCATGAATCGGCCCCATATATTGTTGTGTGCCTGTTTGCAATGTCACATGACAAAGTTTTGAACTTGGTGAACCACTAGTTAATGTGTCAAGGACATTGGAAAGCATAGTTGAGTTACAACATATGTTTAGTTCTTCACTTTCATCAACACTTATAGCTAACCAAAAGAGATGTGTGACATGTGATGAAAGTGGTGCTAATGTTTTTTGTGTGTTTTCTTTGTTTAAAGTGTCTAATATGATGTGTTTGTCAAGGAATGAAGATGGAAACCAAGATGGTAATGCACGTCGTGATACACCGTAAACTTGCCATGGACCGCCCAACGCTGTTGGATTCTTTAAGGCCTCGGCTAAGGCAACACCAACCATGCCAGTGACTCCAACAATTAGAGCAATGGGTTCTTGCTCCATTTTGTGTTTGTGTTTGTGTGAATGAGAGATCAACTTAAAAGTATTTCATAACTATGAACTTATATAAATTGGTTATAATTATAAAGTCATGCGTGTGGTCAATAATTCCTTGGTATATTTTTGGCAAACGATCACGTGGGCACATTGAAGTGACTGAACTCTGAAATTTGGACCTGTAATTTAGGCTAACTGAAATGAGACCGAAGGCACCACCGCTACATTAGATTTATCTCTTCAAGACAACTTCATGACCAACTTAGGGCTTGTTTCTTTTTTCTTCTAGATTAAGTGGGTGGACCCCTTTCTATTAATAAGTCTTAATGGGGAGGAGCTTCCTTTGCTTCCTCTCCTCATATAGACCAATTAAGAGAAAAAGAAAAAAAATATATGTGTGATCCCACCATTATCTACCCATTAAGACTCATTAATGTAAAAAAGAAACACCCCCTTAGTGTAACAAAGAGACCGAAGACACACACAAACATCCTCACACAAGCCGGTCGCATAATCGAGTGACTTCTTTTTCCTTTTGGGTTTAGACACGTCCCCAAAGGGGTGTGTAATGGAGGGATGCGTCAGATATGGGGGTCAACCAACATGAAGACCGAGTTGGTGACCGACCATTACACATGGTCTTATGTCATGGGGTTATTTTTAGATAATATTTTGAATCTCGTTAAAATCACTTTCCCAACAAAGTATGCCTAACCCCTGCAATTAGTTGAGTTAAACAAAATTTGTAGTGAGATAACTAAACAAAAACTCAAAGTTTTTACGCGCGAAAATGAGAGTAAAACGCATATTTTTGTGTGTGT
Source organism: Chrysanthemum makinoi (assembly GCA_910596185.1). Lineage (NCBI taxonomy): Eukaryota > Viridiplantae > Streptophyta > Magnoliopsida > Asterales > Asteraceae > Chrysanthemum > Chrysanthemum makinoi. The sequence continues at coordinate 208,644,609 of OU343218.1, read as the reverse complement.
TATAGTGTATTTTCTAGACCGGTCAAGGCTGTCGTATCAAAAGAAACAAGTTCAATTGGTAGGAAAAGCAGTTGTTGGCGGGGAAAAAACGTTTTTTGCAAGCTACAATGCATAACAGGGACAAACGCCCTTTGACCCTGCAAGTGGTGCGACTCCCTTGAATCCCGCCATTACAAGGTTATACACTTACACAAGTATCCGCTCTACGCCCAAAAATTCATAATTTCGCGCACTATTAATGTCATCTACCTCTTTGCTACCACCGCAACGCTAGAAGAAAAAAAAGTTATTGCTTTGCCAAAATATAAGATTTTGTGATCTTGAAGTTTTCTAGTGACATTTGCAGTTTTCACAGGTGCCTTTGCCTGCTTGTCAGTGATGTTACAAGTTAGATACATGTATGTTTGTATAAACCAAAACTCTTGTGACTATTTTTGTCTCTATTATCTCTCATTCATGCATTGGGTTGGCGTTACAAATCTTAGCATATATGCATTCAATTTTAGGTAGTATAAACATACACCTCTTTCGTGACACCAAACAATAATTACACATACTATAGTTTTGTCATACTGTTTTATAGTATCATTATGAGGATAAGAAGACATTTACACTCATATGTCACAAGATATAATACTTTTACATACCTTGTGGATAGTGAATTTTTTTATTATGGATGTTTCCTTGTTGCTAGACATGACAATTCAAAAAAAGGGTAACTGACCCTCGAGCAGCCCCTACCAACCGGTCTCACGGCCAACATGGGGTAGATAAATCACATAACACCATGATAAAAGGAATACGAACACGATTTGAACCCGTGAACTCTACTTTACGTTATGAACACGATTTGAACCCGTGAACTCTACTTTATGTTGCATGTATCCCACTATTGGGCTACCATTGCGGAGACTAGACATGGCTATTCAATTATTCATATTAGACCAATTTGTAACTAACGCCCAATAGTAAACTTCAGGTAATATTGGTTGGTAACAAGAAACAGATCATTAATACGACTAGTAAACGGGACTGCAAGAAACTTAAAGACAAACTAAACCTGCTTTATTTTTAAGACTGTACATGACAGGTTCTTTCACAGCTGGAGCCATCCAATAATTGGGACTTGTTTTAGCATGAGAATAATGATATGGCCATATCATCAAGAATTTAGACCGGCCCAATAAAAAGCAGAATCATTTAACTCGAAAGATAGTTGCCATCATTCTGGCTATAGTAGGATTCATAGGTTGCAACTCTTGGTTTAGATTCAGGTTGTTCTTGTTCTTCCACAAACCCCATTGTCATATTCAAAAAATCTTTCATTTTTGACTCTTTCCACACCTACCAAAACACCAACATTAGATCGTTTATCAAACCACAACTGAGGTTCACTGCACGGTGATACCATATCGTACATGCAGATAAACACATATGAACTAGGCTGTTTTGCACAAATCCAAGATTTGGTCATTTTAAAAAGGCTAGAGGTCGCAATATAATTTCGACCCATTTACTGATAAATCAGAGCTCATATGTTATCTTTAAAGGATCACATTAGAAGGAAACATCAAACATGTCAAACGGGTAGAACTAGAAAAATGGGCTAAAGTTGGCCAAAGTATACTTTATGTATAAAACCTGCTAAATCATTTATTCAAAATACTATATTATTATTCACATTTATGTACTTGCTGTAATTATAATTGACATTAAATTATGTAAGTGGTGTTTGGGGTTGCTTACTCGAGAGTACTTATCTGCGTATTTTACGTGAAAATAAGCATATTAGAAGTTTTATCCAAACACTTAGAACTTGGTATCTCCTTAAATATAAGCTAAATAAGCAATCCCAAACACCCTCTTTTCAAGATTAATATTTGGAACAAAAAGGTTTGTGCCCAATCAGTTTCCACACCCATTGATAACAAAAATAATTACCTCAAAATCCCATTCTCCGTACAAATCGGGGTCCTCACTGTTCACCCAAACATATGTGTAAGCCTGTAAGACCTCAGAGGTATCCTGCAGAACCGATCAACAGAACATGTAAGTGGCCTTTTGCTACCTCTTTGTAAATGAGAAGGGATTCAGGTACATACCAGCAAAGAAACATTAACAAGCTTCTTTTCATACTCATAATCCTCGAATTTGTCCAGAATATCTAATTCCGGGGCCGTAATCCCTAGTAAGACCTGCGGCAAAATGATTGAAAACATCATAAAAGATGGCATCTAAAATAGCATTCAATAATGGACAAATTAGAGAATCCTGTGGACCCAAATCAGTATCTTAAATAAGTTCTTACAGTTATATATATATACAAAGAGGTATTTGCCATCTGAAAAAACGAAACTCTTCAATTTCATGGGATAGAGAAACTGCTTAAGCACAATTAATGAAAATTGTGTTTTTGTTTTTAGATAATGAGATTTAACGCTATGTATGATTTATACAAATTATCATTAATTGCCAATAAGCTTTCATATAGGTAGATTATTGACTTCAGAAACCACCATATGATCACAGAGAGTACATTACATAGATGACGAACATACCCTTCCTGTAATTTTCTTGTTTTCTACGGGTAGAATCGCAGGATAAACACGCCCTTTGATGCTAAACCTATGACTGCATATACAATAGATTGTACATGAGTACAGATTAGAATACAAATGCATCTAAACCAGTTTGGAGTTTGGACTTCAAACTCTCAAAACAACAAGACATGACTACAAGTATAGCCGGATTATCACCATAGGGTTCTAGATACTATCATCGAAATGGCTGTTTATTCCCCAACAGTTAGGTGCAATTTGCAATCTTCATTTTTTTAAGGCGAATATTTATTACCAAAGAAAACCAGCAAGAAGCTAGTAATTACAATGACTTCAAGTGACAGGTACAACAAACACGGCCCTAAAAAATTACAACACGGCCCTACGAACATAACTTTAAATGGAAAATGAACCAACTCCGAATGACATTTAAAACCAATAAGACCCTAAATCCTACAACAATGACGCTCCAACATACTTTTGAAACCTTCAAGACATGATCCTACCACAACATCAACCACATGGAAGATTTACCATCGGAGGAATAAACCTAGTCATCCAAAACCATACAACACCTAACCACTCAAGAGAAATCACTTAATAGAAACATGGAAACGGGTGGAAGCCGACCATGACCTTGACAACTGATACAAAGCACACCGGAATCTCAAACCAAAAGGTTAAGAGATCACTAAATGACATTTGCAATCGTCATTTAGTGATATCTTAACCTTTTCAAACTTCAGTCATCAAATATAACACTCTCTCAAACCCTCAAAACCAGAACTGAAAGCATGTAATTTATGGATCACTCGGGTGAACCAGTAATCTGTAAGCTATAATTCAATGACACCATCAAAGATATTTGCTCACTATTTTGTTCTATAGCTGAATTCCCTTTTGGATAAGGTGATGGGTTTCTTTTATCTCTAACATTTAACGTAGATTAATTTTCTCAGAATATGTGTACATAAAAACGTTCTATCATTCACAGTAGAAGATGGACGGATGAAAGAAATCGTCAATACTCAATAGCTTTTGGAGTATAAATGTGAATAATCAATACTACAAATAATAACGGATCATATGCATATCACATGACATCGGTCAATGTTAGATATATCACTCTAAAAACCGACTAGACTGTGTTACTTCACTAGAACAGAACTAAACCCTGGTACGTTTGAAGTTCAGTGCCACACTGCCTACGTATTTAAGTTATAGGCCATTTTGAATTTCTCGTGAAAGTTAAAAAAAACCAATGCACGCATTCTCGATTAGCATCATAATGAAGTTATCAAGCAAGTTGGATATCTAATTCTGATCGAACTACATCAAGTTCTAACTTAAAAAGTTGGCATTCTATTTAGATATTAAATCGTAACTGTTTTCAATAAGCTAATTCTCCAAAAGGTGAAGATCGGTGGGATCACCCTGGTCCCATGCATCCTACCTGTCCCAGTGACTGTACTTATCAGGAGGTGGCCATTTTCTCCAAAAGCCCCTCGATAATCTGAGCATTTGCGGTGGGGGGATGGTACCAAATAATCTTTAGTGCCATGGAAGAGGTTTGAACCCGGGTCTATTGACCCAAGCCCAAGAGCTCTTACCAATGGACTAAAGCATCATTGGTATAAGCTGTTTTGAATAAGCTAACTGCAACCACGCACTTGGGTGTTTGTTTCGGCTTATGACTTATTTGGTTTTGGGCTTATGTTTTATAAGCTTACTTTTTTGTGGCTTATTTTGAGACTTTATAAGTTTATTGTAACTTAATAAACTTATCTTAAACAAGTTTCAAAACAAGCCGAAAACCAAATAAGCCATAAGCCGAAACAAAGTCACTACTACAATTGCAAGAACCATTAAACCAAAAAATGATATAATGGATTAATTAAAACACAAATAAATGATCAAATAATAAAGAGTAACAAAAAAAAAAATAAACTAACTATCCGTGAAGAGTGGCGGGTGAGTTATTGGGGACACGATGAAGAAGGACACGAACGACGTCGTCTGCTAATAAGCTTCCATACACAAACACGTTGTTATTGTTATTTACTGATACTGTCACTCGATTAGCTGACGTCATTTTGATTTTGATGATAAACTGAAATGTGAAGGAGGTAATGGAATTTGGTTACTGAGAGAGAAATGGTTTCTAGTGTTTGGAACAATTGGTTGTAGTTCATTGGTTGGTTATGTTGTTTTTTTAAAATGAAAGAGTAAATTGCAAAAATACTCCTTGTGGTTTTTAGTCAAATTGAAGGTTTAATCTCTATCTTTAGAGTATATTCCGAACATCGTCCTTGTGGAGGTTTGGCCAAATTTCAGGTTTCGTCTCTAGCTTTTCGAAAGTGCATGCACCGTCTCTGTGAGGAACTTTGGGCTGCAGTTTTCGTCCTTGGGTTGCAGGTTTTGACAAAAGCATTTTAGTCATTTTACTTTGAACAGGGACGAAAGTTTCTTACATGGACGGTGTCTGCACTTTCGAAAGGTTATGAACGAAACCTACAATTTAGGCAAACCACAAGGATGATTTTTGTAATTTAATCTAGTTTTCGTCTCTCCTAGAATAAATGACTGCCTTAGTCAAAATCTGCAACCTGGGAACAGAAAATGCAACCCAAAGTTCTCACAGGGACGATGTCTGCACTTTCGAAAAGTTAAGGACAAAACCTTTAATTTTGCCAAACCATAAGGACGGTTTTTGTAAAAGAATCATTTCATTTCACTTTGAGTAAATTGCAAAAACCGTCCTTATGAAAGTAAAAAAAAAAAAACTTTTACTTTCATAAGGACGGTTTTTGCAATTTACTCAAAGTGAAATGATTCTTTTACATTGGATTGCATCAGCAACCTTATAGTTTCACTGTTTTTACAAGTTGTGTGGCATTTTGTGTCGGGTTTGGATTCGCGGATTAGCATGTCGCCTGTCGGACCCACGTTCAGCCTAAACACGACCGGATGTATAAAAATGGGTTGAACCGAACACAACCCAAAACTGTTTATACCCAACTTAAAAATCGCTTATTTTTGTATTAGTGACAGGAATTGCTACCTCTTAAAGTCCTTTTTGAATATTTTGAAGGTAAAAGCATTGTACTTTGTAAACGTGATGACAGCCCCAACAATACTGGTTTTGTATCAGTTGAAGGTAGTTTTTCGCAAATGATACCGTGAGCTAGAAACTCAGGAGCCAACGTACTTTTGTTTTTTGATTTAACTGGAAAACGATCGAGATAATAGGCGTCAAATTAAATGATACAGTACTTGTTTCTTACTGTATTATGGTTCCTGTCCGATTTCACAGTGTTGTCCAAAATTTACACTCCTGTAACCCCCATTATTCAGATCAAGTATAGGACATTAGTTTTTGGATATTAATCTTGTGCTTGAAAGTTGAGAGTTATAAGTGATAATTATATGATTGTTTTAAAAATATTCACACTTATTTCAAGTAGAAAATTGTCGCGAAACGTCAACTCTTTCATTAAAAATAAGTCGGTGTGACAATTCGTTGTACTAAAACCATCATGAGAAGTTAATAAACTCAAATATCACCTCAAATTCAAATTGTGCATAACTACATATCATCAATAAGTCAGACCATTCTTCACCCAATACAGATTGATCCAACCAGCTGCAAAAGGTTAATCTAGACTGCATTTTATTGATAGTCGACTAGCAAATAAATGCAAATGCTAAAATCGTATTATACATGGACAATCAATGCTAAAATTGTCCTGTGTTTGTTTCATTTGTTTGGTATCAGAAGGTGGGAATAAAGGATTTTCCCCCCACAATTAATGTACACGGTTCTGAAGATTTATTCAGTTGACATGACTGAATTTGAAAAAAGAACAACTCGGGTGGTGAAGGAAACAACATAATACCATGAACACGTCAAATAAATTCAGCAAAATCAGCACACGAGATCGGGTATTCGTCTTCCAATCAATGAGCGTCTTCAGGCACTATCTTTCACCTCGAGATTAGCTTGGGGAATCTATCACATTCTAAGAGAAAGTTCAGTAAAACAAAAAAAGAGCTCTATGTCAATTAAAATATCAGGTGATGACACCTTCGCCCACCTATGTGTATGAACAGGTCAACTTGGGTTATGTTTTATCTCAAACGAGACCAGAAAGAAATTTAGCTAAAAGGGGTATGGGTCAAACTTTCTGAAGTCACCCCCAAAGTCTTTTTTGAATGCATACAACCTCCAAAGTTGTTCAATTTAAATAGTTATATTGCTGTTGTAAGTTGAAACAAAATTACTCTTGTAATAAACCCTCGTTGACCACTAAAAGTTAGTTAAAAAAATTAGCTCAAATAGTAAGGGTTCGGACCCACCCAAAGTGATTCAAAATGTATAAAACCTCCTAATTTTCAAAAGATTATCATTGTGATGAAATATAGTAATTTTAATCTTATTTCAAGCATAAAATATGTACATTTGAGGAAAAGAAAAAGATATGTGTACGTGGGTTAGCCGACACAATCCTATCCATATTGAGCTAAACCCGCTACCCAACCTGCCAAATTTACTATATAACTTTACATATGGCTAAATACACAACAGTATGACTCTAGTTTATTCTTAAAGATGAAGGATAATCAGAACATAAATGTGTCTAGATGAATAATTTCAATATGCGCATTCATCTGGAACAGAGTTTTAAGATATATATGTAAATGCATGATGCATACAAGTGAGATTTTCCTTACCTAATTATCGTAGAAGCGGGTGGGACGTCTTCGAGAACTGTTACATAAAACAAAAGAGACTAAACAATGAGGATCATGTATATGTGACAACAGATAACCAAAACATTAACATTATGCGTCTGAGTTCTGCACATATTTTTTCCTTTAACATATTCTCCAGTTCACATATCTTTTAAGGACATTTCCCTTCCAATTTAAATGTCACCAAGTCATCAATGTATATAAAGAAAAAGAAAAAAAAACTTGGTTCATATCGTCCCTTGCGTACGTGCTAAACAATAGTTTAAGTCTTATACTCTTATTCAAGAATATCATATGACCATATCACTATCTTAATAACTGATCTTAATAACTAGATGTCTCAGTTTAACCCATATATCTATGTATGGTCCAGTTTAGGCTACGGTTTATCACAAACAGGTCAAGTGTGTCGGTCAACAAAAGAATTGGCTTAACAAGAAACGGGTCAAAAGTTGCCTAAAGTGTATACCCATAGCATCAAACCTCCTAAATCGGTATACAAAAACTTTGACGGGCAAGAAATTGTTTGCACGTCGATTCAAATTTAGTTGTTTTGACCCGGACTAAAAAGGGTTTTGTCCTAAATTTGTTATCCAACCCCAACCATGTTGCCACCTCTACTAATTATGTATACACGAGCAATGTTGCAAAACTCGCTAGGCGCTAGTCGGGCGGTCGACCACCTTCGAGGCGGAATTCGCCTAGGCGCTGCCTAGGCGGATTGGAATTTTATATAAATAAATATTATAGGTAATATGTATAACAGAACAAAATACTTCTAATTTCAAATAGTTCAAAGTTCACATAGTTTGAAGTTGCAAAATAGACAAATAAACATAACAATTCAAGTACTTAAAACTTTAAACGCTAACATATTACTTCAAATACTTCAAACATAAATATTAAATTGATGCTTGATTCTCATCTTGTCCATGTTGTTCAAATCAGTGAGAATTAGGTTCGAATTTCATATGAAAAACCCATGACTTTGTGTTTACAATCCCTGGTTTTTCTTTTGTGTTGAGATGTTATGATAAATTAAGTATGGGTCGGGTATATTGAAAAGAAAACCCCTAATTTTTAGTTAAAAAATACCTTTCAAAAAAAATAAAATAAAAAAATTGACTTTTGTTGACTTTGTTGACCGACTTGGCCGCCTAGCCCCGCCTAGGCGGATGTTTGACTGCCTTTTGACTTTTCCGCCTAGTTTGGCCGATTTGCCATAAATCGAGGCGGTGTATGCCCGCCTAGGCGGCCGCCTAGCCCGGTTTGTTCATATACATAGACCACCAACAGAAAAATTAAGACCTCGAACACCAAAAAGATCAGCAAAGCTACTGATGAAAGAAGAATGATACATAATTACCAAAACAGCGTTTCAAAACAAACCCAGGACATGTCATTTTAACACAAAGGGACAAATTATATTCACAATCCGAACTGACAATGGTGGTTTGGGCTTTGCTTTATCTCAAGTAAAAACTAAAAATGTTTTGTCTAACCCAACTAGACCTAGCCCATTTCAACCAGCTCTAACAAAACGACCTGTTTCAACCGAAACCAAATCTGCCCATCAAGCCACCTCTAAAGAAAAACTTGCTATATAAACATTCAAAAAACACAAGAAAAGGTTGCTCACCTGCGATGACCTGTTCGACCCCTAGCTAGTCTACTATTAGTCACAAATTCATCCACCTCTTCGGCTCTATAGTCTGGAAATTCTGCTGATACAACAGAACCTTCATCAGAATTGGAAGTATCATAACTCAATCTACGACTTTCTCTCCTTGCTGCACTGATTCTTTGCCTTCTTCTATTTCTAGAATTCCTAAAGTTATCAAACACTTGGTACAAGATACAAGAGGTCCACCAATTTCCATCATCACCCGGAAAGTCTTCATATTCATCTCCAGAGTCGTTCATTCCATATTCTATAACATAGTCTCCCAAAACCACCCCATGCGGAACTTCTGAATGTATAGTGCTCAAAACGTCAATGATCTCAGAAGATTGCTGAAAATTTTCCCAATCGAGTTGTCTTGCAGGATCAATTTTCGATGGGCATGCATGAGGATGCTCCACCTCGGCATGTTCCCGAAGCTCCAAATAGGTTCCTGAGAAAGTGCATTTCTCTTCTTCACAGCAACGTTTTTTCTCATCCAATTTAGCTCGAGCCTCATTGACAACAACCCAACCAGTAACATCACCTCTACAGAGAGGGCATAACGGCTTGCTAGTGTCCTCTTCCTTTACGGTTGAGTTAGGAACAGATGTTGTGTCGGTAGTGACAGGTGATTTTGACCCAGGAGACATTCCATTTGCAGCTTGGAAACGGTCCAAACAATTAGAGTGCAAATGACCAGTGTCGCACACAAAGGGTCGACATCCTTTATTGTAAGCAGAGCATTGTAGAAGAACACAATTGTGCGGGAAGGACAGACATATAGGACACGTGACATCTTCCCATTTAATATCAAGCTGAAAACCCTCCATAAGATGTGTCAAACTGAAGCTAAATAGCGGATCTTCTATGAAAATGTGCTCATAAACATGAAGAATCGAAAAGCATGTGATGTTTGATTACTCCTCCTTAACTGAATAAATTTATTATTGGATAGACTAACCGGTGCTAAACGATGACAAAAGACCACAGCCCATACGGCAGGCGGCAGCCACCACCTAGAAAGCACCTGAACTTATAGAGCACACACAGGTACCTGGTGAAAGAACAATAATTCACTTAATTAGATCAAGTTTAGTAGCCAGGAACTAACGAGACGAGAGCAAAGAACAAATATTCAGTACTACGCTACTACTTTGGTGTTGCTAACTACAAGTGGTTACCATGGATGCTTCTAATCCAAATTTGGTAGTCAATGAACTTATGATGATTTTTTATTTCATTACTTTCTGAGCAGCCGAGCTTTTGTATTGTGTCTAAAATTCCAAGAGAATTTATGTTATATGTTATCATTATTAGCTTCACTAAACAGGGTATTATGGTAACCACCTGATTAGCCCGTCAAACCGTTTTTCACATTATAATCACTACAGAACCACATAGTTATTTATAGAGCGTTCCTACACTACATATATTGATGACATAATGCAGTTCCTCTATATCAGAACTGCTTATTAGTCTCTAATTACTTATCTCCATAAAAAAAATCTAAATATAGAAGACAACTTAGGTGTCATTTGTTTTTTCAGAGCTTTTACCTCTTCATCTGCAAACCATGTCTGCAGAAGAAGAGTACATTTAAGCACTTTATTTGCAAGAAGAAGACCGTTTGTTTTTTGTGCTATTGAAGTACTTCTTTCATTTTTCTTCTTTTTTTTGAAAGAAGTGGAAAAAAGAAGTGATTGAAAGAAGTGGAAAAAAGAGGAAATTTATGTCTGCATAGTAGAAGAGGAAAGAAGTGATTTTACCCTCTTATGTCTGAAAAAAAACAAACGGTCTTCAAGTAAATTGTCTGCGCGCCTGCAGACATAAGAGGAAAAAAGAGCTTCTTTGAATAAACAAACAAGGCCGTGTTGATCTACATATAATCACTTTGCACATCTCTTGACAACATGATCCATAAGTTGAGATTTAGACTGCATAATTTCATGTGAGGAATTTAGTTTAGACGAGCCACATGATAATGAAGAAATTTTTAATTTGCAAGTAAGAAAGGGAAGCTCAAATTATCCTTCATCTTATATGGCCAGGATCAGCACTCGGCACCAAAAACAGCTATTATGCTTCATATTGTATAAGCTAGCATGGATATCCAAAAAAAGTAGCGTTAGAAATGAGACGATGTAGTTCGTATTTCAGTGGCTTCCTTGTTCCACCTTTTTCAAGCCTTAGTCTAACTCTATCCCGATAATCCGACTTCAAAAACTTGTTATAACTAATTTATAAACTTCCTTCACCTTTTCGGAAGTGTTCCAAATCCATCACCTTAATTTGTATCGTATCAGGGTGGCTTTAACTCTAGAACCTACCACTCACCCAGATCCCACTCGAGTCCCTCGGAAATCATCTCATTCATACTTATCCCTTCCACAACTAAAACGTTGACCAAAAAAAGGCATACCAGCTAATCACAGAACTCAACGCAATCCAAGGGGTTGTTAGGGATTGCTTATTACAACTACTCATATGCTTATTGCATTCTAGTGAAAATTTTATAGAGTATCTAGAATTGCTTATTCAAACTGCGTAAAAAAACAACGCGGATAAAGGGTTTCCATTTATTTAGGGCTAAAGGCATCATAATGTATCATACTTGTCACTTGCACCTTTTATATGTATCGAACAATTTTTTTTTGCTATTCTATGTACTAAACCTGATTTTATTGTATTTTTTGTATACCTTATGACAACTATGATACATATAGTAGCAAAAAAATGAGGGGCAAAGTACACAAAAAATAAAATAAAATCAAGTTTAGTACATAGAAAAGCGGAAAAAATTGTTGGATACATATAAAAGGTGCGAGTGACAAGTATAATACATTACGGTGCCATTAGCCCATTTATTTACCCAAAACACGCCTTAACTCGTAATCTAACAAACTATCTCATATCTTAATTATTTCCCCAAACCAAGTAACCAACTAAATCATACATATAACAATTAAATCAAACAAATTAACAAAAAAACAAGCAAATCAACTCAATTAATGAATAGAAACTAAATTAAGAGATGAAATCAACCTTGATTGTAAGTGATTGTTGAAAAAAAAATAAAAAATAGGTGCGTTGAATTTGTGCAAGTGGTGGTTTAGAGATTCGATCGGAAGTAATTAATAAGAAGTCTACGGGTTGAGAAATGAAATGGAAATGAAATGTGAAATGCGATGAGGGGTCTCAGACCACGACACGCTATGTCCCCCTCTCTTTACTTTACTACAAGTACTTTTTTATATTTTTATATACTCCCTCCGTCTCAAAATTATTGTCAGGAGACAAGAAACACACAATTTAATAAAAGTGGGACCACTTTAATTTCTAACCATTCAAAAGAAATCTTTCCCCACAAAGTTCCCTAGTTTTTACTATAAAAGGAAAATGGACAATTAATTTGAGACATCCAAAAAAGGAAATGTGGACTATTATTTTGAGACGGAGGGAGTATATTTTTTCCTTTCTTGTTTTTTTGTTGTTTTATTACTTTTATCTTCTAGAGAGGCCGTACCCGCGTTCTGGGCGGGTACATTGAAATAAATTTTTCAGATTAATAATATATTTTAGTTTATTATTAAGAATTTTTTTTAGCCCGTGCCCGTTCGGGCTCGAGCCCGTCCGGCTGGCTTTTGTGCTATTTCAACATTTTGCTGTTGCCTTTCGAACTTTAATATTTATATAATGTGCTTTATTATTTGTATTAGTGACATTTAATGCAGGGTACCCGCACGTTGCGTAGACAGGTACCCTGAAATAAATTTTTCAAGTGAATCATGTATTTTACTTTATTATGTTCTTTTTGACAATAAATTTACGGATTTCAAGATTTTCGTTTAGCCCGTGCCCGTTCGGCCTGGAGCCGGTTTGGCCTGCGCCTGTTCGGGCTCAAGCCCATTTGGGTTGTTGTCCGTTCGGGCTTGAATATTATTTGTATTAGTGACATTTAATGTAGGAATTGTGTTTAATTTAGTTGTACAATATGCTTGATAATTTGTATTTATTATGTTAGAGGTGTTTTAATAACTGTATTAATTATATTTATTGATCAATTAATTATTATTTTTTTGAACATCGAAATATATTAAAAGAAGCAGAAGCCAAAACACTACAAAGCATCACTCCTCGCATTAATGTGGTTCTATTTTTTTTTAATTAATTGACTATATTAAATAGCATTAATGTGGTGTTTGTTTGTTTTTTTAAATATGTGCATTAAAGTGGTGTACGCTATGTTTCTTGTCTTGTACGTCTGAAAATTATATGCATTAGAGTGTTATACATTATGTTTCTTTTCTTAATTATATGAATTACTAATTATAGTAACATGTGTAGGCTTATATTTTTAAGACTTCCTTTTATAGGAAGTCATAAATACATTATTATGTAGTATAGATTAGGACAATGTTTCTTTTTTTAAATTTTTTTTTAGCTTGCATCAATTATTTTATTTCTACTTTAAGAATCCATAAAAGGCCCTTACCCAGTGACGGAGCTTGACCAAGTTTATTGGAAGGGCCAAAATACAATTGTTTCATTTTGGAGGGGTCAAACATTAATAATGTGCTAATAAGTAACATACAATGAAAAGTACTAGCCATTTTCCATCCCACAAGAATTAGTTTCGGTAACTTTTTTGGTCCAGTGAGGCACCAACTGGTGTGAGCAAGAGCCGAGACTCGAACCCTTAATCTTCTATCCACAAAATCTCTCCATTGAGCCCATAGGTACCATAACTTAGCGTGTACCTGTGCATATCGACAAATTTTTATAGTTGCAAATAGTTATAGCTGAGATTTATGGTTAAATGTTCTGTGTACCGTTTAACAATTCACGTTGACAAGTTTTCATCATCCGCGAGTACAACAATATCATACCAATTCTATTTTAGTAAATTGGGGATTGAAATATGGATCGAAATTAAGAACGGATTGAGATGAATTTGTAAAAAAAATAAAAACGAGTAATTTTAGAAACACTATAAATTTTAGAAACCAAAAGTATTTTTAAAGCAACTATTTTTAAAAATGTTTTTATGTGTGAAAGTAAACAAACGATTAAAATTTAAGTTTTGAATAAGTATTTTGAGAACTACTTTTGTTTAAACATCAAGGCGCGTTTATAACGAGTTGCATTTAGAGCATCTGCAATGGCAAAAACAAGAATAGCTTTTCACTATTAGAACAAGTCATTTGAAAGGCTTTTTTTCCATTGCAAGAAAAACTTTTTGAAAAGCTTTTTAGAAAGACTTGGTATACTCCAAGTCTTTCTTCAAAGTGAGATGTGTTAAATGTGGTATGCATTAACGACATTAAATGCAAAAGAAGAATGCTACATTCACTCACAAAAATTCACACAAATCACCCACACGCTGAGGTGTCACCCACTGATTAGTGGATTTTATTATAGTTTCTCTCTCTTCTCTCTCATTCCACCTCTCTCTTCTCTCTCATTCCACCAATCAATGGACGACACCTCAGCGTGTAGGTGATTTGTGTGGATTTTGTTAATGGATGTAGCATCACTCAATGCAAAAAGACATTTGTGTGTTTAACCATTGTGGATGCTCTTAACTTTCTAATACGTCATCTAATACTTTAAGCTTTCTCGATGTAAAAAAATGTGGACAATCCAATATATGATGATACATACTGAACAATATAAATTTTAGAAAAAATTACATGTTTGGTCACTGTGGTTTGCTCATGTTACAAGTTTAGTCACTAAGTCGTTTTAATTACACCAGAGATACCTATTTTTGAAACCTTGCACTCATTTAGTCCCTATTTTGGATGGGCGTTAGTGCATCCGTTAAGTGTTTTCTTGTTGTCGGTCCTTCGTTAAAAAAATTTTGCAGATTAGTCCTTATTTTTAAAATATAGTTTTCCCATTTAGTCCCTCCGTTAATAATAGTTATCGCGGTTTTTACGTTTTTGTCGTTTTATCCGTTTTCGTTCGTTTTATCCGTTTTCCCCTTTTTTGTTTTTTTCAGTTTTTACTTTTTATCCCTTTTAGATCGTTTTTATATGTTTTCGTGGTTTTTGCGTTTGTCCGTTTTTATCCGTCTTTGTCTGTTGTTTATTCGTTTTCGCCCGTTTTTTTTACGTTTTTATCCGTTTTGTAGCCGGTTTTATGCGTTTTGTCGTTTTCGTTTTAGCCCGTTGTTTTCACGTTTTTATCCGTTTAAGTTCGTTTGTTTGTTTATCGGTTTGGCATGTTTTTTTTCGTTTTTGTCAGTTTTTATCCGTTTTCATTCATGTTTTTCCGTTTTCATCCATTTTTTTAATTTTTTTTATCCTTTTTCGATCGTTTTTTATACGTTTTCGCCCTTTTTTACGTTTTACATCCACTTTTAACGTTTTACTTTTTACGTTTTTATGCACGTAAAGGTAAGCGCGATATGAAAACAAACCAGGTAGCGGAAAAAAAATGACAAAAACGTAAAAAAACTGGCGAAACCGAATAAACAACAAACGAAAACGGATAAAAGACAAAAAGCGTAAACAACCTGGCGACCAAAAGCGTAAAAACTGAACGCAAAAAACAACGAACAACGGATAAAAAGCGACAACGTAAAACAACGGCAGCGGAAAAAAAAAGACAAAAGCGTAAAACCGGCGAATAAACAACGAAAACGGATAAAACGGACAAAAACGTAAAACGGGCAAAAACGTAAAAAGCGGACAAGCGGATAAAACGTAAAAATGGTCAGCGGATAAAAAGCGGAAAAACGGACAGCGTAAAAAACGGACGAAAAATAAAACGTAAAAACGGGCAAAAACGAAAAAATGGGAAACGGATAAAAGCGAAAAAACGAATAAAAAGGGCAAAAGCGTAAAAATCGGGCAATAACTATATTAACGGAGGGACTCTTTGGGAAAACTAAATTTTAAAAAATAAGGACTAACGGTGCAAAATTTATTAACGAATGACTAACAACGCAAAACACTTAACGGACTGCACTAACGCTCATCCAAAATAGGGACTAAATGAGTGCAAGATTTCAAAAATAGGTATCTCTAGTGTAATTAAAACAACTTAGGGACTAAACTTGAAATATGAGCAAACCACAGGGACCAAACGTGTAATTTTTTCTAAATTTTATAGCAAACGGCCATGGTTTGTAAATATTGTTTTATGTTAACGGAATTAATATTATATGATAACGAGCGGGGGCACCCGCGCGTTGCGACGGGGGTGTTGTGTTTAATCTAAGTCGATTTTTTTTTTTTTTTTTTGTTATTAAGGACGAAATTTGCAAAAGGTCGATAACGGGGGACTAACGGTACGATTTGAAGCTAATTTGAGGGACTAAAAGTGTAAATTGCGGATGAAAAGTGCACGCACTATTCCAAACTATATGTGCACTGTAGCAAACACTTTTTGGTGTTTTGTTACGCATACTTATGCTTGATGATATTTTCGTTTATAGTCCACTGGCGGCGGGTTGTTGCAAAGTTAGTCCTTAGGGACTAACGGTGAAAAAAAAAGTTAACCTCAGGGGTTGTTTTTGCTTAATATTTGCACAGAAATAGCCCCTGAAGTTATTGTTACGTTGCAAATTTAATCCACGATTGTTAGGTAACGGACGTTAAGGACTAACTTTGCAATTGATCAGTAACCTAAGAGGCTAAAAGGGGCTAAACTGAAAATTGAGTATCCACTGTAGCTACAGTGCCCAGCAATGGGTTTTAGTATATATATATATATATAATAAGCACGTTTGTGCATGTAAGCAATTTAGGGAGTCGTGTTTTGAAGCTAGTGGGAATGTGGTAGGTGATCATTGTGTGCACTTTAAATATTAGAGGAGAGGATGCCGTGTTTGACTATTTGTGGAGTATCTTGTTAGGGTCGGTTATATAATATGTGAAAAACTTAAAATTATTGTTAAGGTGTTTTCTTATTTTTGGTGGTGTGAATTGACTCTTGGATATGAAAAGTTAATTGAAGTAGCAGGGTATTCGCGCGTTGCGGCGACGGGTACTTTGAAATAAAAATTTTCGGGTAAATCATGTATTTTAGTTTATTATTCTCTTTTTGATAATAAATTTATGGATATCAAGAGTTTCATGTGACGTATTTTAACTCCATAACTAAGGAATTTATTTCGTCTTTTGGGGTCTTTTTAAAGCGATTCGTATAACATGAGCCCGTTTGCTACATGTTCGTTTAGCCCATGCACGTCTGGCCCGTGCCCGTTAGAGCTCGAGCCCATTTGGCTCGTGCCCGTTTGACCCGTGCCCGTTCGGGCTCGAGCCCATTTGGCCCATTGCGCGTTCGGGTTTGGATATTGGTATAATGTGCTTTATTATTTGTATTAGTGACATTTAATGCAGGAATTGTGTTTAAATTGGTTGTACAATATGCTAGATAATTTGTATTTTTTATGTAAGGGGTGTTTTAATAATTGCATTAATTGTATTTATTGAACAGTTAATTAATTGACTATATTAAATATTTTGACTACATTAATAGCATTAAAGGCTATTAATGTGGTGTTTTGTCTTTTTAATATGTGCATTGATGAGTGTGTAAATACTCATCATTTTTGTACAAAATAAACTGCAAAATCATCTGAAAACATTCAGAAACACATCAAAATGATCAAAATATCACAAATCAGTGTTTTATGTGTTTTAAATGCAAAAATATCAAAATCAGATGAAAAACATATCAAATTTGCAAAAATTGCAGTTTTAGTCCCCCAAGTTTCAAAAGTTGTCAAAAACAGTCCCTGAGCACAAAATTTCAAAAGAAAAGTCACCAAAGGTCTTTTTAAAATCATAAATTGTCATATTTAGTCCTTCGGTGGAAAATCTAAAAGTTTTGAGAAAATTACATTTTAGTCCCTGAAAATCCAAAATGTTCAAAATTAATCCTTGGGAATTTCAAAATGTTAAAAATTAACCCTTGGATTATTCAAGTTGGCAAAACCAACCTTTTTACTACTCTTCATAAAGTTACATGTTTGGTCCTTGGGAATTGGGGCTTTACACATTTGGTCCTTTGGTTTTGAGATATTACACATATGGTCCTTGTTTTATTAATCCTAAACTAACCAAACCGGACCCTAATATAACCCAAGCCCAAACACAACCCACGCCCAAATCCTTTACCCGGTCCTCAACCCGACACCAACCCAACCCAAATATTTAAACAATAAACAAACCCGCCCCCCAGTTGTCTTCCCCGACAACTCTGTCTGCTACCACCTCCAGCCTACCAACCCACCCTACACCACCAATTGTCCCCCCCCCCCTCCTCACCAACCTCACCAATGCATTTAATGCATCCTTTTCTATCCCTAATATCCAAACCCGATTTTCCCAAAACAAGATTAATGGCGGGATGAGTTTTAGCCAATCTATGGCTCACATTGATCTTTGGGATTTGATCAGAGGAGTGAGAAAGAGACTTTTGAGCATATAAGAAGCCAAAGAGAAGCAAGTTTGAGAGATAGTTTTAGTTTTCTTAAAATTGTATGTCGTTTTAATAAGTCTTATGTCCTAATTAGTTTCTGATTTGTATCTTTAAGTTATTTTGTACTCAAGATAATCATTTAAGTGTATTGCAACTTAATTTCAGTATCAATTCAAGTTTTAAGTTCAATTTCCAAATTTTTATGTACTGTTGAAATTTTTAATCTCAAAATCATTGTCAAATCTTTTAGCAGTGTAGTTTTAAGCTTAAACAAGTTCCATTAAACTGTCAAAGCTCTGATATAAGCTTATTTGCACAATTCATGCAACTTTGGCAACTGGTCAACAAAAGTCAACATAAGAGCATAATGGGTAGATTGGAATGGGTTGATTCAAAGCTGGAAATGGGTTGACATGGAACCAGTGGGTTGAATAAATTAGGGTAGTGTTCTTGGTTTCATGTGTGGCAGGCCATAGTGGCCATTGGACAATTTGTAAGCAATTTTCAAGTTTTATGCATAATCAGTTTTTGTAGTGTTAATCTGCTCAAATCTGTCTTAATAGTAGTGTTTAGGGTATTTAAATTTAATTTGATCATAATTATAAGTTGGTTCTGAGTTTGGATCTGTTTTGATTGCAAAAACAGTTGCATTAAGAGTGTTTGGCATTGCTAAAACAAGCTGTCTCGGTGTGGCAGAGTCTACCTCTGTTGTTTCATGCTTATTAAGTTTATTTGAGCTCATATTGGTCATAGTTTAGTTCTTGAGACACTGAAAGTCATACATAATTTAAATCTGTCTCACTTTATTATCTTTGTGGATCATAGAAGTGCAAACACGGAATTGAGTTTAAAAGTTCTAAACAAAGCTTGCTTCATTCTCATTTCATCAAAATACATCAACATTAGTCATTAAATTGGATCAAAAATCCATAAAAGTCAACTTGTGTGTCTGTTTCAAAAAGTCAAAATGAGTCAAAACTTGGGTTGAGCAGATGTTCGCGGCATCTGCGAGGTGTCATCAAAGCTATTCAGGTCTGGTTTTGGAATACAAGTAGTCCTTTAGGTGGTCTTTAAGACCTAGTATCTGTTTTAAGCTCAAGCCCTCTGGTTGAGCTTGTGCAAAAGCTCAAAGTGAGTCTCTGTTGCCTGCTCCACTCTCGGTATTAACGAGTGGTTTTCTCGATTCTTGTGCAACTTTTGAGTTCATAAAAGCTTTGTAAGGTCTAATATTTTGGTTATCAGTAGTCACTTAGGTCTAGTTTAGGTATCAACAATTGGATTCTAGTTTGTAGCTTATTTGGGTGCTTATTCTTTGTCTGCAAGTAGGCACAATTTCTTTGTTTAGTGCTTGGATCAAAATCATCAATTTGTGTTCTATTGCTATTCAGTAGTTATAGCTTGTGGATTTCTGTTTCATTTGGTCATATTTAGTGTAGCATAGTTCCTGTTTTCAGTTGGTAGCTTAATTTACCCATTTGCTTATCAAGTGCTTATTTTGATAAGCACTTGATTGATCAGTTTCATTATCTTCCACATAACATACTTTTTTTCCATTTTCATAGCTTCTTAATATTATTTTAGAGTTTCCCTGAATTTTTCAGATTTTTATAAGCTGTTTTGCTATTTTTCTTGATTTTAAGTAGTTTTTAAGCATTTTTAATTACCCTTTAATACAAAAATTGAGAAAGGTTCAAAAAATAAGTTTTCATTTTTCTTAGGCTTAGATAAATATAAAAAGTATAAAAAGTAATTTTCCATATTTTTCATAGTTCATTTGGTAATTTTTAGTGATTTAATTAGTTTTTAATAGTTTAAAATTCATAGAAAATAGATAAATAGTCATAAAAATACAAAAATAGTTTTGAAAAGTCTATTTTGATATTTTAGACTTTTCCAAGTCTTAATTTTATTTTTCTAGCTTAATCTCCTATTTTCTTGTATTTTAGGTAATTAATTAATAGTTAAAAATAGTTTTTAATTAAATAATTAGTCTTAAAAATAATTTTATTTTTCTATAAATTTTCTTTTATCATTAGGATTGTAAAAACATCATTTTCATATTTTTAGGGTTAATATTGCTTTAGTTTCACGTTTTTAGTTGTGCGTCGCGTAGATTTTAATTTCAGTTTCGTAAAAACATAAAAACAAAAACATCATCTTAATTTTAGTGATAGCGTTTATTTAATAGGTTTTATCTTTTTAATTTCCTCTCATTTGCATTTTAGCCTTTGTATTTGTTTGATATTTCTGTAGTTATAATAATCAATTCATAATCTCTTTTTCGTTCAAACTTCTCGATCACTACTCGTTGATTGATCCATTGCATAGCTCATTTGGGACATAACGACCCGGGGAGACCCTATACTCCTCTGATCTTCATTGATTTCGTGCTTGAGCAGTTTTAAGCTGGTTACGGTCCGCCATTCACAAGTGGCGGGCTTGTGTGATTTAGCTTGACTGTTTGGCACGCATCATGCATTAAAGTGGTGTACATTATGCTTCATGTCTTGTAAGTCTGAAAATTAAGAGTGAGAATGTGCATTAAAGTAGTGTACATTCTGCTTCTTTTCTTGTACGTTTTAAAATTAAGAGTGAGGTGCCTTCGTTTATTATATTTAGTATAGATATGTTGTTTTGAGGCATTTTATTTTGCATACTCAAAAATCCATGCATACTATGGGATAAATCCCCACCTTCCATATAGTTTGATCTAATGGTGGGATTAACCTAAGATTTAATATGTCTAAACCTAAGTCCATGTTTTTTTCTTATCTTTTTCTTGCCTTTTTATCTTTCTTATTTATTTTCTCATTATTTGTAATTTTTTAATCACTTTTTTTAATTTCATGTTTTTTTGTGTTTTTTGTGTTTTTTTTTTTTTCTTTCGTTTTCGTTTTCGTCAGTTTTCATACGTTTTGTCGGTTTTTTCGCTTTTTATCGTTTTCGTGTTTTCATACGTTTTCGATGCGTTTCCATACGTTTTCGATGCTTTTTCGTTTTGGTCGTTTTCTTACGTTTTCGTCCGTTTCATTCGTTTTCGTCCGTTTTATTACGTTTTACGTTCGGTCTTATTCACGTTTTCGTGTTTTCATACGTTTTTAGTCCGTTTACATACGTTTTTGCTGTTTCATACGTTTTAGTCCGTTTTCATCTGTTTTCTTACGTTTTAGATCGTTTTCTTACATTTTGACCGTTTTCATACGTTTTTATGCGCTTTTTGTCCGTTTTCATCGTTTTCTTCGTTTTCTCCTGTTTTCTTACATTTTCTTCCGTTTTCCTATGTTTTCGTCCGTTTTCTTACGTTTTCGTCCGTTTTTGTCCGTTTTCATACATGTTAAATCGTTTCTTACGTTTTCGTCCGTTTTAATACGTATTCGTCTGTTTTCTTACGGTTTTGTTCATTTTCTTACATTTTCATCGTTTTTCATAGGTTTATATACGCTTTCGTTCGTTTTTTACGTTTTAGTATTTTAGAAGCGCTTTAAATTACTTTTTAGACGTTTTCGTCCCATTTCATCGTTTTATACGTTTAGATCCGTTGTCGACGCTTTTTCCGTTTTATATGCTTTTCATTGTTTTTATACGTCTGTTCGATTTCATACGTTTTCATTCATTTTTTGCAGTTTTTATACGTTTTCGTCTATTTTCATATATTTTCAAGCTTATTATTAAACTTTATTATATTACATGTCTAATATCAATTGTGATATTTTATAATAAAAAAGTTAATGTCAAATATCACTTGTGATATTTCATAAACAAACAAGTATGTTTTTTAACCTTTAATATCACCAGATATTTCATTTATCGTATATTTTATATATTATCACCTATGTGTTTTCTAATATTTTTATAATTTCCAGTTACAAGATAGTTTTTGTGCCTTTCATTGCAATTGACAAGCGCATATTTTGTTAATGCAATCAATGTATTATACTCTTAGTAGAAATAAAAGGGTTAAAGTCTCTTTAGGTGAATTCTTATTTTGTTCAAAAAATGTTAATTTAATGCAACACTTGTTTGATTTTGAGGATATGTCAAGTCTCTATTTTCATAGTTTGCTTCCTTTTTATTCATTTTGATATTTTTTAAGTGACACTTATTTATCTCTTGTGATATAACCTTTGTAGAAATATGAAGAGTATTACACTATTAATCATATATGTGTTATCAGTTGTGATACTCAACTAATAATGTGAAATATTAAATTCATACCAAATGTGATAAGAATTTAGTATTTTACCAAGTATATATGAAAGAAATGATAATAAACATCACTTATTATATTATTGTGATGATTACGTTCATTTTTATTTGTGTTTTTGAAAATATTTAGGAAGATTTTTGTGTTTTATTATAATATGAAATATTAGAAAATGTGTTTAACTGAAAACAAAAGATGTTATGAAACTTTTGTTAAACTTGTGGTGGATTTTTCTATTTAATGGAGACATTGTGCATGTTTAGATAGGTTTTTGCGAATTTAAAAATATCTATGGTTGAATCAGCAAACTAAAGAAGTTATGGTTGAAGAAAGCATACATCTTTATAAACAAATTGAGTAAGCTCAAACACCTGTGATATCACAGGTGATATCACATGATATCACAGGTGATATCATTGGTGATATCACAAGTGATATAAACTATGATATCACACATGCTATCACCGTTAATATCACATGATATCACAGGAGATATCACCGGTGTTATCACACATGATATCACGTGTGATATCACAAGTGAGGTGATATCACCTTTGATATCACAAGTGTTTGAGCTTCCTTAATTTATTTATAAAGATGTGTGCTATCCTCAACCATAGCTTATTAGTTTCGATTCAACATATATTTAAATCGCTATAAAACCTATAAAACATGCACAATATATCCAAATAGAAAAATCCACACAGTCTTTAAAAAATATCATAACATCTCTAGTTTTCAGTTGAACAACTTTTCTAATATTTCATAATATCATAAAACACAAAAATCCTCCTAAATATTTTCAAAAACACAACCATCAAATTCTTAGTTGAGTATCACAACTGATAACACATACATGATGAAGAATGTAATACTTTTCATCTTCCTTACAGTGTTATAGCACAAAAGATAAATAAGTGTCACTTACAAATATCAAAATGAAACCGTCGAAACGGACAAAAGCGTATAAAATGAATGAAAACGGACAAAAGCGTCGAAATAAGCGTATAAAATAGACAAAAACGAATAAAACGGAAGAAAACGTATGAAAACGGACGGCGTATAAAACGAGAAAATGTCAAAAGGCAGCGTCAAAAAATGGATGAAAATAAAAAAGCGGATGACAACATGAAAACGTCTGAAAATTGACGAAAACGTATAAACGGGGCGAAATACATGGCGATGAAAATACGGAGACAAAAACGTCTAAAACGGGCGAAAATACATGAAAACCTAAAAAGCGTGGCATTATGAAATGGTTGAAAATGGCCGCGTAAGAAAACGGCGAAACAGCGTATGAAGGCGTAAACACGTCTAAAAGTATGATAAATGGACGAAGCGAAAGCGGGGAAAGCGAATGAAAACAAAGCAACGTAAGAAAATGGACAGCGAAAAACAAGCGAACACGTATGAAAACGGACGTAAGCGGCGGCGTAAGAAAACATATGGCGTATGAAAGCAGGCAAACGTTTATAAACGGGCCAACGTCTAAAAGCAGGCGAAAATGTCTAAAACGGCGAAACGTATGAAAACGGAAAAAAGCGTCTAAACATATGCAACGTATATAAACGTGTAGCGATATAAAAGCGTGCAGCGTGTCGAAAAGGGCGGAACGTTAGAAAGCGGATGTAGCGTGCAGCGGATAAAAGCAGAGGCAGCGTAAAAATGGCGAAAACATATGAACGAACTAAAACGTATAAAAAGCGAGCGAAAAAGTATGAATACAGATGGCGTATGGCGGAAAAAAAAACTATAATAAAAAAAGCGTGAATTTAAAATTAAAAAAATAATGAAAACGTGAACAAAAAGCGTCAATTCCAAAAAAGACATGAATTTAAAATAGTAACGTGAATTCCAAAAAAAACAAAAAAAAAACCATCAACAAAAAATTAAGATAGTAACGTGAATTCAAAAAAAAGAAAGAAAAAAAAAAGTTAATTAATAAGAGTAACAAAAAGACAAAGAAAAAGGATAAAAAGACATGGACTTAGGTTTTCATATTAAATCTTAGGTTTATCCCTTCCATTATATCAAAATAGATGGATGGTGAGGATTTGTCCCTTGGTAAGCACCAAAATAAGAGTAAGCATTTGAAAATGATATATCATTGATTGTAATGGTTAAGAAATTTGAAGATGTATAATTTTAAGGAGATGATTTGTACACTCCTAAAAATGATTTGTACACTCAAATTAGTTGTGTTTGAACAGTTATACCCTTATAGTCATACTTATATTTTCATCACTGTAAGGGTATAAATGTCTAAACACAAATAATTTGAATGTGCAAATCATTTTTAAGAGTGTACAAATCAACTCCCATAATTTTATCACTAGTTTGACTATTTGTTGGGATGGTTGTATAACTTTTTAAAATGCTTGTATAAAAGACTTGTGCATTTCAATGGTTTATAAAGTCTTTATATCACTTGTATGGTCGATAGAAAAACTAAACGCGTTATTCAATGATTATTTGTTCAAAAAAAATGCTAAATGATTTCATGGCGGACATCTGTATGTCATCAATCGAGTACGAACATGATTAGAATCATTTAAATATAGAGATTGAACTTGCGTCATTTGTGTTTTCTCTCTTGAACAGAGAAAAGTCTAAATACATGTATAATCAGATCATTAGTATTGTTTTTACGATCACGATCTTACAAAGACAAAAATAATGATGGATAAAATTCCAATTTTGAAAACCCTGCTTTGATGTTTCAAAGAAATATATACAAAAGTTGTTACCCAATAGGCATGAAAACTCACATGACTCAAAACAATTTTCTTTTAATTAAAAGGTCAACTATTAGGCTGGGCACAGTGGAGCTTTTGAAATCGGTTGGGCATGCGAAGAAAACATCGACGACCGATATCTAAATCGGTCATGTCGAGTGCGGCTATCGGTCGTGATATCGGTCGGAGGCCACAAAATTGCAAAATCGGTCCAAAATTCAACCGATTTCAAAAGTAACAATTTCCAACTCTTTTTGCCCGTTTGGGAAAAAAAAAATCCACTGTTGCATTTAATTGAAAGAAAAAAAAAATTAACTTTACCACTCTATAAATACTAACTCAAACACATTTCTAAAACACACAATTTCAATCAACAATTATATCTCAATACCTTCAAACACATTCTTTAATATGTAGTTCGAACTTTTATTTGGTTCTTCTTCGTCCCGACGATGAAGAGTTTTAGTGAGTTTGTGGAGTTGCGGATGATATTGCTTGTAAGGCTTACAAAGCATCACACCAAAAGTTAAAAGGTATGTATTAGGGATCATAAGGGTGCTCATAATCGTTTAGTGGCGGCATACTTCTCCAAAAACCCGCAGTTCGATGCAAGAACATTCCTTCGGCGGTTCCGAATGAGCCGAGAACTATTCACAGAAATTGTTCGAGAGGTAACCGATCATTCTCCTTATTTTCAACAAACTCTTGATGCTAGGGGCATACCTGGTATTTTCCCATTGGTCAAGTTTACTGCGGCCATTCGTCAATTGGGATACGCGGTCGTTCCTGATTCTCTTGACGAGAATCTGGCAATGGTTGCAACAACATCCCGTGAATGTCTCCCTAAGTTTTGCAAGGTTATCATGGAGTTATATGATGCTGAGTATTTGCGAAAGCCCACGTATTCTGACCTTGAAAGATTATATGCTTATCACGAGCATAAGCATGGCTCCTGGGATGATGGGAAGCATTGATTTTACAAGTTCGGAGTGGGAGAATTGCCCAAATAATTTGAGAGCTCAATATGCTAGGAGTGATCACGGGCCACATCCATTCATTTTATTGGAAGCGGTCGCTTCCCAAGATTTATGGATTTGGCATGCGTGCTGGTGTCTCGAATGAATAACGACGTAACGTTTTACGTCGTTCCCCTGTTTTCAATGATATCAAATCTAGGAGAGCACCAGACATTGAATTCGAGGCTAACGATGTGGCTTATAAAGGGATATTATCTTCTTGATGGATATATCCACAATGGTCTGTTCTTATGAAGTCCATTTCAAATCCTCCCACAGGTGATGAAAAAAGAATATTGTACAAGAGGAAGCACGAAGCAGCAAGGAAAGATGTGGAACGGGCTTTTGGTGTGTTGAAGAAGAAGTGAAAAATGCTTAAAGTTCCTGCTCGAGGGTTGTTTAAAAAGAATATCCAAGATATTATGTATACATGTATCATATTACATAATATGATCGTTTAACACAAGCAGCGAGCGATATGTCCTACATGGTTCGAAAATGAGGGACACCAAGATCATGATCCCTTAAGATCGCATGAAAGATAGTTAGTAGTTACTCAGGAGCTAATGGACGCATCAACTCATCAACACTTAAAATCTGATTTGATCGAACACATTTTGAGAAATCGTCGAAATCATGTCAATGAAGAGAATGAAGTCGATAGTGACGATGACGATGAGGAAGACGATGAAGATTTTTTTTTAATGTTTTTAACGTTATTTGAATAATTTACGTAATGTTTTTAATGTTTATTTGAATTTTGTACTGTAATGTTTTTAATTTTAATGAATTTTAATTTGTTGTTTAAAATATTTGCAAAAAAAAATAAAATAAATAAAATAAAAAAATAAAAATAAATCGGTCATCGACTGTGACATCTTGGTCATGTCTGGTCGTCGGAGAAAGAAAGCTGATGTGGTGCTGATGACCTGAGTCACGAGTTTGCCCGGCCTTAAAGTTGGTCAAATTTAAACTCCTATTGTGTTGACATTAATCGATGTACCTTTTCAGCAATTTGATTAGCTTTTCAACCCATTAGTTTAATGCAGAGTAAACTATCATCAATGTGATGAGGTGATCTAATAAGTAATCACTAACTACCATAATACTACCCGTGTGTTGCATCGAGAAAGTGTTATATCACACAATCTATCATTTACATAACACACGAATAAACTAAAAACTTAATTGTCGAAATACTTACATTATTAAAACATTAAACAAAACCAAAAAATAAAATAGTATCACTTGAAAAAAAGAAGAAAAAAAAACGTATAAAAAATGATCTTTCACAATAATTAAAAAGAGTCAACAAAACATTAAAACAAATCATTTTTATAATACATATAAATGTTGATCTACAAAAAAAAAATCATGTATACAAAAACATTTTACATGAGACATTCTTTGAAATATGACCCTTATTTAAATGTGGAATCAACCCATGCTCAACAAATAACATAAAAAGTTGCAAACCATCCACAAAATAGCAAGCATTGGAAACTGAAGAAAAAAAAGTTGTACACGAAAACTTAGTTAACCTATGCTGAAGTGAATAAGAGGTATGCTGAAGTGAATAAGAGCAAAGGGTGTGTTGCCCTCAAGTTAAACCTTAACACATGTCATGTCAGCGTCACATAGGTTTTAACATTTCACCTTAACTCAACAAAAAAACACCCTTTATCATAATTTAACCTTAACTCACTTTAATTCAAATATTTTCAAATTCAACCCCTAAACTAAAACAAACACCTCATTTATTATAAAACATATAATTAATTCTTAAACATATTACAATACGAAATTAAAAAAAAAAAACAAACGAAATAAAAAAACACAACGCAAAGTAAACTACAACATAAAGGAAATGACAAAAATACAATCTAGTGACGAGGTTGCAAGTTATATTTTTTGATGATTCGGTCCTTTTCTTCATTGATCAAAGCCACAACGCTTGGATCTTTGCCTTCAGTGTCAATCATAAAAAATTTCATCTCTTCCAACCTTGTTATCGTTTCATCTTTTACTTTGGCCGTCCGATACACCGCTTGGGCGGTTTCCCATTTGATATGATACTCGGTTGTCATAGTTTCGGTGAATTAGCTTGACGAGCTCGTTCCTCCGGTTCTCGCTCCCCCAGTATTTGTCGTGCTCTCGGATCTGGATTTCTTGGAAGCACCCTTTTTCCCATGGGGAGTGTTTGTTCATCATGACCAAACAAAGCCTCGTTTGTTTGGCTTGGGACATCGCCGGTTAAATCAACCGGATCCGGCGCGTCCCATTTCTTATGACCACGCAAAACCTCCCAAGCCTCCTCGTTTGCAAACGACGCGCTTTTGTTGCTCGTCACGATACATTTGTTTCGCCCGTTTGAGGATATCCATCCCACTTTTCCCACTTCTCTGTTCCCGTTGCGCACGTTTGTAATACGCGTTGAACTTTGTGCAATCACGATTCAATGTTTTCCACTTGCTTGTTATCGTATCCTTGTTTCGTGGTTGATAATTGAGTCTATTGAACTCATTTTTGACCCGATGCCAAAACGTATCACGATCTTGTGCACGTCCGAGAAGCGGATCCTCCGTAGCGGCTACATAACAAGTGGCAAGTAACTCTTCCACTTTTGGTTGCCAACGTCCAGGGACGTAGTTGGGATTTTCTTCATCATCATCGATTGGTTCGGGGTCTTTTGATTTTTTGGACTTTCGTTTACCACGACTTTTGGGCTTTGGAGGAGACATGGGTGTTTTGGTTTGTGAATGTTGTGACAATTGTAGATTTTGGAAATTGGTGTTTAGTGTGTTTTGTTGGCTTTGTTCCCAAAATAGAAATCGTTGGTGTTGTAGGTAAAGTTCCTGGCTCGACAAGCCTAGTGGGTAAGGAAAAGAGAAGTTGGGTAATGATGAACCCGCGTTTGGGTTTGAAGGTGAACCCGGATTTGAGGTATTCCACCCACCGAGAAGATTCATGAATGAATCATCGTTGTTGTTGCCTCCCGACATTTTTTTTAGCAAATGGAAGTATAAGATTGAGTAGATTGAGTTGTGGAAGTGTGAAAAAAAAATGGTGTGTTATTTTGGAATTTATACTGGTAAGAAAATGGTTTAATTTTTTATTTTAAGAAACTAGCCGTTTAAATGGGGTGGGTGGGAGGAGGGGGTAAAATGATTTTTTTTAAACCCAACAGATTTATTAGCTGTTAGGGGGGTGAAAATGTTTTTTTTTACCAAACCACTTAACGCAGCGCACTGTGTGGTTAACGCTGCTTTAACAAACCACTTAACATGCCACTTAACAAACCACTTAACATGCCACCGTTAACGTTGCTTTAACGCAGCACACTGTGTGGTTAATGGCCCTTAACGCTGCGACTAGGGGTGTTATTGGGTAGGGTTGAGTAGGGTTTTAAGTTTTTAAAAAATGACCCGCAACCCGACCTGATAAAAAATCGGGTTATCGGGTTCGGGTGTTTATCGGGTCGGGTTAAGTCGGGTCGGATGATTCGGGTTGTCGGGTTATACGTAAATCCAACTTTACGTAATTGAGTGTCAAACTTTCATGTAACCTTGCGCTGTGGCATTAAAAACCTGATTCCTGTTAATCGTTTCGCATCGGACTCGTTATCCGTAAGATTTTTTAAGCAATAATTACTTAATTCACCATTTGAGTCTAAATTTCTGTTAGTAACCTTTATACTTGGTCATAATTATTTAGAGACATCAAAGTTGGACGTTTGACTATTTTAAAATAATATTTAAGCACCTAAATGTTTGCTACTATCTCAAAACACTTCCTAGATAAACTCTATCTATACTATATAAAATGGAAAAATGGTCAAAGTGGAAAAAGTGAAAAATGTTGAAAGTTGAATGTTGAAAACATGGTCAATGGAGAGAGAAATAAATAATATAATTAATACTCTTATTAAAACACCCAATTACTTAAAAGTACAATAATTTCTTCACATTGTACACCCAATTAAAAGCACATCTACCAAATTAAAAACAACCAATTGAAACCGATACCGGGTTGACACGTTGAAACCGATACCGGGTTGACCTGTTGAAACCGATACGGGTTGACCGGGCGCTTCAAACCCTCGGGCTGACCGGTTAATTTGACATTTTTAACCTATCGGTTTGATTCGGTTTAAATTGACCTGTTTTTTTATCGGAACGGTTCAACCAGTTGAACCACCGGGTGAAATCGGGTTTCAAATTTGACAAAACTATATGAGAAATGATGAAGTAGTTGTGGAACCCGTGACAATGTTTTTGAAAGGAGACCAAGTAATTATAGTTTTTGGTTTATTTTGCTTTGACAAATGTAATTTGTCATTTGTATAATGTTATTTTAAAAAATGTTGCTCTTGCAACATTTAAAGACTAGCATATATGAATCATCATTTAAAAGTTAATATATATTGTATAGCCCTTTGTCCAGTGTATCAATAATGTTATGTAAGTTTATTAAAATCACAAAAATAAATAGTATTGTTATCTTTAGCGATAATTATTTGTACCTCAAACAAATAGCTTTGAACAATGCATAAATATCTATACAAATTGATAGTACAAAATAATCTTATATGGTGATATCCAATTTGCAAAGTTACAATTTTAAAAGCCGCACACCAAATCATAAACGCTACACAGAAGAAAAAAAATTTATCACTGCCTAAATTACAGACAAAACAAAAAAAGGCGGTCACACACGTTGGCTATACCTCTAAACTACAATATAATATTGCCAACTACATAATACCGTTGCTTTTGTAATGCTTGAATCTATTATTACTAAAAATCTTAATAACTTAAAACAATCCTATTAGAAAATATACTCACACACTTAGATCGACTCCATAATTTTTAAAAACTATATATTTATGCTTTGCGCCACGCATCAGAATTGTAATTATTCGAAAACGATTCTCTAATGCTACAAATACAGTTTGTTGAAAGAAACTTATGGGTCATCAGAACTTTGCAGAAAACTAGACATCGCTGCCGCTAGGCGCGGGTACTTGTCTAGTAACCTTATATGTGTATTATCAGTCCAAGAAAAATAAGTTTAATAACTACAGTATAACATTATTTATCAGTTAAAGTTCTTCATTACTATCAGTTGTCAAAGCTTGTTTTATAGCTCGCAATATATTTGTTGTTTCATATAATGCAAAGCCTAATTGTCATACAATATTTTATTTAAAAAAAGAAAATAATATTTTTCGGGTGTTATCGGGTTGATAAGAAAAATAATTCAACCCTAACCCAACCCGATAACAATATCGGGTTATCGGGTTCGGGTCAAACTAACCCGACAAAAGTTTTTAACCCGATTTAACCCGACCCAATAAGTTTTATCGGGTTCGGGTCGGGTCAACCCGACCCTACTGACACCCCTAGTTGCGGCGTTAAGGGTTAACATGGATGTGGGGGTTAACATACCGATTGCTCTATGAGTTTAAAAAAGTTTATATAAATATATAATGTAATACTCCATCCGTCTCATATTAAATGTCCATTTTGACTTTTTGAAGTTTTTCTTTCTCAACTTTAATATTAAATATTTTTGTTCGTGTTATATAATATTTGATACAAAATATATGAATCGATTGAGTTTTAAATGTATTTTTATTGCGTATAATTTCTATCAAATACTATATAACACAAACAAAAATATTTAAAAAAAAAACTTAAAAAGTTAAAACTAACATTTAATATGAGACGGAAGGAGTATTATATTATTATTTTTTTATTTTTTTATTTTTTTTGGCAAAAGTGAAATATATAGATGAAAAGATCAAAAGATCTCATAGAGATAATACATTGAGGAAGCCAAAAATTACAACCCATTTGAAACTACTAAACCTTGAATGAAACTTGAGATGCGATGACGAAATTGAAGAACAAAACTACTGAACTAAGAAAACATGAAACATCTATGCTTGCTTCTTTTCCTGAAACCGTGGAGACTGACGAATGATGATAGCATGGCAATTCTCAAATAGAGCTAACATAAGAAATTGTGAATAAATCTGTAGTGATGAGCTAAATCTTGCAAAAACTCGTCAAATATTATGTTATTTTGAAAGAAAAAAAATGATTCTCATGGCATCCATAATACTATAAAACATTGTATTATAAACATCATCATAGACATGTTGATGATGATTAACTAGGGGTGAGCATTTGACCCGAACGGACCGGACCGACCTGACGGACACGGACCGAGACCGGACCAAACACATTCGGTCCGGTCCGCGGTCTCGACTTTTGGGCTAATTCAGTCCTCGGTCCGGTCCGGACCAAAACCGACGAATTTGGCCTTGTTGGACCGAACCGACCGAAGGACCGACCGGACCAACACGGACCGAGACGGACCGACCACATTGGTCGGTCTCGGTCTAAATTTCGAACTTCGGGTGTCGGTCCGGTCTTGGCCGGTCCGGTCCGGTTTTCAGACCGTGCACACCCGATTAACATATAGTTAACTAAAACGAAAAATTTAAGCTTGATGAAGTTGTTGACGTAGGCTTATAATTATTTATTATAATTTTGTCATTCCAAAATAGAAAAGAAAAAAGTATACGAAATATAAAGATTAAAATTTTGTTGGTTAGAGGAAAAATAGCGTTTATATGAGAAAAGGTTAAAAAATACCCCGATTAGATGGTATAAATATGGTCAAATACTCGTCGCCTTTTAATAACATTAACATAGAAAAAAACATATATTCGTCTACTCGCTCTAGTCTCATATAGTAACTTTTTTTTTTTTTTTTTTTCATGTGTACAAAATGAGGATACTTTACCTCGCTCAGTGTAACGGGGTTTATATTAAATGTTGTTGATCTTTAGTGTCTAAATTTTCATCAGGTTAAATTGTTGTCAATATTATTAGTATCGATCTTGTTATATCGGTAGCATTCAATGGGTATGAGCAGGGACGGAGCTAGGGGGTTTCTGTGAGTGCTCGGGAACTTCATTGATTTTTTGATATAGTGTTAATTTTTGAAAAGAGCATCGATTTTTTCTAAATACATATTAAATGCACCCGGTTCTTCGAAATGTGTTTTCAGTATTATGGTTCAAAATATTTTGTGCACCCGGTTATATTTGGTCGGTTGGTCCTGGCTCCGTCCTTGGGAATGAGATAGTTTACACGTTTTTAATAAAATGATTCTTCTTGTCACCGTGAATTAAATAAATATAATGGAAGTGTAGTAGATGTTTAACAAATGGATTGATAAAGGATAAAAGTTTAACAATATCTTAATTGATAATTTGGCTCTTATAAAACGACATTTTGATACGTGCGGATAAAGGTGTTCTGAAGCATAAGCATCTTAGCATCATTGTACTCGATAGATAACGTAACACTTTTTGTTGAATATATTCCATCTACAACCTATGTTTGTTTATCATCATCACTAGAAAACTAAAAAGAAAAAAGTTTTAAAATGATGTCCGTGACATTTTAATCTTCAAAATGAGACAAAGCCATATCCAGAATTATTTGCATGTTGGAGAATAATCGATCATATATAGTTTTTGTAAAGGATTTTTCTAACTTATACTTAGGGCCACATGTTAAATAGGTTCTCACAGCTTTGATGTCGCTCTCTGAACGATCAGTAAGTGGTTGTGGAGCCTGATGCTAGAGGATGATGGGACCAATCCGTGGCTGCTGGCTATTCATAGAGTGACACTCAAACTATGAGACCTTATTTAACATATGCCCATGAGTCACAAATTAGAGAAACCTTTTTGTAAAAACTTATAAAAATATCACTCGAGTAAGATAACATTTCAAAAAAGTCATTAAATTCTTGAATGTAATTTTGTGTCATGGACAAAAACATATGACAATTTCCGTTATCTGTTATAGAAATGTAAATGGCTACCATACTAGGGGTGTCATAAATCCCGACCCGACCCGGACACGAACCCGAATAGGGATAATCAGGTCGGGGTTACTCGGGGTCAATAGGGTCAACCCGACTAACCCGATTACGAACTAGGGTCAGGTATTGGGTTCAAAATACTTGCCTATTCGGGTTCGGGTCAACCCAACTAACCCGAGGATTTTTATTTTTTTTTTATTATTATTTTTTTTTATGTGGCATGCATCTGTACTCTATTTATATTTATTATAGGCCCAAGTTATCAATTAGTCCATTGGTAGTTCTGTCGTTAAAGATTGTTTATTCAAGAAAAAAGGCTTGTGAATTTCTAATGTAATGCAAGTCTTCTTTGCTCATGCATAATAGAAGTAATTATGGTGAATCTGTAGTAACACTATTCATTTTATATATGTTGTGTTTGCTAAATATGTATAGATGTGATGTTAGTTAGTGAAAGTTATAGAAAGTATTTATACAAGATATTCATGAAAAATGGAAGTGTTAGCTAATTGTTAGTCTGTGCTTAAAGGTATATTTCACTGAACTCGTCTGATATATATGTTTTGTTTTTTCCTTTCTAAAAGATACAAAGTCTGCAAGTCTCCAACATAATTGCTACTTGATTATTCATTTCATAACTAGTTATAGATACATTTCATGACATTATTAGCTTGTTACCATGCATGGTTGCATGCATTTGCATAGTTACAATTAAATGGCACAGACCCGAACCCGACTTGACCCGACGAATTGACGAACCGGTGACCAATGGCCCGAGTTCAAATAGGGTCGGGTTAAATAATATTTTTTAGTCTCGACCTGACCCGAATTACCCGAACCCGACCAACCCGACCCGATTGACACCCCTAACCATACCACAACTTTGTCAAAAGCTTTGAGGGAGACATGAGCCAAAAGAAAAAAATGATCATAGATTTCAATTGTATAAGCTGACCCTTTTAATCTGGTAAGTGACCCTTTTGTTAACCCGTGGTAAACAGTTTAAGTTGGACTTTGACTCTTGAGGCTAGTTGGGCTTCTCAGGGTATCCAGGGGTTTAGTTTATGTGGTAGTGGGCTCGAACTTGTCTCGAATTTTGTGATATTGTTTTATTTCTTGGTTGTTTTTTTGTCTTTCAGTTTGGTGTTAGGTGCAACTAACCCAGTTTTTACCGGTTTTCGGTTTTTGAAAAACCGGTTTTCAAAAACCGGTTATTCCAAAAACCGGTTTCGGTTTTGGTTTTCGAATCGGTTTTGTTTTAACTGTTATTCGAATCGATTTTTCGGTTTTAAATGTTTGAAATTGGTTTTTTATCGGTTTTTTACCGGTTCGGGTATTTTCGGTTTTAAATGTTCGGATATTTTTTTTACCGGTTCGGAATTTTACTAAAAACTTCGAACATTTATTTAATAAACATGTTAAATATAAAACATTTAATACTAATACAATTATACAACTAAAACTATATAAATACTAATACATTTCTGATGCAGGTTTTACCGACCAAGTTTTAATATTTATAATTTCTCGTTATACCTATGGTCTACCCTAATGCACTAACGGGCAGTGTACCCGATCGTGTGTAGTGTAGTATTTGGTAAAACCGAGGTCGTCCCAAGAGCTATGTGAGCGGATTCTAATTAAGTCTAGGTGTCACAAATTTTAATGGGTTTTAAGGTTGAAATGATTAATTAACTACTAGAACAAGAAATGCAAGAATGCGAATAAAGGCGAGGGTTGTGATTAATAGAGGAGAAGTGTGCTAACCTAGTTAATCATCCTATCATGTTAAGTTCAAGTTTAATTACTTCCAATTGCTTCAAGTGGGGGTTTAAGTCGCTAGGACAACATTTGGTCAGTTCGTCCTAACCTATCAACAAAGGTTTCCACCGGAGATCAAGCTACTACTACCTTGAAAGTCCAGTTGTTTTTAGTCCATAAGCCAAGTCATTAAGTTCCGCTACATGCAAGATTCATAACAATGAGTGCGGGCGCTAGCACGGCACTTAAACACTCATCCCTAACTTCTTAAGTTCATCCAAACGGTAGGTGATCATTGATTGGTCAAATCGCACTTAGAAGAGGATCGTAAGTTGGTCAATTCTTACCCTTCCCACACAGTCTACCTACTTAGGGTCGGTTGGTCATATCTCCTAAGTAACTAGCCACTACCGCCATTCAAAACTACCGAAACAAGGGTAGCTACCAACAACTATGCATGCATACACTAGAAACGATGATACGGAAGCAATGTAAACATAAACAAAACAATCAAGGAATCATAACTAGGCTAGCACCAGACGTGCTTAGCCGCTCATATTACTTGAAACAATCAATTCAATGTTTAACATATTGAAATACATGAATTGAAAGTAAAAGAAATGATAAATTGCTAATGCTTATCGTTAAGGAGTGATTTCTCCCTTGGAGATGGCTCCGTATGCTCCTCGAGATCTGCCTTCAGCCTCCTACCCACGTTCTCTACTTTTGTTTGTGGAGTGATTGATGAGAAATGCAAAATTTTGGGCGGTATTTATAGGCCAGATCTTCGTATTTAAGTTGAGAGTTACGCCGTAACATCCATTTCTTCATATTTTGCTCTGGAAAAGTTGGTTACGACGTAACATCAGGAATAAGTTACGTCGTATCTTCAATAAATCATGGCTACGTCGCATTTGTGGAACGAGTTACGGCGTAGCTTGCAGCGACGCGGAACATCATTTGACCTAATTAGTTATGGCGTAATCCTAGGAGGGAGTTACGCCGTAATCTTCAGTTTAGTTGGTTTTAGAGCCAGCTTATTTGCGTAATGTGAGAGAAGAGTTACGCCGTAATTGCTTCAAAATAGGCATATTATCATATATCTTCAATAAACTCTCCAAATCCGCGTCTCGTTAACTCCAATGCTCGTAGTTACCTGAAAGTGAAATATAGAGGAAAACAAGCGTAAATCCATATAAATGATATAAAATATGAGCATTATCGGGGGAAATTGACACTTAATATTCAGGACTATTTAATGTTATCAAATATCACCCCACTTGAACTCTACTTGCCCTCAAGTGGACCTTATTAGATAGATTCCTAAAAAGATATCTCCCATTACCTGGAAAATATAAGTTTACAAATCCCTTATGCTATAATAAAACAAAGCCGAACACCTCACGAAATGGGAACAAAACACTCAAATCTCTCAACTATTCTAAGTGTCAATTTCGGGGTGATTACTCAACGCACAGTCATAGCATGTATTCTATCATAAGCTTCAACTATTCAAAGTTACACAAATCTCCGCCACTAGAGTTAAGGACTAAATAATTCTTGAAGGCAATATGGGTAGACACAACAAAGGTTAAGGGTGAGTCGTCATTACTAACATGTCACGGCGAAGTGGACAAAATCATTGATACATGACCAAATCCATGGCCAAGACACCAAAGATTGCTTCCTGCATCACCTAGACAAGCTTCATGACTAAAGGGTAGGATAAGACACAAGATAAAATTGGTGTAAAATAAAATCAAGCAAATAGTCTAAATCTATAACCAAGTCATCACTGCTTACCTTTCATCCAAAGTTCAAGTTTCGAAGCTAAGAAACCGGATCATGAAATACCAGGTAGATGTGTCATTAGAGGACGTCATGATGGGCACATTACCCTTTTCTCCAACTGTTGGCGCAATTACCAACTCCAATCTTCAAATGTGACCGAGGTTGCCTCCTCGATACTAAATCTATAATGAGCTCATAAACATAGTGCTTATAACTTCGCACTTTACAATCAACAAATACTATAGCACATTTTTATTTTTGTTTTTTTTCGAATCACTTCATTTTTTTTACACAAAACAACTAAACATAACATCCCCCCACTTGAGATGAACAATATGAGAATTTGGGGGGTCTTCAATGATCTTTAAGAATATGTCGTCGACGAAAGCGTGATTCCCGAACCTTTCCACTTGAACCTTGAACTTAAGCAAACAATGACTTCCCAATCATAAATAAAGACTACATGGTAGGCTAAGGTGTATGGGTGTAAAGAAACAATATGTTGGGTGAACAAAATGAAAGGAATGGCTCAGATGGGTGTATCTTGGGGTAGCTTGCACTAAAGGTGAGTGCAACAAAATGGTTTAACATGGGGGTCGAGAAGTCGTGGTGATTAATCGATAGACATACAATGATATGCTACTTGGGTGATAATCCTGTAATATTGCCTTCTTAAACTGAAAAGTCCAAATACATCGAGCTAACTCAACATACCTCGTCTATGGTCTCGAAATGATGTAAAGGCCAAGTTTTAAAGTTTACAAGCTACCGACACACTCATAATTTGGTGGAGTTGGGGTAAGAATTTGGAAATGGATAAGGCTAATCTCACCATATAATATCAAGGGTTATAATGTGTTCGGCTAAGGTCTAATCTAGTTAGGTTAAGAAAAACATGTAAAATTTTTAAAAATGGTATAATTTTCAAAATAAACTAGAAAACGAGGGCAAAATAAAGTTCAAGAGATAATTCTACTCCCGTCCCTCCACTTGAAATGTACAAAGTCTCTTTTGTACTAAACGTTAAATAAAGGCGAAGAGAAAAGTAGAATTAGAGCGAGAACTTCCCTGAAATTCTCTCCAAAAAGAAAGAAGGCTCACAAAAAGAATCGTGCCTTCGCATAAGCATCCACGAGCAAACTTCAATCCCTGAAATCACACTACCAACAAGTATAAATCTAAAAAATAAAAAAACGAAAAGAAACCTAACTCACTTTCGTAGGAATCACCATTGCATTTAGCGTATGCAACAAGCCTTTTAAACCACTTGGTGTCCCAAGTGGACGAGTGTAGTCTCATGAGGGCTTACAGGAAACATACCCACAAAGTTCATTTAAAAACTAATACAAGGTTATTGTGTTTAAAAAGAAAGAATTGTTACAGAGGATAGTTACGTCGTAACTCCTATAAGGAGTTACGCCATAATTAATGCAAAACCTGGAAGACGTTACAGGAGTGTAGCTACGGTGTAACCATGGCATGAGATTACGCCGTAAATGGTAATGCTCTGAAGAACTACTGCAAAAAGTATGTTACGACGTAACCATAAGAATGAGTTACGTCGTAACTGTAGACAAATCAGGTCCCCGTTCAGCATGATGCAGCAACTTTCTCCGTTTTCCTTCAAAAATGGTTAAAAACACAAAACCCAACAGAAATGGAAATAAAACAAATGAAAGGGAGAATTCGGGTTGTCTCCCGAAAGAGCACTTTTCTTTATTTACGAGTCTTTAAGTTAGACTCAAATCCATGGGGCTTTTTGGTTGCCTTCGAATAAGGCCAACTTCCTCTGTTACTTGGCAGCAATCATTTATCCATTCGTCAAAAACTC
The DNA here is from genome assembly GCA_910596185.1 of Chrysanthemum makinoi. Classification (NCBI taxonomy): domain Eukaryota; kingdom Viridiplantae; phylum Streptophyta; class Magnoliopsida; order Asterales; family Asteraceae; genus Chrysanthemum; species Chrysanthemum makinoi. Next base: position 208,604,961 of record OU343218.1, on the reverse strand, counting down.
TTTTTCTAACGGTGTTGCCGATGCTACATGTACCAAATTTTTGCGAGAGCTACTCGTTGAATGATCGACACGACTTTCCATAGTCGACGTCTTCAATTATAGGATCAATCGTCGCACTTATGTTTGATCTTTCATCTTTGGTCAATTTATCAACAGGGTGATATTCATTGTAATCGCCTTTTAGTTGTTTCATTAATCTCGTATTGATGTTCAAGTCTCCAAATCTCACCTTGTACCAATCTTCAAAGGATAGATTTCCAAAATTTATGTCGTGTCTCTCAATTTCGTGAGGGCACGTCCATTCTTCCACCTTTATATTTCCATTACAAATTCACAAAAAGGGTTACACGAGGGCCATGCTTTCATTGATCCGTCATGTTCCGTCATTATAGGGATCAGATAATGCTTGCTAGGGTCCGGAGCTTCCTTTATGCCCCAACCGGGTTAATCTTTTCATGTTCCTGTTCACAACTATCAACATCTTGCCTACAATTGTTAGTTCTTAGGTTCTGACATAACGGTGGGTCGAGAGACGGAACATTGACAACATCAACCTTTTTTGAAAATTCTAATCGAGGATTCAACTGTTCCTTCATGCTGAAAGTAATTCGTTCCCCTTCAGTTCCCAAAGAAATTTATTTTTCAAATACTTTTATATGTGCTCGACAAGTGGCCAGAAAAGGCCTTCCAACAATTAACTTGTAAGTCTCCCGTTTGCCCATGTCGATAACCACAAAATCAGTAGGAAAAAGGAATTTACCAATTTTTAGGAGAACATTGTTAACAACTCCCTTAGGTGCAAATTTAGAGGAATCAGCCATTTCAATCATCATTGTTGTTTCTTTTAAATTGGTAAGTTTTAGTGTATCAAGCAATGAAGTAGAAATAAGGTTTACCCCAGCCCCCAAATCAGCTAAAGCGGGAATTTTTAGATTTCCGATAGTGCATGGTAGAAGAAAACTTTCTTGATAGAGTTCCTTCTCAGGAAGTTGGCTTAGCAGGTCCTCGTCGTCTTCAGATTTGTCATCTTCTCTTAAGTAGTTAATCCCGCAAAGGTCATTAGTTACAGAAGAGGTGCATTGTTCTTCCGTCGGCTTACTTTGTGCAAATATGACTTTGCATGCAATGGCTTCATCATTACTGGTTTCGAGATTTTTAGCTAACTGCCCAATTTGGGTTTCGAGGTTTTTAATTGCGGCATTCTGGTTTCTTAAGTTCATGTTGGTGTCTTCTTTTACCTTGACCATCCATTCTTTGAGTCTATCACTTTTCTTTGTAGATTCTTCGATATATTTATGCATTATTTCTTCGAGGCTTGGTCTAGGAGGGTTATTGTTGATTCTAGTATAAAATCCTGGGGATTTTTCTTGGTATCTGGGCCCGTTACCATTGTATCCTTTGAAGGGTCTTCCACTTCCATATTTCACTTCTTCAATCCTTTTGACTTCATCCTTAGATGGGCACTCCTTGGTAGGGAGAGTGCCATCGTGTTCATTTCGTCCAACTTGTATGGAATGCACATTTTCCTTGAGCTTTTTCATGTCTCTTCCAAGAATCTCTAGTTTGTTATTTATCACTGTAAGGCCTTCCGTATTTCCACTTATACTTCGATTGCTCCCTCCATTGTGCCACTTGTGAGAGTGGTCAGCCATCTTTTGAATAGTTTCTAAAGCCATTGTTGGGGTCATTCCAGGTATAGGTCCTTGAGAATCGATCATTTGCCTTGAGGAAATGTTTAGACCTTTGTAGAAGACGTTCACCTTTTGCTGGCTATTAAGGTCATGAGTAGGGAATTTGTATAATAATTCATTATATCTTTCCCATCCTTGGTACAACGTTTCATCACCCTCCTGCTTGAAGTTATGGATTTCTTCTAGTTGCCTTGCAGTCCTAGATGGAGGACAATACCTTTGAATGAAATTTTTTTAGGAGTGGCCAGGTGTTAACTGTCCCGACAGGTAATCGATCAACCCATCTTTTAGCAGTTCCAGTGAAAGAAATAGGGAACACACGTAACATGACAGCATCGTTTGAGACTCTTGGAAGTTTGAATAGGCTGACGATGTATTCCACGTTGTCCACATGTTCGTAAGCATCATCGGTAATGCTTTCGGAGAAAGGGTTTGCACGTAACTCCCTCATAAATTGTGGTTTGATCTCGAATTGAGCATCTTCGGCGATGGCCGGCCTAACGATCCCCGGTCCTTGTTCTTCCCTTGTCAACGCCAAATATTCCTTAAGAGTGAGGTCATCAATGTTGACAACTTCCATGGTACATGAAACTTGAAATAGATCGTGAGAAATTGAGACAATTTAAAACAAAACGAAAATGAAAATCCTAATACAACTCCCCGGTAGCGGCGCCAAAAACTTGATGCAGGTTTTAATATTTATAATCTCTCGTTATACCTATGGTCTACCGTAATGCACTAACGGGCAGTGTACCCGATCGTGTGTAGTGTAGTATGTGGTAAAACCGAGGTCGTCCCAAGAGCTATGTGAGCGGATTCTAATTAAGTCTAGGTGTCACAAATTTTAATAGGTTTTGAGGTTGAAATGATTAATTAACTACTAGAACAAGAAATGCAAGAATGCGAATAAAGGTGAGGGTTGTGATCAATAGAGGAGAAGTGTGCTAACCTAGTTAATCATCCTATCATGTTAAGTTCAGGTTTAATTACTTCCAATTGCTTCAAGTGGGCGTTTAAGTCGCTAGGACAATATTTGGTCAGTTCGTCCTAACCTATCAGCAAAGGTTTCCACCGGAGATCAAGCTACTACCCTTGAAAGTCCAGTTGTTTTTAGTCCCCTAAGCCAAGTCATTAAGTTCCGCTACATGCAAGATTCATAACAATGAGTGCCCGGGCGCTAGCATCTTAAACACTCATCCCTAACTTCTTAAGTTCATCCAAACGGTAGGTGATCAGTTGGTCAAATCGCACAAGCGAAGGAGGGTCGTCAGTTGGTCAATTCTTACCCTTCCCACTCAGTCTACCTACTTAGGGTCAGTTGGTCATATCTCCTAGGTAACTAGCCACTAACGCCAGTCAAAACTACCGAAACAAGGGTAGCAACAAACAACTATGCATGCATACACTAGAAACAATTATACGGAAGCAATGTAAACATAAACAAAACAATCAAGGAATCATAACTAGGCTAGCACCAGAGGTGCTTGGCCGCTCATATTAACTGAAACAATCAATTCAATGTTTAACATACTGAAATACATGAATTGAAAGTAAAAGAAATGACAAATTGCTAATGCTTATCGTTAGGGAGTGATTTCTCCCTTGGAGATGGCTCCGTATGCTCCTCGAGATCTGCCTTCAGCCTCCTACCCACGTTCTCTGCTTTTGTGTGTGGAGTGATTGATGAGAAATGCAGAATTTTGGGCGGTATTTATAGGCCAGATCTGGTTACAGCGTAACTTAAGTTGAGAGTTACGCTGTAACATCCATTTCTTCGTATTTTGCTCTGGAAAAGCTGGTTACGGCGTAACATCAGGAATGAGTTACGCCGTATCTTCAATAAATCATGGTTACGCCGTATTTGTGGAACGAGTTACGGCGTAGCTTGCAGCGGCGCGGAACATCATTTGACCTATTTAGTTACGGCGTAATCCTAGGTGGGAGTTACGCCGTAATCTTCAGTTTAGTTGGTTTTCTGAGCCACGCTTCTGTTACGGCGTAATGTGAGAGAAGAGTTACGCCGTAATTGATTCAAAATAGGCATATTATCATATATCTTCAATAAACTCTCCAAGTCCGCGTCTCGTTAGCTCCAATGCTCGTAATTTACCTGAAAGTGAAATATAGAGGAAAACAAGCGTAAATCCATATAAATGATATAAAATACGAGCATTATCGGGGGAAATTGACACTTAATATTTAGGACTATTTGATGTTATCAGTTTCAGATACAATCATAACTTTTAGATTAAAATACACTGTTCGTCCCTAATCTTGTACACACCCATCACGTTGAACCAAACCTAGGCGTTTTCATCGCTAGAGGTCCAAAACAATGATTTTATACTCTATACAAGTCCCTTGACCAGGATTGCCAAAGTCAACATAAATTTTCAGGGTTTTCATCGAGGGTATAATAGACCATTCACAATTTTAACATGCCATAGTTAAATCTAACCCAACCAAACACTATTTGTCTTCTTGAAGTAGTAAGATCTTGAAGGTAAATCTGCAAATCTGCTTCCTTTACTTGACCATGCCATTATTTCAGTGAAGGTAAGTGAAGATCCATGTTTCAGATCGTAGATAATATATAAGCTGTAAGATCTCATAATTTACTCATGTACGCTGAAAACTTAAAAAGTTGCAACTTGCAAGAGAGAAAAGAAATCTGAAGTAGAATTGCTCGGGTTAGAATAGATTTCAGATTGATGAAGGCTGCATTCATGCAAATAGGATTATACGGCGTCTATCCCTTAATAAACTTTAAAGCTTACCCGAGATCAATTTCATTGTCTGGATGATATAACTAGTTACATAAGGATATTATTTTATCTCTTTACATTTCGGTTATCAGCATTGAACATGGTGGTGATTTAATCGACTCATAGAATTTGATTATTTTATTTGTAGATCTGGATGTTTAGTACTTAGTATATTCAACTAAAAAATAACAAGATCCATCACCCTCTGTGAACATGGCAAAAGCTAAACCATTCTCCTTTGACTTCCTGGTGTTAACAAATACACTCGAAGCTTTCTTTACTTCTATATTCTCAAAGCTTGTTAATTTCATATGCAGCATTGAATGAGATGGCCGCGATAATGATTCTATGATAAACCATATTGATATTTGAACGCTACCTTGACTTTGCTTACGTATATTCTTGAACATAAGTACCTTAACCATATTATGTTATGTTGATTTAGGGCAAACCATAACAAACTTGGACACATGAAGCATACATGTTATTTCCAGTTCATATGGATGGGACATTGTTGGACAATGCAAAAACTATGAAAGCTAAGAAGGAGTTCTTTTCTACCTCTGATGTTCTCCAAATTTTCAGTCAGGTAACTACGGATCTCTATAGAGGTACGATTTCACTCCATAGTTGTGAATGGGTCTATTTGGGCTATGTTTTTATCTCTAAAAGGTTAAATGTGTAAATTCAAAAAAATGATAAGAAAACAAGTTGGCTCGAAACTAATCAAAAGTTGCTGAAATTGTATTGTTTATGCAATAAACCTTTAGCTTATTTTATTATATTTAAAAAAAATAAAAAATGGTGTGGCTTTTATTATACAGTAATATATTTACACTACCTTCACTGAAATAATGACATGGTCAAGTAAAGGAAGCAGATTTGCAGATTTACCTTCAAGATGTTACTACTTCAAGAAGACCAATAGTGTTTGGTTGGGTTAGATTTAACTATGACATGTTAAAATTGTGAATGGTCTATTATACCCTCGATGTAAACCCATAAAATTTATGTTGACTTTGGCAATCTTGGTCAAGGGACTTGTCTAGAGTATAAAACCATTGTTTTGGACCTCCAGCGATGAAAACGCCTAGGTTTGGTTCAACGTGATGCATGTGTACAATATTAGGGACGAACGGTGTATTTTACTAAAACTTTTATTTAAACAATAAAATTATACAACTAAAAATATATAAATACAATACATTTCGAATACAATCAAAAATTTTATTTAAACAATATAATTATACAACTAAAACTATATAAATACTAATACATTTCAAATACAATCATAACTTTTATTTAAACAATACAATTATAGAACTAAAAATATATAAATACTAATACATTTCGAGCTATTAGTGTACTTAAGTATATCGAGCTTCGGCATTGCCATCACCCGTTTATACTCAAGAAATTAAATCCTCTCGAACTTCTTCTACATCTATGTCTTCAACATCAAATGCTTCAAATTCACCTTCATCTAATTTGGTAGTCGGAGGTGATATCCCTATTTCAACTTCTTCATTTGCTATAGTTTCTTCAACTTCTCCTTCAATCGAACCTTCCAACGATCTTACATTTTATATCCTATCTACTCCGTCCAAATAATCTTTCAAATATACACATACTTCCGCGTATTCGGGTCTTAGTCTTGACTTTCTTTCTGATATAATTCTACCGCTAGTAGAAAAGGCCGATTCGGAAGCTACCGTCGAAGCTTGGACCGCTAATAAGTCACGAGCCACAGCGGATAAAATTGGAAATTGGATTTCCCTTTCTTTCCACCAAGCCAAAATGTCAAAGTTTGCAAACTCTTCGGGACTTAAAGTTGTTAAAAAGTTTGTAGCCATATATTGTCCCAACTCGCTTGTTGGGGCCGATGTTCGTTGACGCTTTGTAGCGTCTTCACGTAAACTATTATAAAGGTTTATGTTAATGTCTCTTGTTATTCGAGACGATCCGACCCGCATTGGGTCAAGAATTCGGTTTTGTTGTTGACCATATTTTGTTGCATAAATTGCAAATAATTTTTTAAAATAATCGTTAAATTTAAAATTTTGAGATTCTAAATAGTTGGGATCTTCACCGTCTAACCCAAAGGATATGTCTAAATTTTCCGTTATTCTTCTTATTATTAAAGTTTTACGCCTCCAACGTTTAAACATGGATTAAGTGCGGCGGAACAAGTAAAACCAAAGGTAAACTAGCAAAATATTTATAAATTTCTTTCTTATAATTTTAACCATTTTTCTAAACATTTGAGTAGGTGAGTCTTTTAATTCGTCTAATTTTTCCGTCATAGCATAAATTTGATTTAAAATTAATGAGCTAGTTGGGTAATAAGCACCCGATAGTATAGTTGTTGCCTTTTTAAAAACTTGTAAAAAAATAGTTAAAGCATTTAGTCGATCCCAATCTTGGTCATCTATCAAAGTGGAACGGTTTTTATCAACAAGTAATTCATTAAAACCATTTAAAGTATTACGTTGTCGTAATATATTTTCAAACATAATGCAAGTAGAATTCCACCTAGTATTATTATCAAAGCAAGGTCCTAGGGGTTATTCACCACATTGTTTACGAAAACGTATATAGTTCAATTGCCGTTCATTGCTCGCACTATATATAGTTGTTAACATACCCCTAAATCTCATACGTAAACTATCACATATTTTTAATGCCGCTTACACGGATAAATTTATAACATGAGGAACACAACGGGAATGAAAAAAAGCACAATTTAAAATGGGTTTTATACGTAATTTTAACAATTCCATAGCTCTAGTATTATTGGATGCATTATCTAGTGAAAGCGTAAAAACTTTATCAACCAATTATATTCAATTAAAGTGTCATGTAAATTTTTTCTTAAATTAGATCATGTATGAGGATAACCAAATAGTTTAAAAGCAATTGTCCATTAAACTAATGAGCCGTAACGTCGAGATAAGAATTTGCCGTACCATGTGGTGCGGTCCAAACATCCGTAGTTATAGAAACACCATATTTATATTCACGAAAACCATCAATAATATATTTTTTAGCCGTTTCCCATAATTTAAAAGCATTACTTCTAAGTTTAGTACGACTTACTTGTTTATACCGCGGGTGTAGCCTCTTTTTGATGATCTCCGTAAGCTTGGCGTTGTCGAAGTGGTTGAATGAAAGCGTATGTTGAAGACCCACGCCGCAAAATCTCTTGAAAGCGCATCATTATCATATATAAAAATGATAAGGATCTAAAACGTACGTTTTTAGGGGGTCATTTAAGCCCTAAATCGACACATTTTATATCCGTTACTGCTTAAAATCGTTCCTTTTCACATTTTAGGTCTTTTGGAAGCAAAATGCTGGAATGAAGCATAATTGGACGAAAAGGAGCGAAAACATGAAGAAAATGGCAAACTCAAGATCAAAGGCACTCCAGCACACCTGACGGCGTCCCATCCAAAGGGCGACGTCGTCCCTCTATTGAAGACTTGATCAAAAGTGCACGCGACGGCTCAGCGGAATTTCTGGTCCTTAAGCCTGACAGCGTCACGCCTTAATTCTGGAAGGCGTCACTCACAAAATCTACACCAGACGCCCAAGATCCAAGATTCAGATGACGTAGCTGCTGAAGACTGACGGCGTCTATAACAACCTGTAAAATTTCGGATTATTATAATAATATTTATCACGTCAGAAAATTTAAATATGTTATTTTCTGACAGCTGTCGATAGTTAAATTTAAAAAAAAATGAGAGGTCATCTTGTTTCCTTAAAAACCCGACACCACACACACGATACTTGTCCACTGAGTATCTATATTGTAAATGTGAAATTTATTGTTGTCTAAGTTAAATTTAAGCATACAAAAGCTTAAATCTTTGTTATGGGAAGTTATCCCGCACACTGCAGCACGCAGTAACATACAAAACTGAAATTAATACTTAGATAAGTGAAATATACACATTTTACCATTCACTAATAATTTACAAGAGTAAACGAGAGGTTATCTCGTAAATTTAGAAAATCACAGCACCGCACGCATACCGACACCAAATTTGTAACGGCAAACAGTTATAATCAAATTTCTACGTAATAATAATGTTATATTATTACGTTTAAGAAATCGTTTCTAAAAACATAATTTCTATATTTTTCGGGTATCGGGAAGGTACGTTCACTCGAGGATTCGACAAAACACGGGGTGCAAATAATACACCGAATAATAATAAAACAAAAAGTAAAACCTTATCTACTACTCCTACTATCCACGCCCATCCTACCCTACTTGCCACTCTTCTCTCTTGTCGACATTTACAGGAGAGAAACAAACACAAAAATAGGTGATTCTTCTACTTTTTAAAGTCAATCCCACTTCTACCTCTATCACTATCCTCAAATGAAACCCTACCATCCTAGACATCACGTGAAGCCTTTGAGCGTGGCTGTGGAACTAAGAGACATATGCCAAGAAGGGTAAGCATCTATCAAACGAGGCCAAAAGGTCTAGGGTTTTCAAGTCTATAATTCCTCCTACAAAGTGAGGAAGGATTCGCAGGTATTCACCACCAATTTCTTACTAATACTCAAGAAAAATTAGGGTTTTGTAATTTAGGGTTTTTCCAAATTAGTTCAAGATTGGTGTAATTGAAGGTGTAATTAAACCAATTCGAGTGTTAATTGTTTCATTTAAAACAATTTATTGTTTGGTTGGTTGATGAAGTGTTCGGATTTGGGTGGTTTACTTTTGGGTCGACTCTCTCTCAATCCATTGTAAGGATTTCTGAAATTATTTTATTTTGATTATCCGTTTGTATATACTTTTGATGTTATTGATAATTTTGTTAAGATGTAAATCTTGTGCTAGTGTTCAATCGACATAAACATGGGTCATAATCACATCACTGTTGTTGTTGTAAATGTGTAGCAAAATAAAACATAAAATTTAAAATTGGTTGGCTCATGAATTTGGAAATGTTATTTTTAGATAGCTTAATTTTCTTGAGGTTTGGTCTCGATAAACAAAGAAGGACCCACGAGGGTCACTTATGTTTGGTGTCTGAATGAAAACCGTGAGGGGAGGTCGCTTGTCTCACCAACTCAGTTGCATTGGGTTGCTGGGTTTTTGCTCGAGTCTGGTCCTTGAGGCAGCAGCAGCACCAAGGGGTGTTTGTGGTTGCCTCTTGGTGCTGCTGCTGCCTCACGTATAAGTGTATAGGTTTTTGTTTAAGTTATGATACCTTGGTTGTGAAGGAAACCACTCGAAGAATGACTGTCCCGCGTGTTCATGTAAAACTTGTAAGGCCATCACAATACCCCCAGGGGTCATGATTAGTACTAAGTTTTGTCCTCGAATCGGGTCGTACCCGATCGATAGGAGGAAGACTCAATCATGGCCCTTTTGTCACTCGTTTGGTAAGTGTTGTCAAAACTTACGTTTTATTAACATTGTATCGAGTCACTAGAAAACATCCAACGAATGTTGAACCCGTAACTGTCACAAGACCATGAGTATGGCTGTGTGAATCCCGAAAATTGGTCGAGTTGAACCAAAGTGGCCTTGGTGTAGTTGCGTTAAAATGCGCTCGCATTCAATTATACGATTTCCTTGTATCAAGTTTTTCCCATACGGGAAATGAAAACAAAACAACAACATATCAATTTGAGTCTGTTGTCATGTTGCGTCAATAATCATGGGTAATATCTTGGGCTGCAAGGCCCATCTGCGTCCAAAAGGGTCCATTCACTTGGTGTCAACACAAAGCCAAGTCCATATAAATAACATTGGGCCAAGGCCCAGTTAACCTAGGTCCGTCTCGTCAAACACATATGCAAAAATGAGTTAAAAATCTACAAACATATATATTAGGACAAGTACTAATATATGTCGCAACAAATTTAAAAAGGTAAGACACATGGCCACTATAAAGTTATAAAAGCTAATTATAAAATATATAAATTTTTACATTTAGCCAAACCGGATAGATAGAAAATTTAACTCGGGATATATCAAAATTTTGTAAATATATAAATTTATACACAAATAATATATATTTCATGGAAACCTATGTCATATTTTTTCTAATGTAGTTGTATACACCCTTTCAAAACATATTAGTATTTGAAATATAGTTATGTAATCTATCATAATTTCATTTACAATTCGAATGATTAAGTTGTCACTTACAAACTTGGATAAATGTTTAAACCTTCTATACAAACATTAGTAACACCTTGAAATATATCCTGAAACTTACAGAGATTTTAATATGTCAAATGTATACAAGATAGGTTATACTTAAGTTTTTCTAAATACAATTATTCTAATATACTAAATGACATGAAATATATATATATATATATATATATATATATATATACACACACACACACATATCTCCTTCATTCAAACCGTACGCGTCTCATGATATATGAACTTTCATCTTCGGTTATCACCATTTGGTTATCATCAAGACAAGGTCTCGGCCACTCTTAATATTCTTCCGTGTGTTATCATTTGGTCATCATTAAACCAAAGCCCAATTCCTTTTTCGATATTCCTCCCATGTCATACCCTCTTAAGTCGGAACCTACCCAAATCTTTGTAAATTGTTTTAAGATAAATGATGCCACACAAGCAACAGCAACAACAACGCAAACATTTAAAAATTCATAAAGTTAGTTAAACTTTATCGAGTCTTAAACATGAGTAAAGACTAAATTGCCGTACTAAATTAGGTTGCGTGTCGGAGCCGTGCACTACCACTAATTGAATTGTCTCCCTTCGGACTACTAATGGCCAAGGTGAGTTTCATAGCCCCTACTTTTAACTGTTTTATATTATTTTGGGGGAAGATACATGCTCATCTTACTTAAATGATTTAATTACTGAAATTGTGCATTTCTATGCATACTATGCTTTATGATTGATATGTTTAAAGTTACATCACACATAGATGTTTTATGGACCATACCATAATGCTTTACTTAGAATATTACGCAGCTTAGCCTAAGTCCTTAGATCCCACATTGCCCTTTTCATGAACCGTCAATTCCTGCTGGGAAGCGCGAATGTTATAAATAGATCTATTGGGGGTGACTCCCCTGTTCGGTTGGCCCCGCATGGGTCAAGGCGAAACATATAGCATGTCGGAACCGAGTGTATTGGGATAAACACTCGCCATGGGCTCCTTACTTGTATGACTACATTTTGCATACAGAAACTGTCGTAGCTTCGGTAGCATGAACTTAGTGCTAGCGTAATAGATTCAATATATGACATTATATTCGTTGTAATGTACATATACCCTACTTATGGTCCACTAATGAAATTCTTTTATATAAGGTAAACATAAATTTTATGACATTATGCAAGACGTAATGATCATCAAAACCAAATGTTAAATGGTTTACTGAAATGCCATTTAAATAAACCTATGAACTCACCAACCTCGTGTTGACACTTTTTAGCATGTATCTTCACGTTTTGAGGTGATAGCTTATCTTTGGAGGCGCAAGGCAAAGGCATGGCATGGTCATAGACGATTCTGATTTATGTAATGCGGACCACCTGTTTATAATGGGCAATTTTCCACACAAATCAGTAATGTAAATATTGTTTTAAGAATGAATAAAAGTTTCCTTATGAAAATCAGTTGTTCTATGCTTATGTTGTCGTATCAATTTAGTAGCACCCCAAGTGTTATGTGCTTCCGCTGAGCCATTTTGGGGGTGTTACAGCGTCACACATCTCAACTGACGTCGTCCCAATGATGAGTTGGCCCAAACGAAACCCTAATGACAGCGACCTGACGGCGTCACTAGCAAAAAGTGACGCCGTGGTTGTAAATCTATATATAGAATTTGATTTTTCTGTATTTGAAGAGGTAGAATTTTGGCTAGCAAACCCTAACTCAATTGTAGTCCGACTTGGACAGTATTCTAGGGTCCCATACCCTATTTTACATTGCAAGATAAGTTTGTTTATCCAATGTATCATTATGTCTACCCCATGTTCAATTGATTGTGTGTATGCTTCTTGTTTAACATGTCTAGCTAAATTATTCTTGTGTTTGCTTAGATCTATAAAACCTAGTTATTGATTGTTGTTAGGTTGTCTCTTGTCTTAATTGGTAGACGCTAGATTACCAACTCCAATCTTCAAATGTGACCGAGGTTGCCTCCTCGATACTAAATCTATAATGAGCTCATAAACATAGTGCTTATAACTTCGCACTTTACAATCAACAAATACTATAGCACATTTTTATTTTTATTTTTTTTTCGAATCACTTCATTTTTTTACACAAAACAACTAAACATAACATCCCCCCACTTGAGATGAACAATATGAGAATTTGGGGGGTCTTCAATGATCTTTAAGAATATGTCGTCGACGAAAGCGTGATTCCCGAACCTTTCCACTTGAACCTTGAACTTAAGCAAACAATGACTTCCCAATCATAAATAAAGACTACATGGTAGGCTAAGGTGTATGGATGTAAAGAAACAATATGTTGGGTGAACAAAATGAAAGGAATGGCTCAGATGGGTGTATCTTGGGGTAGCTTGCACTAAAGGTGAGTGCAACAAAATGGTTTAACATGGGGGTCGAGAAGTCGTGGTGATTAATCGATAGACATACAATGATATGCTACTTGGGTGATAATCCTGTAATATTGCCTTCTTAAACTAAAAAGTCCAAATACATCGAGCTAACTCAACATACCTCGTCTATGGTCTCGAAATGATGTAAAGGCCAAGTTCTAAAGTTTACAAGCTACCGACACACTCATAATTTGGTGGAGTTGGGGTAAGAATTTGGAAACGGATAAGGCTAATCTCACCATATAATATCAAGGGTTATAATGTGCTCGGCTAAGGTCTAATCTAGTTAGGTTAAGAAAAACATGTAAAAATTTTAAAAATGGTATAATTTTTCAAAATAAACTAGAAAACGAGGGCAAAATAAAGTTCAAGAGATAATTCTACTCCCGTCCCTCCACTTGAAATGTACAAAGTCTCTTTTGTACTAAACGTTAAATAAAGGCGAAGAGAAAAGTAGAATTAGAGCGAGAACTTCCCTGAAATTCGCTCCAAAAAGAAAGAAGGCTCACGAAAAGAATCGTGCCTTCGCATAAGCATCCACGAGCAAACTTCAATCCCTGAAATCACACTACCAACAAGTATAATTCTAAAAAATAAAAAAAAAAACGAAAAGAAACCTAACTCACTTTCGTAGGAATCACCATTGCATTTAGCGTATGCAACAAGCCTTTTAAACCACTTGGTGTCCCAAGTGGACGAGTGTAGTCTCATGAGGGCTTAGGAAACATACTCACAAAGTTCATTTAAAAACTAATACAAGGTTATTGTGTTTAAAAAGAAAGAATTATTCTGAGAAGATAGTTACGTCGTAACTCCTATAAGGAGTTACGCCATAATTAATGCAAAACCTGGCAGACGCTACAGGAGTGTAGCTACGGTGTAACCATGGCATGGGATTACACCGTAAATGGTAATGCTCTGAAGAACTCTTTGCAAAAATTATGTTACGGCGTAACCATAAGAATGAGTTACGTCGTAACTGTAGACAAATCAGGTCCCCGTTCAGCATGATGCAGCAACTTTCTCCGTTTTCCTTCAAAAATGGTTAAAAACACAAAACCCAACAGAAATGGAAATAAAACAAATGAAAGGGATAATTTGGGTTGTCTCCCGAAAGAGCACTTTTCTTTATTTACGAGTCTTTAAGTTAGACTCAAATCCATGGGGCTTTATGGTTGCCTTCGAATAAGGCCAACTTCCTCTGTTACTTGGCAGCAATCATTTATCCATTCGTCAAAAACTCTTTTTCTAACTGTGTTGCCGATGCTACATGTACCAAATTTTTGCGAGAGCCAGTCGTTGAATGATAGACACTACTTTCCGTAGTCGTCGTCTTCAATTATAGGATCAATCGTTGCAGTTATGTTTGATCTTTCATCTTTGGTCAATTTATCAACAGGGTGATATTCATTGTAATCGCCTTTTAGTTGTTTCATTAATCTCGTATTGATGTTCAAGTCTCCAAATCTCACCTTGTACCAATCTTCAAAGGATAGATTTCCAAAATTTATGTCGTGTCTCTCAATTTCGTGAGGGCACGTCCATTCTTCCACCTTTATATTTCCATTACAAATTCACAAAAAGGGTTACACGAGGGCCATGCTTTCATTGATCCGTCATGTTCCGTCATTATAGGGATGCAGTAATGCTTGCTAGGGTCCGGAGCTTCCTTTATGCCCCCAACCGGGTTAATCTTTTCATGTTCCTGTTCACAACTATCAACATCTTGCCTACAATTGTTAGTTCTTAGGTTACAGCATAACGGTGGGTCGAGAGACGGAACATTGACAACATCAACCTTTTTTGAAAATTCTAATCGAGGATTCAACTGTTCCTTCATGCTGAAAGTAATTCGTTCCCCTTCAGTTCCTCCCAAGTCATACCCTCTTAAGTCGGAACCTACCCAAATCTTTGTAAATTGTTTTAAGATAAATGATGCCACACAAGCAACAACAACAACAACGCAAACATTTAAAAATTCATAAAGTTAGTTAAACTTTATCGAGTCTTAAACATGAGTAAAGACTAAATTGCCGTACTAAATTAGGTTGCGTGTCGGAGCCGTGCACTACCACTAATTGAATTGTCTCCCTTCGGACTACTAATGGCCAAGGTGAGTTTCATAGCCCCTACTTTTAACTGTTTTATATTGTTTTGGGGGAAGATACATGCTCATCTTACTTAAATGATTTAATTACTGAAATTGTGCATTTCTATGCATACTATGCTTTATGATTGATATGTTTAAAGTTACATCACACATAGATGTTTTATGGACCATACCATAATGCTTTACTTAGAATATTACGCAGCTTAGCCTAAGTCCTTAGATCCCACATTGCCTTTTTCATGAACCGTCAATTCATGCTGGGAAGCGCGAATGTTATAAATAGATCTATTGGGGGTGACTCCCCTGTTCGGTTGGCCCTGCATGGGTCAAGGCGAAACATATAGCATGTCGGAACCGAGTGTATTGGGATAAACACTCGCCATGGGCTCCTTATTTGTATGACTACATTTTGCATACAGAAAGCGTAGCCGGTAGCATGAACTTAGTGCTAGCGTAATAGATTCAATATATGACATTATATTCGTTGTAATGTACATATACCCTACTTATGGTCCACTAATGAAATTCTTTTATATAAGGTAAACATAAATTTTATGACATTATGCAAGACGTAATGATCATCAAAACCAAATGTTAAATGGTTTACTGAAATGCCATTTAAATAAACCTATGAACTCACCAACCTCGTGTTGACACTTTTTAGCATGTATCTTCAGGTTTTGAGGTGATAGCTTATCTTTGGAGGCGCAAGGCAAAGGCATGGCATGGTCATAGACGATTCTGATTTATGTAATGGGGACAACCTGTTTATAATGGGCCATTTTCCGCACAAATCAGTAATGTAAATATTGTTTTAAGAATGAATAAAAATTTCCTTATGAAAATCAGTTGTTCTATGTTTATGTTGTGGTATCAATTTAGTAGCACCCCAAGTGTTATGTGCTTCCACTGAGCCATTTTGGGGGTGTTACAGCATCACACATCTCAACTGACGTCGTCTCAATGATGAGTTGGCCCAAACGAAACCCTAATGACAGCGACCTGACGGCGTCACTAGCAAAAAGTGACGCCGTGGTTGTAAATCTATATATAGAATTTGATTTTTCTGTATTTGAAGAGGTAGAATTTTGGCTAGCAAACCCTAACTCAATTGTAGTCCGACTTGGACAGTATTCTAGGGTCCCATACCCTATTTTACATTGCAAGATAAGTTTGTTTATCCAATGTATCATTATGTCTACCCCATGTTCAATTGATTGTGTGTATGCTTCTTGTTTAACATGTCTAGCTAAATTATTCTTGTGTTTGCTTAGATCTATGAAACTTAGTTATTGATTGTTGTTAGGTTGTCTCTTGTCTTAATTGGTAGACGCTAGATTAAGGTAAACTGGCTTCTTCTTTCGTTGTTACGAGCTTGAACGTCCTAAATAGTAAAAAGCTTGAGAGTGCACTTGAGCCATCGTTGTGTTTATTGCGTGAGTTGTAGCTTTAGGATAGTAGTGTATTCGGAGGAGATGTTATTGCACTTACCAATCCCGGGTATTCTAAAAGAGAGATACAATTCGTAGAACTAGAGAATTAGGCACCCCTACGACTAATCGGAATACAACGCACCAATTAAGATAAAGGAAGTGACAATTCAACCGACCAATAAAAGATAACTAGGGAGTAATGGCATCTAAGTGAACACATCTTTAATCATCATACGAGCACACCTCAATTAGCATAATTTATCCATAGTTAATTAGATAATTAGATAATTTGTTAAAGTAGTGAAATCGGTATAAGTACCACCCCCAATCATATACATCGAGATTTTTACCCTTGCTTTCTAAAAAACATAAAAAAGACTAAAAAGATTTTTCCTCAACCCCACCTTCTCATCATATATCTCTTTCTAGCATTCCTATTCCCATAGAGAATGAAATCAATCCCCAAGGCTTACCCCATAATACACTACAACGATTAGGTTCACTGTTTAGAGTGTTGAAAAGCTTGCTCGTAGAAAAGGAGGTTTTCTCGACCCCGAACCCTGCTTTTCAAGTTTTTGGCTACCGGGGAATAGAATAGCTAGTTAGATTTCTATCTCATTTAGGTCCACTAGTTTGATTCTTATCAAGTGAGATTTTTTCTCTTTTTCATTAGCTTCCTTGTAGTCTATCCCCCTTCTTCGTGTTTTTGTTCATAAGCTTGTCACTTTTCACCATGGGTGACAATCCACCACCAAACAACAATCCACCACCACATCAACCACTTCCACTCAACCAACCACCACTTGACCCGCCAAGAGGTCGTAATCTTGGTGAATAATCTAACCCGAGCCATCAAGGCTATAAGAACACCATTGAGCTCTCATTTCAAGCTCAAACTACGACCCTACGATCCGACACCATCCGTTTGGTGCAAAACGGATTTGCATTCCATGGACTTCATTCCGAAGATCCTAATCAACATCTCAAGGATTTCCTAAAAATCGTTGACTCTATCGACCTTGATGATACCACACAGGAGACCACGCGATTGGGTCTCTTTCGATTCTCTCTACGGGACCAAGCTAGTAATTGGCTTGAGCGACTTCCTGCCGGATCCATCTCAAGTTGGGATGACCTCACCACTCGTTTCCTCGCCCAATTTTTCCTACAGGGGATAACTACCAAGCTAAGGAATGACATCTTGATGTTTCAACAACGTCAAGGCAAAACTCTCTACGAGGCGTGGACTCGATTCAAGGACTTGCTCCATAAAGTCCCTCATCACGGCATTAATCTTTGGCTTCAAGTCCAAATCTTTTACGATCATGCCAATCTCTCAACTAAGCAAACCAGCGACCAAGCGGCCGGTAGCAAGCTTAGTGAACTTACCACGGAAGAGTCATGGGGTACAATAGAGGACCTTGCCCTCTATGACAACGAATGTTGGAATGACCCCCGTGAGTTGCCCAAAACCGTCAAGGCAATCTCCTTGCATCCCATTGACTCACAACCTTCCAATCGTAAGATGCTCGAACTTGAAGATCAAGTCAAATTCCTAATGAGTTCCTTTGAAGCTCCCAAGCCTTCACGCCAAGTGAACAAAATCACTCTACCCTGTGAATTATGTAGTGGTCCCCATGACACTCGTGATTGCACAAAACTCCCTGAACAAGCTTTTGCGGACTACGCCTCCAAAAGTACCGACAGAGCGGGAGATAAGTGGTACACTTTCAAGCCCAAGCAAAACAACCCAGGAAATTCCTACAAGCCCTCGTGGAGGAATCACACTAACCTTAGGTGGAGCCATAACTCAAAACCTCCCCAAAACAACTCGTCTAGTCCACCCAATAGGTCACAACCAAACCATACCTTCTACAACAACCCTCCAAACTCCGGAAGTTCCACTAGTCTTGAGGGAATGGTGTCCAAATTCATGTCATCTCAAGAAGCTCGATTGACTAAGCTTGAAGCCGATCTCAAGCAACGACAAAGCAAGATGACAAACAAGCTCGACACCCTCTTAAAAGCATTCAATGATCGGGATGTTGGAGCACTCCAAATATCAAGAACCTAAAAGTGAATTCGATTTCATCAACTCCATGTTCTTGCTCACCAAAGGAGAGTGCATATCCATGCCCCTCGCACCCACAAGTACATTCGTTCAACGCCATCAACACGTGTTTCAAACAACCCATCCTAAGATACCAACAACCCAAGTTGACGGTCCATCCAACTCTTGAAACACCAATCAATCAAGAACCCAAATCTACTCTAGAAGAGGAGTTTAAGGAGCTTTACCAAGAAAAAATGGTTCTTGAAGTCTTGACTCATGCGCCTTACTATAATGCTTTAAAGGATAAATATGAGCAAGAACTAAAACTAGGAGAACGTGGGTCTGCATTTGTGCAAAACAAATTACCTAAGAAGTTAGATGATCCCGGGGCTATTCATTCTTCCGTGTAGCTTTAGAAATTCCATAGCTTTCGACACATTAGCCGATCTAGGGTCAAGCATCAACCTTCTTCCGTTGTCCCTCCATAAAAGCCTTAACCTAGGTAAAATAGAACCAACGAAAACAATCTTAGGTTTAGCGGACGGTAGTATTGCATACCCGGTAGGAATAATGAAGGACATGGTAGTATACGTAGGTCGATTAACTCTTTCGGTGGATTTCCATGTGCTAGACATGAATAGGGACACGACATGCCCATTGTTAGTTGGAAGAGGATTCTTAGCTACTGCTAGTGCCATAATTGATTGTAAGATGTCTAAGATAGTGGTAGGAGAAGGGAGTGTTAGGTCAATTTACGATGTCAAGAAGCATTCCTACTACAATGAGGATGAACAAATACCTTATGAGATCATGTTGGATAGGAGACCATCTAGATATGGACCTTGGACCAATAGAGACTTTGTAGGCCCTCAACGACCTTTCTATATAGAAGAGACCTACATGAGTAACTCAACTCTCAATGAACAACAATTGGCTAGGGACATTGAAGTGAACCCATTCGAGGATACTTTAGTGTTTAGGAAGATGACCGAATTCCTAGGAACATTGCCCATTAATCTTTGCATGAATTGGTGGAAAGTTGAGAGTGAGAAGGCTAAGTACAATTAGAGTTGGGATAGACCACCTAGTGATGGGAATGGAGAGTGACACATTAGGATGACAATCTATGATCCCAATGGTGAGAAGTTTGAAAAGACATACCGGAATAAGCATACTAAGAGGAAATTACAAGATAAGTTTGATCCCAATGATATTCTTGAGGATAAACTTACTTACCTAGGTACGTATGAGTACGACTTCGAGTCTAGCTACAAGACTCATAAATAAAGAAAAGCGTTTTGTGGGAGGCAACCCATGCTTAATTGTTTGCTTGTTTTGTTTTTCACTTTGTGTGTTTATATATCTTTTTCATTGTTGTTTATTCTCATGTTAGACTTTGTGAAAGTGCTTTTATGTTAGTGCAAATATTAGGATATTTAATCTATACAGTCTCATTTGTTTTGTTGATGACAAACATGTAACTTGTAATACATAATGTAAAATGTATAAGTTACTTGTAATTATATTTTGTCTCAACATACTTTCAACACCTCTCGACGACTCAAGTCCTTGTATGCTACAGCACAGGTTCGTACATGTTTGTTATGTTGCGTTATGATCAAACCCCTAACAAACCATTAAACATGTTTAGTTAAACACTTAAGTAATCTTGGTTACTTACATTTTATAAAATAATAAACAAAAGTAAATGTGTTGGGTAAATACCATGATCCATAACCCATACCCATGACCCAAAGTTCATAACCCATTTTCTAGATACATTGTATCTAGTTGGGTACCCATGACCTATGGGTAAAGAGGAGCGTCTCATGGATCCCTCTAATTGCCCACGGATCCCTTGGATTACAAGGGCCGGATCCCTCTCAGAAGGGATCCTTGGGGCAGAAGCTTGTATTGGCCTTTTTGCCTATAAATAGCAAACCACTTCTTGCCATTTCTTAACACCTTCACACATACTTTCTTTCCACCATTTCTAACATACTTAGATCATTAGGAAACATGTAAACCACCCTCATCTCATATGATCATAATGCTTCTAACTTTTATTTGTTGTAAGCATACTCCCGAAGTGATCCTCCAAAGCCAGCCTAGAGATCTTGCATCCTTACCTACTGAAGTGATCACCCATCACAAGCATACAAGCACATGAAGATCTTCTACAACAATCTTGGGAAACTTTTCATCTTCATTCATAGAAGACTAACTACATCATGCTTTGTGTTCTTGATGTTTAGTTTAGGATTTCATATCCATTAGATACATTGTCTTGGATATTGTCTAGTATCATATTCTTGTATCTATAACTAGATTAGATGATTTATGTGTTTGTGCCATAAAACACAAGGTTTGTTATGTTGGGCCACAAAACATAACGGGTGTCATAGATGTGTCGTGTTGGTCGGGTAATGGTTCCTCCTTTGTAATGGAACCCGGTATCTAGCCTTGTACCGGATAAAGTGTAGGCGACGTTGTGATAGGTTTGGTTCTACCTCGTGGAAGGACTCGGTATCTAGCCTTGTACCGGATAAAGTATAGGCGACGTTGTGATAGGTTTGGTTCTACCTCGTGGAAGAACTCGGTATTTAGCTTAGTACCGGATAAAGTGTAAGCGACATTGTGATAGGTTTGGTTCTACCTCGTTGAAGAACTCGGTGTTTAGCTTAGTACCGGAAAAAGTGTAAGCGACGTTGTGTAAGGTTTTCTCCGCCAAGAATGGAGTTTGTTGATCTAGTGAAGTAACTCTCGAGTTGGATACTCGGGGAGTGGAGTAGGGCGAAGAGGAGATTCGTGACCGAACCACTATAAATCCTCGTGTTGGTTTGTGTATCCTTTTACTTATCGCTTTACTTTTATTCTTGCTTTATATTGTTGATTGTCTATGTGGTTGATGTTTATATGTGTGATGCATACTTGGTCTTTCATATAGTCATAAACTATATTTAACACTTTACATATTATGACATGCTTGATCAAGAAAAACAAACCGGACTAATAATGGTGAAACTTGATTTATAATGAACCATTAATCTTGCGGAATCTTATGTGATATTAAGGGGTTGGCCTTACATGCCGTAATGCATTAAATGCATCATCGTGTCGAGATTAGCAAATGTGATGGTTTATACTATATTTGATACAAAAGTTTTAAGTTTGAAACGGAAACGTATTCACCCCCCCCCCTTTACGTTTTCACACTTTATTTTGTCTTTAACCTCGTCTTAATTACATATAAAGGTATTTTACAAAAAGATAAGTGTAGGAAAGATCATATGAGTTTTTAAGAACATGAACATGAGATTAACAACAATTGAAATTGATGTATTTGTGTGTTTGTTAGAGTCAAATGATTGTATCGAGTCATAATGAATGTTTTGCATAAATTTTTCCAGGTTTTAATGAGGTAATTTGTTCATAATTTTTCTAGAAATACGCAGCATACCAGTTTTTGTCAGGATAACTTGACGGCGTCAGGCAATGTAGAAACAAAATATCAGTTTCGTTTTCTGTGCAATTTATAATTTTTGGAAATTCCCAATTCTTAATTTTCCATAAAAAATGCAAACATCCGTTCCACAAGCATTATATCTTACTTGCTTTCTAGTGTAGTTGTGTGTCACATATAGTTTTACCGCCGATTTTACGCGAAGTTTTCGTTTATTTTCTTATAAGTATGCAGGTTATATTGGACAAGAAGAAGAAACACATATTGGATGAAGCTTATTACTTATGCATTCTTCTTTGAGGAGGATTTAACCGCAACTTCACACATATCCTACTGAGCTAATCAGGGGAGTATTAGTTTCTTTTCCTTACTTACCTTCCTTTATCATAACTTTGATGCTTTCGGGGAACATTGGGGACAATTTTCAGTTTAAGTGTAGGGAGGGAGAATAAAATGGGAACTTAGAAACTATTCACTCACTTGATTATTTGTCTTGTCCTTGGTAATTTGTGTAATAAACCATAAGAAATATTTGTTAGGGCAATTTTAGCACCAAATTTAAAATTTTTTATGACATTTATGAGCTAAACTTTAGTCTTAATAAAGCGTCTCATGGATAGGAATTATATGACTAGCACAAAAACCGTATACCACTCAAATTCCACCCCAAAAATGTGAGGTTCGCCCCTAGATCTTTAGGAATAAAAGCATTCATCTTTAATGCTTAGTGAGTGTACCGGTAGTATAATAGATTCTAGAACTTGTTTTGTGATGCATCCCGAGATCGCTAGTGAGAATACACTTGTGTAGTTAGGAGTAACTAAATGATAAGAGACATTAGGATAACCCTTGTTTGAAACCTGTATTTGAATTACATCTTCCACATCGGTTGAGTAACTACCCCACACCCTTGCGATGTACTCATCTTTAGTACACGATACCCCTAGTTAACCTCTCAGAGCCTATCGTTTTCGCGGTTCTCACGATGTTTTGATTTTCCAGAATATCAATGAAGAGAATTGTTTACAATCCACCCCCAAATGTACACCCAAATCGCCTTAGCCTACCTTGTATGCACTCATCTTTAGTGCATTATTTTTATTATTACTAAACCCTTAGTTCAATTATCTAGTTACTTGCATGGTTGCTAAGTCGAGTCATATCTTTTGTATACATTTTTAGGACGACTGGGACTCATGGGTTAAAGTATTATTTTATGGAGTAACGCGAAAGAACGATAAATTCAAATTTCCTTTGTCTACGTAATTAAATACTCCAAGTGTTTTGATTTTTTTTAAATCGGGTCAATTAGTGTTAATTAAATAAAAACTCAAGTGTATGGATGCTCCTATAAATCATTTATATTTTGATATTATCGTAGAGGATGGTAGAGTAAAAAGGTATTGAAAAAAAAACATATGGGCTACCATCCTGCATCTATCATTTATGTGTATGTTTTTAAGTTTATGTTTGTTTTGTCTCAAGTTGTTTAGTGTTAGTGAGTCGAGTATTGGCTTTGCAACGCCACGCTTTACATGCTTGTAACATAAGATTTTTGACTTGCCACCACTAAATATCCCATATCCAACAAAACCCTTTACCTCCCTACCCTAAGCCTAACGTTACAACCCTTGTAAAGACCTCTTAGATAGTTATTCCTAGGTGCTTACGCCAAAGCGGTGGAGGTTTAATCTATTCTCAAGCTTATGGTAATCTTTGTACTATGCCAGGTAATGAGTGTTTATCTTCTATTTCCATTCATATTATATTTCATATAAACCCGAGATATGAGAGAATCCAAACACCAACTGTGAGGTGCTAATATATAATTCTCGTGCTTGTTATGATTATTGTGGTGCTTGTACTTGTTGTAAACTATTTTAAACCAATGCTTCATACCCTCTAACTTATAAATTGATTGGCCAAAAGCAAATTTGCTTGAGGACAACCAAATACCAACTGTATAGATATTTGATAAGGATTTAAAACGTACGTTTTTAGGGGGTCATTTAAGCCCTAAATCGACACATTTTATATCCGTTACTGCTTAAAATCGTTCCTTTTCACATTTTAGGTCTTTTGGAAATGAAGCATATTTGGACGAAAGGAGCGAAAACATGAAGAAAATGGCAAAGTCAAGATCAAAGGCACTCCAGCAGACTTGACGGCGTCCCATCCAAAGGGTGACGCCGTCCCTCTATTGAAGACTTGATCAAAAGTGCATGCGACGGCTCAACAGAATTTTTGGTCCTAAAGCCTGAGGGCGTCACACCTTAATTCTGGAAGGCGTCACTCACAAAATCTACACCAGACGCCCAAGATCCAAGATTCAAACGACGTCGCTGCTGAAGACTGGCGGCGTCACACATCTCAACTGACGTCGTCCCAACGATGACTTGGCCCAAACGAAACCCTAATGACGGCGACCTGACGACGCCACTAGCAAAAGGTGACGTCGTCGCGATTGTAAATCTATATATAGAATTCGATTTCTCTGTATTTGAAGATGTAGAATTTTGGAGAGCAAACCCTAACTCAGTCGTAGTCTGACTTGGACAGTATTCTAGGGGTCCCATACCTTATTTTACATTGCAAGATAAGTATGTTTATCCAATTTATCATTATGTCTACCCCATGTTCAATTGATTATGTGTATGCTTGCTTGTTTAACACGTCTCGCTAAATTATTCTTGTTGTTGATACAAAAGTTGGGCGTTCCTTATTTGGACTCCGGTTCTCGTATCAATTAGACCTTGATGCTTGAGACCTGCACACTAAGAAAACAGAAAACACCGTTAGGCTTATCGTGGGATTGTCTCCCGCGATTATCCTCCGGCGTGAGAGTAAGTAATCGGTTTTAGGGTTTAGTGGAGAGTTAGGTTTTGTGATCGTACCTTTAATGAGTAGGCGAGATGCCCTTTATATATACACGAAATCCTTGTTGGTTTCGTGTTCCCCAACCTTCGGCGTATCCCGCCTAAGTCGGTCAATTGATACATATCTCATAAATAAGAGATATCCGATATCAAAACTATAAATAACTTCGGGTTAGCCCATTCGTACTGGGCTCGATTGCTAGTAGCGTTCATTGGTCGGGTTCATGACCCGAATGCGGACTATACGTCATCATGTCCCCACAGTCTAGTATGCGCAGGGTAAAACCCGCGGATGCTAGACTAATAATTGTAGCCAATATATTCCTCAAGACGTAGCGGAGAAGCTTCAAAGGTTTCCCGCCTAAAAGAAGATACGGTGAATCCGATCAAATTAGGTCAAACACATCCCTCGTAACACGTGGGAAAGTGAGTGGAAAGTGTGCCACGTCAGCAACTCCCATCCACACGTTTAGAGAAAGTGGGATCCACGTGTCGAGCATCACATGGATGTGGAACCCTATATAAACTACCGCCTCCCTTTTACTGTGTTGATCACAGTAAAAAACATTTCCACCATTGTTGAAAAACTCGAAATATCAACCAAGAAACCCTTAAACTTTCAAAGGTAGCGGCGTGCGCATTTGAAACCTTATCATGGTTCTTGGATTAACTGACTTTTCATCGATATAACCGAGGATGAACCGTGAGTTCACCTCGGGTATTATATCCGCTTGCGCTGCATCCGGTAGTTCGGCTGTGCAGGCGTCGATAGTGGATTTCCAGAAGGTAGAAAGTGGGGTATACACACGTTTTTTCGAATTTTCAAATCAACGTGTGCCTATCTCCTTATTCTTGTGCGACGTTCTAAATTACTATCGCCTACACATATACCAACTGCACTGTATAGGTGCAGCAAAGATAACAAACTTCGAGATTAATTGCCGTTTCTTTGGCGATTAACCCCACCATCTATCTCTTCCGCGTTTTGCACCGACGTGGTCAAACGGGTGGGTTTCTTTTGCTAAGCCGGGGCGGCTGCGGTGTTATCTAGAAGCTAGACGCGCTTAGGAATTGGAGAGAGAAATTTTTCTGGGTTGATGAGGCGTTGTTCCCCTGGGGCTTCGACTTCTACACTCAAAGTTCGCTACCGAAGGATGAGCGCCCACTCCCTGGAACATACAGCGCGGATGATGCGGAAACGATAAACGACAATCGTATTCCCATCAATTCCTATCCAGAGGAATTTTTGGTGCACATGGGCATCAGTCGCAACTATTTCGATAGTCCTGACGAGGTGGCAACCTTCCTAGACGCGGATGACCAGGGTGGGTGCTCGTCCTTCCTACTCCTTTGCTTTATTAATGTGAGCCTTTCTTTTCGCCTTTGTATTTTATATAACTCTTATTGTTCTTTGTTTCTTGTTGCGCAGAGATGGACTTGTTCGGCGTTGTTCACTTGGCGAAGCCCCGCCAGGTCACCGTGGGGGTGCGCCCTCTTAGAGAAGGAGAAGTCCCCATTTTGGATGCTACCGCAGGGCGCACCATGGAGATGAATCTGGAGGAATCGGGGGGTGGTTCCCTCGTTGTGCTGGAGGAGACCCCTCTGCGCAGCATGCCCAGCGCCAGGGTACACTCCCCTGGAGTGGAGCATTCACGCACAGACATAGCAGAGAGCATAGGGGTCCTCAGGGTAGAGCTAGAGGAGGCAGACCAAGGAGTGAAGCGCAAGAGAGCGCCTGGTGGTGATGGTGCAGGCTCATCCATGAAAAAACGTCCTGTCATTCTTGATGTGGAGCCGTCCTCAGACGATGTATCGCCCTTCCATGCAACTGAGAATGCTCCCCCCAAGTAAGTATTGTCGCCGAAGCACTTATCTCATTCCCTGTTTATGTTATGAAATAAACACTAATTCTCTTCTTTTGCGTGCAGTGTTGATACCGTTGGGGTTACTGTTGAGCGTTCTGGGGAGTCTCCACCCGAGGCGAGTCCCGTTCGCGCTGACTCTTCTGAGACAAAGGACCAAGGCGCCGAGCCGTTGGCATCTGGGGATGTGCCAATGGATCATCTTGTTGAGGAGCTGGTGTTGGCTGCTGCGCACCAGGCTACATTAGTTGCGCAACTAAAGTCAAGGTATTCTAGGGAAAGTAGCCAGAGCGCGCAGAAGGATAAGGAAATTGCGCTGCTGGGGGCGCAGCTGGCCAGTGCTCAGGCTGAAGCAGAGGCGGCGAGCTCTTATGCCAAAAAGCTTGCTGAATAAAAGATGTCGTTGCTTACCCAAGTGAGTCAGGAGCGTGCCGCGTTAGAGGATTACAAGGCTACTTGCTTATGGGATCTAAAATATTTGGAGAATGGGAAGAACGAGCATTTCTCTCGGTTAGAGGAATTTCGTGCAACCTTGGGAGGCTTGCTGGAAGAGCAGGAGATGAAGCTACGCAAGCTCAGCATCGAATACGATGAAGAGCTATATCCTCAGCTGGTTTCCTCGATTGCTGAGCGCAGGTGGCTCATCAGCCATGGTTTGCGCCTTGCTGCCCTCAACACTTTGTATTCTCGAGAGGTAACAGACGCCTTCGGGAGTGTTGTTCAATGCGCGTTGGCGCATGGCAAGGCGGAGGCCATAGAAGAGCTTCATGAGGGTGGCCTTTTGAAAGTGCCTGCCGCACAGGTGCCCGGGTATAACGAGCATGCATATGATGATCTGGTCGCTGCGATGGGGAAGATGAAGCTGTTGGAGCTTCCTCAGATTGCGCAGTTGGAGCGCGACCAGGATTATCCCATAGGTTTGATTATGGAGGGATTAACCTTGGCCCGCCACCTTGCTGATGATGCAAAGGCGCAGCCTGACTATTTTTTGAAGCCTGATGAGTCACAGCTGCAAGTGCCTATCTTTGCTTGCCCACGCGATATCCTGAACCCCTTTGCCCTTGAGAAGGAAATTCCTTTGAAAGAATCCTTAGAAGCCCATGCCATGAGGCTTGCAAAGAAGAAGGGCGTGAAGGGAAAGGCCATTTTGTGTGGTCTTGGTGCAGCGCATCTCTCGAGATCCGACGGGGTACCTGTTAGTGTGGCAATGGTATCGCGCCAGGATTCTGATCTATTGAAGAAACTGAAAGAGGCTGGGGACGCTGCAAACCATGTTGAGAGCTCACATCTTAGGCGTTGTAATAGTATATAGGCCATAGCTTCTTTGTAAATATCCTTTTGTAAGAACTCGTGGTTCATAATAAAATTTCCCTTTTGTTGAAGGTGTGTTAATCCATATGTGGTTGTGATTATAACGTTTGTACTTAGTTGTCTGTCTTTGCATAAAAAACTTCCTCGTTGTCTAAGAATCAAATAGTTATATAAGCGCAAATAGTATATGAAGTCCATAATCATGTATGAAAGTCATGATCTAACATACTTGAAACATAATTTCTAAGTACTTGTATCATAATCATGTATGGTGTGATATACAGCGTACTGTAAATATCATATCAAGGAGTCAAGAGTCTTGATTCCTAGGTTGTTAAACGCGCACACTATGCATTGGTGCGCATCCATCGTGGAATGCACATTGAACTTATTCCAACGTCTTGAAAATAAGGTGTTTAACAAGGATGCATGATCCGATGTTGATGGGTTTGCAACCCTCTTACTCAACGAGTTATTTAGTAGGTTTACCCATCCTTTTACCATCGTGGGTTTATTAAGTGCAGGCACGCCATGTAGGCAAAAGATAAGATAACAACAATGTTGAGACATAAATAATATGTAAATAACAAATTGAAATGTGTCGCGGAGTTAGCTAGAAACCGCGACGTTTTATTAATACTTGAAAGTTTTTGTAAAAAGAAAAAAGACATTTGCCTAAGTAAAACATAATGTAAATACACGGATATTTATTGAGCACTTTACTAAAGTGCGGGGGTGTCCGTGCGCTGGGCCGTAGCAGTTCCTAGAGATAACATCACTTGAGATTGCAAATGTTCCATATGCGTGGTAGCTCACGACCATCCATGTCACGCAGCTTGTACGCGCCCTTTCCTAATGCTTCAATGACCTCATAAGGTCCTTCCCACTTCGGTCCATGTTTTCCTGTATCTTCTGCATGTCTCGCATCATTGGCGCGATATACAAAGTCGCCTGGTCTGAATGAGACGCTTCGAACTTTAGCATTGTAATATCCTTTTATTTTTGACTTAGCTCTTGCCTCACATATAGTTGCGCACTCGCTCCTTTCTTCCAACAGGTCCAAGTCAATACGCCGTTCATCGTCATTGGTTGTAACATTAACTTCGGTAGTGCGAATAGTTGGCATCCCAATTTCGGCTGGTATGACGGCTTCTGTCCCATAAACAAGAGAAAAGGGGGTGTCTCATGTGCTAACTTTGATTGTCGTGCAGTGTGCCCACAAAACATGCGATAATTCCTCCACCCACCTCCCTTTTGTGTTTGTCTAAGCGTGCTTTAATTCCTTCACCTAGACTACGATTTGCACGCTCAACCAAATCATTGGTTTGTGGGTGTTTAACTGACGCGAAGTGTTGTGCAATATTCAGTTTCTCGCACCATTCCTTGAAAGGGTTGTCACATAATTGTTTTCCATTGTCCGAGGTGATTTCCCCAGGTAATCCGAAACGGCATACGATATTCTCCCAAACAAATCGTTTTACCTGATTACCTGTGATTGTCGCGACCGCCTTTGCCTCAATCCATTTAGTGAAATAGTCTATAGCCACTATAAGGAATTTCAATCCCCCTGCTGCAACAGGAAAAGGGCCAGCAATGTCGATACCCCATTTATAGAATGGCCATGGCGACGTAATAGGTGTTAGCTCCTGTTGTGGTTGGCGTGGGATGGGTCTGTGA
This sequence comes from Chrysanthemum makinoi, assembly GCA_910596185.1. Lineage (NCBI taxonomy): Eukaryota > Viridiplantae > Streptophyta > Magnoliopsida > Asterales > Asteraceae > Chrysanthemum > Chrysanthemum makinoi. Next base: position 208,575,122 of record OU343218.1, on the reverse strand, counting down.
ATTTGGCAGTCGCCACACTTTTTTATTAAGTCTCGCGCGTCCCGGTGCATCGTAGGCCAGTAGTATCCTGACCGTAAAGCGCGTGCTACAACGGACCGTGATCCTGAGTGCATACTGCATGAACCGACGTGGATCTCTCGGAGTATGTAATCTGCTTGAAGGGGTCCGACACATCGAAGCCATGGTTGTAGAAATGATAACGCTACATGCGTCGTTCGGGGTCAAAGGAACTTCCTTTTCTTCGAGCAAGTTTTGTAACACCCTAGGCAGTGAACCTAATCGTTGTAGTGTATTATTAGGGTAAGCCACGGGTATTGATATCGTTCTCTAGGGGAATAGGAATGCTAGTGAGGAGTTACTACGCTAAGGTTGGGGTTGAGGAAGATTATTTTTTATCTTTTTATGTTTTTTTAGGAATTAGAAAGGTACGAATCTCGGGGTTTGGATTTGGGGGTTGGTATTTCTACCGATTACTCTACTTATCTAATTATCTAATCTAAGGTGAGGGTAGTCTATGTCTAATTATTGTGTGCTCGTATGATAGTTTAAAAATGTATTCACTTAGGTTTTATTACTCCTTAATTATCTCGTATTGATGGTTGAATTGTCACGTCCTTATTCTTAATCGCGTTGTGTGTCTAAAGTTGTAGGGTATGCGTTTATCCCTAACTCTTTGAACTTACCAAAGGGTCTCGTCTAAAAAATCTCTAGGATTTATACACTCTAACTCTAAGGCACTCTTTGGATGGGTTAGCCTACAACTACTCTAGGTGTCATAGTCTAAGGTTCACAAAGATTAATCAAGCATTAACTACACAACGAATGACCTATCGCATTACTGGATCATTAACAATTAAGATAAGACACAACCAATCAATAATCAATAATTAAGTTTCATATTCCCTAAGCAAACACACAAATAAATTATCCATACATGGAGAACATGCAAGCATACACACAAATAATCAAAGACATAATTGTATTAATGAAGTAAAACACTTACCTTGATGTAAGACAGGGTTTGGAACCCTAAAATACTGTACAAGACAGCCATGGTTCGGTTTTAGGTTTTTACTCCAAAAGTCTACACATCAATACTGAAAAATTCGGATTCTATATATAAGATTACAAGTGCGACGGCGTCACCTTATGATTTGTGACGCCGTCGGATCGCCGTCATTATGGTTTCGTCTTGGCCACGTTAGTCTTGCGACAGCGTCACCTTGTGCTTGTGACGCCGTCCTCTTCAGCTTATGACGCCGTCTGGATCAAATCTAGGCCGTCTAAGTTGCGACGACCTACTCTTTTAAAGCTTGACACCGTCACTTGAAAATAAGAAATTTGACTTCAGTCCCGTCACAAAATGCTCCGACGGCGTCGCGGTTAAGCAGTGACGCCGTCACCTTGTACTTCAGCAGCTTGAGTGTCTCGATTTCTTGACTTTGGCCATTTTCTTCATATATCCGCGCCTTTTCGTCCAAATAAGTGCCATTACAGCAATTTGCCTTCAAGAGACCTAAAAAGTGAAAAGGAACGATATTAAGTAATAACGGATACAAAAGTGATCAAATAAGGGCTTAAATGACCCCTCAAAAAGGTACATTTTAAAACCTTATCAAATATCCCTACACTTGGTATTTGCTTGTCCTCAAGCAAATGTGCTTTTAGCCAATTAATTTATAAGTTAGGGGTCATGAAGCATTGGTTTAAAACAGTCCACAACACATATAAGCCCCGCAAAAGTCATAACAAGCACGGAAATTACATACTAGCACCTCACATGGGGTGTTTGGATACTCACATCTCTCTCGGGTGTATATGAAATATAACAAGTTGGAAATGGAAGATAAACACTCGTTAACCGGTCCTAGTACATAGATTACCATAGGCTTGAGACTAGATCAAACCTCCATCGCTTTGGCGTAAGCACCTAGGAAAGACTATCAAAGAGGTCTTTAAAGGGTTGTAATGTTAGGCTTACGGTAGAGAAACAAAGGGTTTGGTGGGATAGGCTATTTAGTGGTGGCATGTCAAAAATCTTTATGTTACAAGCATACGAAGAATGGCGTTGCTAAGCCAAGACTCGACACTCTAAACTCTAGATAACTGAAACAAACAAACATAAATTTAAAGATAGATGTAGGATGGTAGCCCTTATGTTTTTTTTTTTCAACACTATATTTTTTTTCTTTTCTCTTTTTCTATTTTTTTTTCGTTTTTTTTTTCATACACTTTTACTCTACCATCCTCTACGGTAACATCAAAATGATAGGGATTTATAGGCACATCCCTACACTTGAGTTTTTATTATTCTAACACTAATTTGACTTGAATTGAAAAGATCAAGACACTTGGGGTATGTTATTACGCAAATAAGGGAATTTAACGTTCCCTTCTAATCATTTAAACTTTAACTTTTTCCCATGAGTCCCAATCGTCCCAAAACTGTGTACAAATGATATGACTCGACTTAGCAACTCATGCAAGCAACTAGATAATTGAACTAAGGGTTTATGGTGATAACAATAATGCACTAAAAGTGAGTGCATACATGGTAGGCTAAGGCGATTTGGGTGTATATTGGGGGTGGGGTGTAAACAATGCTCTTCATTGATATTCCGGAAAACCGAAACATCACGAGAACCGCGAAAAGGATAGGCTCTGAGGGGTTAACTAGGGGTATCGTGTACTAAAGATGAGTACAACGCAAATGTGTGGGGGAATTACTTAACCGATGTGGAAGAAGTAATTATATTACGGGTATCAAACAAGGGTAATCCTAATGCCTCTTATCATTTAGTTATTCCTAACTACACAAGTGTAGTCTTACTAGCGATCTCGGGATGCATCACAAAACAAGTTCTAGAATCTAATATACTACCAGTTCACACTCTAAGCATTAAAGATGAATGCTTTAATTCCTACTAATCTAAGGGTGATCCTCACATTTTGGGTGGAATTTAGGTGGTAAAGGGTTTTTGTGCTAGTCATATAACTTCCTATCCATGAGACGCTTTTGTTAAGACTAATGGCCCACTCCTATATGTCATGAAAAATTAAAAATTTGATGCAAAAATTACCCTAACCGACATTTTCTCATGGTTTATTACACAATTGCAATTGGACAAAGCAAATAATCAAGGATAAGCATAGTTTCAAAGTTCCCATTTTATTTTCCCTCCCTACACTTAAACTGAACATTGTCCCCAATGTTCCCCGAAAGTATCAAAGTTATGATAATGGAAGGTAATTAAAAACGAAAGAAACTAGTACTCCCCTGATTAGCTCGGTAGGATCCGTGTAAAGTGGTGGTTAAATCCTTTCCAAGAAAAATGTATGCGTGAAAAGCTCCTTCCAATCTTTTGTTTCTTCTTCTTGATAAATAAAACCTGCACATTCGAAGAAAACAAACGAAACCTTCGCGTAAAATCGGCGGTAATAATATATATAAGACTCTACTAAACTAGGATATAATGCTTGTGGAATGGATATTTACGAATTTCGGAAAATTAAGACCTGGAAAATTCCAAAATTTATAAGTAGCTCGAAAACGAGAAAAAAGTAATGTTTTTTTACTCCTTCCTGTCGCCGTCAGGTTGCGACCCTGACGCCGTCAGTTTATCCTGACAAAACGGTGCGATTTTCGGAAAAATTCGGAAAATTTACATCTATAGAATCTGGAAAAATTTCTGCAAAACATCCATTATGACTCGATACAAGCATTTGACTCGAACAAACACACATATATATCTTTTAATGAATTGCTATTCTCATGTTTACGTTTCTTTTGAAAACGTGTGTAATCCTCCCTACACTTATCCTTTATGTAAAATACCTTTATATGCAATTAAGACGAGGTTAAAAACAAAATAAAGCATTTTTACAAATTTAAATATGAGAATAAGCAATCAATAAAAGATATATGACACTAACAAGCAAAAAATTAAGCATGGGTTGCCTCCCACGAAGCGCTTTTCTTTATTTAAGAGTCTTGTAGCTAGACTCGTAGTCGTGCCCCTACGTTGTATCATTTTGCATTCTCAATGAAAATTCTATCATATTGACAAAATTTTCATCGACTCTATATCTAGGCCCGAGGGTCAAGCAATCCTTATAATAAAGCCTCCTTCTTTCCCACATAAATTTATAACCTTTTTCAACATCGTCCTTGCTTTTGTCCTCAAAAGCTTTGATGTTGTCTCGTTCAAAAATGGGTAGATGGCCATATTCATTTGTTTTCCAAGGCATCCTATAAGTGATCTCATCGGTTCCTTCCTTAAAACTAACCGTTCCATCATACTTGTTATGGCTCATTTTAGATGTTTCAAAAAACAGTTTCCCTAGCATTACTTGGGACAAGCTATAGTCAATGACGCATCCTACATCTTCTAGGACCACAAAATCAACTAAGTAGGTGAAATTTCCTATAAAGACATGTACATCCTTGACTCTTCCCACAAAGTTGCAAACTCTACCTGGATACTTAGGGTCTCTCCTAATATTAAGCCGCTCATTCATAATATCATTGTAAATAGAAGATGACATCATATTAATGGGAGATTCCGTATCTATGTAAGCATGGTCGACACTCCTATATCCGATCATACAAGGGATTTTTAGGTTCCAAGGATTTCCTCTCCTAATCTTTGGGCATATCCTAATGATAGGTGATCGGGGATTATCGATGATGTATCGATGGTAAGCAACCTCTTCCTTAGTGGGGTAAAGATTGAAATAAGCGCTATCCTCTTCATTTACGTCTATCCTATGCAACTCACTAGGATCTTTGATTTCATCAATGATTTGGTTGCGAAGAGAGTTGAAGGACTGATGGTCAAGTGGTTGACTTGGGCTAGGTGAGCAAAACTTAGCGAGAAAACGGGTAGTGAGATCTTCCCAACTTGAAATAGATCCCGTGGGAAGATGAAAAAGCCATTTACTAGCTTGTTTTCTTAAAGATAATTGGAAGAGACGCAGACGCGTGGTCTCTCGAGTAGTGGCATCGAGGTCGATGGAATCGACAATTTTAAGGAAATCCTTAAGATGCTGATTAGGATCTTCGGAACGAAGTCCATGGAATGCACATCCGTTTTGCACCAAAAGGATGGTGTCGGATAGCAGAACCATAGTTTGAGCTAGGTCGGGAAGCTTGATGGCGTTCCTAAAGCCTAGGTGGTTTGGTCTCGAGCATTCACCAAGAGTACGGGCTCTTGGCGGGTCATTTGGTGGTGGGTGGTTATCACCTTCCATGATGAAAAGTGATGAGGTTACGAACAAAGGTCACGAAGAAGGGGGATAGACTACGAGGAAGCTAAAAAATGAGAAAAATTTACTTGATAGGAATCAAGCAAAGAAACCTAAACGAGGTGGACTCCTAACTAGCTATTCTATTCCCGGCGGCCAAAAACTTGATATCGCTACACGCGTCGTTCGGGGTCAAAGGAACTTCCTTTTCTTCGAGCAAGTTTTATAACACCCTAGGCAGTGAACCTAATCGTTGTAGTGTAGTATTAGGGTAAGCCACGGGTATTGATATCGTTCTCTAGGGGAATAGGAATGCTAGTGAGGAGTTACTACGCTAAGGTTGGGGTTGAGGAAGATTATTTTTTATCTTTTTATGTTTTTTAGGAATTAGAAAGGTACGAATCTCGGGGTTTGGATTTGGGGGTTGGTATTTCTACCGATTACTCTACTTATCTAATTATCTAATCTAAGGTGAGGGTAGTCTATGTCTAATTATTGTGTGCTTGTATGATAGTTTAAAAATGTGTTCACTTAGGTTTTATTACTCCGTAATTATCTCCTATTGATGGTTGAATTGTCACGTCCTTATTCTTAATCGCGTTGTGTGTCTAAAGTCGTAGGGTATGCGTTTATCCCTAACTCTTTGAACTTACCAAAGGGTCTCGTCTACAAAATCTCTAGGATTTATACACTCTAACTCTAAGGCACTCTTTGGATGGGTTAGCCTATAACTACTCTAGGTGTCATAGTCTAAGGTTCACAAAGATTAATCAAGCATTAACTACACAACGAATGACCTATCGCATTACTAGATCATTAACAATTAAGATAAGAGACAACCAATCAATAATCAATAATTAAGTTTCATATTCCCTAAGCAAACACACAAATAAATTAGCCGGACATGGAGAACATGCAAGCATACACACAAATAATCAAAGACATAATTGTATTAATGAAGTAAAACACTTATCTTGATGTAAGATAGGGTTTGGAACCCTAAAATACTGTACAAGACAACCTTGGTTCGGTTTTAGGTTTTTACTCCAAAAGACTACACATCAATACTGAAAAATTCGGATTCTATATATAAGATTACAAGTGCGACGGCGTCACCTTATGATTTGTGACGCCGTCGGATCGCCGTCATTAGGGTTTCGTCTTGGCCACGTTAGTCTTGCGACGGCGTCACCTTGTGCTTGTGACGCCGTCCTCTTTAGCTTATGACGCCGTCTGGATCAAATCTAGGCCGTCTGAGTTGCGACGGCCTACTCTTTTAAAGCTTGACACCGTCACTTGAAAATAAGAAATTTGACTTCTGTCCCGTCACAAAATGCTCCGACGACGTCGCAGTTTAGCAGTGACGCCGTCACCTTGTACTTCAGCAGCTTGAGTGTCTCGATTTCTTGACTTTGGCCATTTTCTTCGTATATCCGCGCATTTTCGTCCAAATAAGTGCCATTACAGCAATTTGCCTTCAAGAGACCTAAAAAGTGAAAAGGAACGATATTAAGTAATAACGGATACAAAAGTGATCAAATAAGGGCTTAAATGACCCCTCAAAAAGGTACATTTTAAAACCTTATCAAGAAATGAACGCCGATATAATATACCATCTCGAAGTTCAAACCTCTGTGATGTGCGACGTATTCTTCGGGCGTCCTTCTGCTCCTGGGGCAGTATGCCCTTGCTGATGAACTCGACAATTGGAGTCATCCATGTAGGACCTTGCTCCTCTATCACCGTGGATATCTCCATTTCTGAGATGGATTTGCTCTTAAGAGTCTCCACCAATGCTTGTTTTGACATGTGCGCAAAGCTTGTGGATGCAATCTTGCTCAGTGCGTCCGCCTTTCCGTTTTCCCCTCTAGGAACTTGTTTGATGGTAAACCTGTCGAAACCCTGGATTAGTGACTTGGTCTTATCGAGGTATTGAACCATGTTTTCCTCTTTAGCCACATATTCACCCAACACATGGTTGGCTACTAACCGGGAATCCACATTTGCTTCTAGGTTGCGTATACCCATTCGAGCTACAATGCGTAATCCAAAGAATCGGGCTTCATACTCTGCTTCGTTGTTTATGGCTGTGAATTCAAAACGCAGTGCGTAAGTGAACTCCATTCCTTCTGGATTTGTGAGGATAAGGCCTGCGCCTGACCCGTCCACGCATGAAGATCCATCCGTGAATATGATCCATGGTTCTTGTAGTTCCACCTTGCTTTGTGAAGGTGCATCATCAGTATCTGGTTTTTCGATGATGAAGTCTCTTAGTATCTGCCCCTTAACTGCAGTGCGTCGTCTGTAGGAGATGTTATGCTCACCTAGCAACACGCTCCACTACTGTAGTTGTCCCGATGCGTCGGGTTTGGAGATGACTTGCTTGATAGGTTGGTCTGTGATCACCGCTATTGGGTGCGCCTGGAAGTACTTGCGCAGCCGTTTGGCGGTGAATACTAATGCCAATACCAACTTCTCCATTGCGTTATAGTTAACCTTCGTTTTCTTGAGTGCTTTGCTTACGAAATATACGGTGTTTGTACTGAATTCCTGTCCGTCAATAGCATCGCGCTGACTGCTCCTTGAGTCGCGGATAAGTACATAATCAATTCTTCCCCTGGGCGAGGCGCGACTAGCATGGGAAGCGCTGCTATGTGTTGTTTAAGCTGTATAAAAGCTTATTCTGCGTCCGTAGTCCAGCGAAAGTCTCCCTTTTTTGTACACTTCTTGAGCGTTTTGAAGAGGGGGAGTGACTTATCTGCTGATTTGGATAAGAATCTGTTCAAACCGGCTAATTTGCCATTCAGAGACTGGACTTCCTTCAACGTGCGCGGTGAAGGAAGTTGGATGACAGCCTTCGTTTTTTCTGGACACGGTTTAATGCCATCGGGCTCTATCAAATATCCAAGGAACATTCCTTATGTAGCGCCGAAGGTGCATTTCTTAGGATTTAACTTCATGTTGATCTCTCGTAGTGTCTTAAATGTTTCCTCAATGTCGCGCACCAATTCGTCCTTAGTATGGCTTTTTATGACAAAGTCGTCAACATAAACCTCTAGGTTGCGGCCCACTTGTTTTTCAAATGCATTATCTACCAATCGCTGGTAGGTGGCTCCCGCATTCTTCAAGCCAAAGGGCATCTTTGTATAACAGTAGACGCCTTGGCTTGTATGAAAGGCCGTTTTTTCCTCATCTTCTTTAGCCATTTGGATTTGGTGGTACCCTTTGTATGCGTCTATGAAACATTTAAGTGGGTATCCGCACAAAGATTCTACCTTCCAATCTATCTTTGGTAGTGGGTAGCAGTCTTGTGGACATGCTTTGTTGAGATCCATGAAGTCCACGCACATCCGCCAACTACCATTCATCTTCTTGACCATCACTGGGTTGGAAAGCCAGTCATGGTAATAGACTCCTCGCATGATACCTGCATCCACAAGTTTGTGTACTTCCTCTAGAATGGCTTTTGCGCGCTCAGGAGCGTGGCCGCGCTTCTTCTGTCGTACTGGGGAGTTTCCTTGTCGGATTCTCAACTTGTGTTCTGTAATCGAGCGTGGCACACCAGTCATGTGCTTTGGTTCCCATGCAAAGATATCCAGATTCTTTTGCAAGAGTACGCACACGGCCGCCCTGCCTTTATCAGACAGCGATCCCCCGATCGATACTTCTTGCTCGGGTAATCGGGATGAATTGCGACCCTCAGGTTTGATACTTTAGTTGCGCGCTGTTCTGGGATGTGTGATGTCTCACGTGTAAGCGTGTTACATTCTCCAGGTGGTACGGTGGTATTGTAGAGAGTAACAATGCCCCCCTCCACCGGGAACTTGAGCATCCCATGTGCTGTAGACGGTACCGCGCGTATGGCTGATATCCCTGGCCTTCCAATAATGCCATTGTATGGCGAAGGAGATTTGATCACCATAAAGTTCATCCAGGCTGTCATCGAGTGTTCCTTATTACCAACATTGACGAGTAGGCGTATTTGCCCCATATGCCATATCTTTTCTCCCGTAATGCCAGTCAATGACGTCATGGCTGGGCTTAATTGACTTCGTATCTCAGGTCGCAGTCGCTTGAAACAATGTTCATACATTATATCTGCGGATGCTCCTCCATCAACATACATGCGGTGGATATCGTGACCCCCTGCATTAATTTCGAGGAAAACTTTTGCGTTGTCCGCAGCCAAGGTGGGGAAAGAAATTTTGCTTCCATAGGAAAACTTTTGGCTGACCTTCTGCCTAGTCTTTCGCTGCCATGAATGTATCATGTAAATGGTATCAGCCTTATCTTTGGGTGCTTCTTTTTTGTTCCCAGTTTTTTGCTTATCTTTCCCATCCTTGATGCTCTTAACTAAATGGTCCAATCTGCCTTCTTTTACTAGCTTATCAATTAGTTGGCGTAATTGGACACACTCATTGGTGGTGTGGCCCTTCTGTCCATGATAGTCGCAGTATCCGTTCCCCACGCGCCGCTCTTATGGGGTGCGCATTGGTGGGGGTCTTGGGAAGTTCGCGCCTTCCGTTGCGAATATCTCCTTTGGAGTCTTGGTTAGCAGGGTATACTTGTCATTCTCTCGTCCGCTCCCCTGACCGCGGTAGTTCTTGTTGCGGTAGCTACTCTGGTCAATGGATTGTCTCCTAGGCTGTTCTTGTGACCTATAGTTTGAGTAGCCTTTCTTGCTGTCTGCCGCAGCAGCTTCTCCTTGGATGAAGGACCTTGTGCGTTTCATAAGTTCATCAAAGGTTTGGGGGACCTTGCCATTCAACCTTTTGATGAGTTATGGGTTATTGACACCGTTCATGAACCCTGAGATCTTTAGTATTTCAGGACATGCCTTGACATGTATGCATTCGTCTTTGTAGCGTTCCACATAAGCTCTTGTAGATTCCCCCTGGTGCTGTTCTACCCTGGCAAGTTCGACAGGGTTTTTGGCGCACATCTTCCTTTGAGTAAAGTTCAGGCGAAACGCCTTCCGCAACTCTTCAAAACCACGAATGCTTCTGCGTGGAAGCTTACTGAACCAGTTTCGCGCATTTCCTACTAATGTGGAATTGAACATGTGGCACCACACAGGTTGTGGCCAATTTTCGATGGTAGCAGCTGACTCGAAAATTTTTAGGTGATCGTCCGGATCACTTGTTCCATCATGGGTTTTCACATTGGCGGGCATGCGCCTTCTCTTATCTTCTGAAAAATCGCTGATGCACCGAGTGAACGCATCCACCTTTTGGCGGCGCCAAGGAAGAGACATATCTTCGTCCTCCTGGTCGCGATATCTTCTCCTGGACTTCCAGTGTCCTGTTTCTCTGTCCTCGTTGTCCGAGGAGTCACCGGAGGACGAGCTTCCTCTCTTTCGGCGCTTGCGCCGACTGTCCTCAGAATCCGAGCTCGAAGAGCTTTCACTTGGGGAGTGACGCCGCCAAGTCTGTCATGGACCCCGCGCTACCAAGCCTAGCGTGGACATTGGTATGCGCCATCCATCATCTTCGTGTTCTCCCGTGATACTGTAGGTCGGTTGCTTCATCGCTCACAACTCTCCTCCCGATCCTGGTAAACACCGGGGCCGGCGGCTATCCCTTTCGCTCCTCTCCCTCCGGTGATGTGATGGGGATGTCTCATGCTCTGGGTCGAAGTTGAGTCGGTCTTGCAGGCTCTGACTCGACCTATTTTTCGCTTCCTCTTGCATGAGGGCAGCCAAGGTTTCATAGTTTTGAGACACGAAGTCACCTGGCGCTAGTTCAGGCGCGACTCCTTCTAGCGCGAGGGTGTCTGTTTCCACCTCTAGACCCCTGTTTCGCTCAGGTGCGCCTGGCGGGGTTGTGAGGTTCGTTTCTGGCACCGATTGGTGGGGAGTGGTAAGAAGGGTGCGCTGTGGAACTTCTGCGTTGGTGGTTGTCGTAGTGGCATGGGTTGTCTCCGTGCGTGGTCCCACTGTCGTGAAGACCAGATCTGGGCCCGACCCCTTGGTTTCGGTCGCGACTGGTTGTTCCAGGACCGCTTAGAGGTCGATTCGCTTTGCTGCTTTTTCCCTTGTAGGTCACTATGCGATCGCTGGCTTAGGTTTCCGTGCTTTGTCATTCTAGTTCTTAGTGATTGGTCCCACGGATGGCGCCACTTGTTGATACAAAAGTTGGGCGTTCCATATTTGGACTCCGGTTCTCGTATCAATTAGACCTTGATGCTTGAGACCTGCTGATTAGTCGTTTCAGTACACAAGATATTTTTTTCCGAAGAAATACAAAGGTATGTATTTTCCCCGGGTCGTTTTCCCAACGAGGGATGAATGGAGTTTAACAACTCACGTCACGTGATTCGGGATTCGAATGGGTAAAAAGAGAATTTTGGGTTTTCTAAACTATGGTGCAAGGGAAAGTAAAGGGAAACAAAAATAACAACTAAAGCTATGATGTAAACAAGTAAATGCAACCAATTATGAAAGATTAAACTAAAACGCGATAAAACGTAATTAAAGAAATGCGAATTAAATGCTAATACGCTAATTTAAACATGTAAAAAATGAACTTCTATTTTTCTACAGCTAAGAATGATATTTGAAAATTATTTACGAATTAAAACTATTTTTTTGGATTTTTATTGATTTATTTTGAATTAAAAACTAATTTTGAATATTTAAAATAGACTAAAAAATGCTAAAAATTATGAAAACATGCAAGAAAATTACAAAACTACTTTTCAAAAATCTTAAATAACTAAAAAGAATTTTAGAAACTGGAATCACATTTTTTTGACTTTTTCCCAATTTATTATGAATTTAATACTATTTAAATCTAATTAAAATGCTAGAAAATCTATTTTAACTAAGAAAATTCAGGAAAAATACTTTTATGACTTTTTGAATATTCTAAAACAAATAAAATTGAAATTGTATTTTTCTGAGCATTTTATGAATTATTTGTATTAAAAGCTAATTAAAAAGCCTAGAAAATGAAATTAAATGCAGAAAAATAGCAAATAAGCTTGGAAAATTATGAAAACTTCCAGTCAATTATAAAATAACACTGAGAACTAGGTAAAATTAACAGAAACAACTATAGAGTGCAGGAAATATGATTTGGGCTAGCAACTGATTATGAAAAGCTAAAGGAAATAAGCTAAAAGCTACTATAAGCTACCACATCCTTAAACTAACCTACACTATCTGAAATAAACCTTCTGCAACTGATATGGACCATAAAAACACAGGCTACAAGCTAAAAGTCACAAGATCAGGTCCTAACTCTAATTAGCCAAACAACCCCTATGCATCTACTTTAAGCCCTGATTAAGCCAGCTTATAAAATTCCTAAAATTAAACTAAAATAGGATTACTAACAACCACCAACCAGAGATGTATAATCCAAAATCTCAGCTAAAAAGGACTAGAAATGAATATTTTAAAAATATAAAAGTAGAAGCAGTTTGGGAATTACAAGGGAATTTTAACTTTTAAAGGAAAACAGAGATTTTGACTTTTTCCAGATTTGATCACTTCTAAAACACTATAGATGATGTTTATAGATGTAACTTGACCTAATTAAGCTAACCTATATGCTTCTATTACTAAATGTAAGCTAATGCATAAACTACACTAACTGATTTGCACGATAATTAAATCCAACCATGATTTTGACTTTTCAATAAATGACAATGCAGAATGATGATATAATATGACTCAATAGACCTATATGAAACTACTGCAACTACAAGTAACCACTACTCCATTATCTAACTCAGGTTCATAATGTAATCCAAACACTCCTTATGTATACTGATATGAAACTAAGCTAACCAAAACTCAAATCTAAACTACAATTATCCTCAACTCAGATCCAAATTGATCAAATTCAATCTTACAGAAGCAAACTAACAGCAATTTCACACAAGTAAAACTATTATCAACTTATGCAGAGAAGATCAGTTCAATTCAGAATAATTTGCAAATCAAGTATAAAGCTAAATCGTATCAATAACCATTCATATAAGCACAAGTTGATGAATCTAAGCTAAATTAAACTCAGATAATCAGCAAGTAACAAATCTATTCTACTGAACTTATATTAAAATCTAAATGAACACTTACAGGAGTCCAAGCTTATGCTAGACTAACTGAGAACCATTCTCATTAACCAATCCCCATTCTCCTTTCCTCATTAAGCTCAGATACACCCTATTTATGATCTAAAACTGATCTCCAACCCAAATCTAGCTTCCTTGTTTCATGTTTGACTTTCGTTGACTGAATTTAAGAAAATTGATTTTTAGAGAAGCAAAAAAAACAATGAACTTACAAAAGCTTACAGAAGCTTCTGTGAGCTTAACGAAACAGTAATGAAAACTTAAAACCAACAATTAACAGCCAAAGATTGGATTGAGATAAGTACTTTTAAAGTAAAACACAAATTTCATTAACAAAAGTAGAACTACAGATTGAGAGTACAAATTACTTTGAAAACTAAATAACTAAACAATAAATTGACAATTAAAAGTAAATGGTAACAACTTTCAAAAAGCAGGAAAATTGGACGAAAAACTTCTTGTGACTTGAATGGGCTTTTATAGCTGAGCTGAGAGCAAGAGAAGCTTCTGGATATCTAATCTCGATCGTTCAATCAAATCCCACATCACCAACTCTGATTTCATCCCTTGGATCATATTGATGAGGTGTTAGGACCAATGAGGAGCCTCTAAACTGCCACCGTGTTATTCCTTGAGTGTATGGATTGCCAGGTTGTCAGAAACCTTCTAGAAGTATACTTAAGTGGGGTTAATTATGATGGGAGCAGGGTAAATTGGCTTGGTGAAGAGAAACAGTAAAATCCTTTTTATCCTTGGCGCGTTTTTGTGTTCAGGGGATTTTATTTATTATAGTTTGACTGTTGTGGGAGTTGACCTGGGTAAATAGGTACCGGGTTGGGTGTTTTAATTTGGAACCGGGTATAAACATGGGCTTTTGTTATATACTTTGGGCCTAAGTGGTAATGGATTGGATTTGGTTTAGGACAAGCTTTGAATCCATATAACATCATAGGGTCTAAACATGTACAAACTGAAACTTCAGGGGCTAAACTGTAAATTCTGAAAATGTACTCCAAGGACCATTCTTGTCATATCTGAATCTTCAGGGACTAAAGTCGTAATTTTGAGAAGTGATTGTCCAAACTTGCAAATTCCTTCCCCGACCTCGGCTTTTTTGCATTCTTCTTTCTCTCGTGCTCGGTTTTCTTCGGTTTTGGCTTCTTTTGTCTGTTTTGTTATATCCGTACCTGCTCATACAAAAACTCAAGAAACACGCAAATATTAAGCATTAACGGCTCTTTCTTGGTTATTTTGGGTAAGATTTGGTTAAGAAATGGTATGTGTTTTAGCACATACCACCTGCGCACTAAGAAAACAGAAAACACCGTTAGGCTTATCGTGGGATTGTCTCCCACGATTATCCTCCGGCGTGAGAGTAAGTAATCGGTTTTTAGGGTTTAGTGGAGAGTTAGGTTTTGTGATCGCACCTTTAATGAGGGCCGAGATGCCCTTTATATACACACGAAATCCTTGTTGGTTTCGTGTTCCCCAACCTTCGGCGTATCCCGCCTAAGTCGGTCAATTGATACGTATCTCATAAATAAGAGATATCCGATATTAAAACTATAAATAACTTCTGGTTTGGGCCTTCGTGAGCCCAAACCGTTACCGGGTTAGCCCATTCGTACTGGGCTCAATTGCTAGTTGCGTTCATTGGTCGGGTTCATGACCCGAATGCGGACTATACGTCATCACTTGTGTTTGCTTAGATCTATGAAACCTAGTTATTGATTGTTGTTAGGTTGTCTCTTGTCTTAATTGGTAGACGCTAGATTAAGGAAAACTGGCTTCTCCTTTCATTGTTGCTAGCTTGAACGTCCTAAATAGCAAAAAACTTGAGAGTGCACTTGAGCCATCATTGTGTTTATTGCGTGAGTTGTAGCTTTAGGATAGTAGTGTATTCGGGGGAGATGCTATTGCACTTGCCGATCCCGGGTATTCTAAATGAGAGTTACAATTCATAGAACTAGGGAATTAGGCACCCCTACGACTAATCGGAATACAACGCACCAATTAAGATAAAGAAAGTGACAATTCAACCGACCAATAAAAGATAACTAGGGAGTAATAGCATCTAAGTGAGCACATCTTTAATCATCATACGAGCACATCTCAATAAGCATAATCTATCCATAGTTAATTAGATAATTAGATAATTAGTTAAAGTAGTGAAATCGGTAGAAATACCACCCCCAATCATATACCCCGAGATTTTTACCCTTGCTTTCTAAAAAACATAAAAAAGACTAAAAAGAATCATCTTCAACCCCACCTTCTCGTCATATATCTCTTTCTAGCATTCATATTCCCCTAGAGAACGAAATCAATCCCCGAGGCTTACCACATACTACACTACAACGATTAGGTTCACTGCCTAGAGGGTTGAAAAGCTTGCTCGTAGAAAAGGAGGTTTTCTCGACCCCGAACCCTGCTATCAAAAAACTTGACCATCCGCACCAATAGTATCTTCCGACGTTTGGCAAACCGCGGTACATTTTTTTAAATGATCCCTTAGTGTAGAGTTAGCCGCGGAAGCATAAAAGCCCTCACATTTATTGCAACGCGCCTTTTCCATCCCATCCTTCATAATACACAAATCCATATTAGACCAAACATCGTCTTTTCGTGAAGTTGATTTAACAAGAGCAACATCATCATTTGTGTAATGTTTTCGTGACCGGGAAGATCCAACGGAGGGATTAGTGGAATCTTGTGATTGTGATTTGAGTTTTCCATTATAATATTTTCGTGACCGGGAACATCATCATCTGTGTAATGTTTTCGTGACCGGTCGAAGAAAAATAGGTAAAACCGGTTCGGTTTTTGAAAACTGATTTCGGTTTTGAAAAAACCGGTTTCGTTTTATTGACCGGTTTTTTTAAAAACCGGTTTTTTCATGCACCTCTAGTGTTCACTAGTGAATAATTCCTCTCTCTCAAATTAAAATATCTATTTTTAAATTGCTCAAACATTGAAAAAATACTCGTTATAAATGAGAGGAAATCTTAAAATGATAATAACTTAAATTAAATACACATGTATTCATTTAAACGCATTCTAACGTATTTTCAAGCTCAATTCATAATGAGTTTATATTTATTAGATGCATTTCATCAAATTTAATGAAATAATCTAAATTCTATATCATCTGTATCTCAAATGTATTTCTAGTGGTACTTTGCATTACTTTTATTTCAAAATTACTTTCGAAACTAAAATGAAACATCATGATGAATAACGATGCATTTATAATAACTTTTGATACTAAGATTTCTCCCCATCAATTCTTTACCTGATAAAAGAAGTTAACACTTATTTTTTAAAAATAAAAATTGATGTTCATCAAATATTTCATTTTTTAAGATCGGCCGTAATAAGCTCTCCAAAACTTGGTGTCCGTCCTTGCTGGCAAAATAGCATGCGTGCTACTGTATTACGGCTTGTTTTCAAGACGCATCTTCGATCATGAAAAACGAAGACTCGATCGTGTGGACGACTAAGTCATGCAGTGTGTGTTTAGGTAGGGCATATTTGTATTTTAAGTAGTGTATGTTTTGAGGATGAATTTAGTTATCTTATCACATTTAATTAGTGAAGAAATTGGTTAAAAAAAAAGAAAAAAAAATTATGTATGAAGAAGTGACGATAATGAACTCGGTGTTAAGGTTTTTGTATTAAACCCATGAAAACAAACCACATCTAGAGTCAATGTTATAAATAGTGCGAGGCGTGACGTGACGGTATGATCAAGCTTTACGTTTCTGCGTTTATAAAGTGTGACATAAGGCGACAAAAAATATGAAAATATTTGTATATTTATATCATATATCATATATATTGAGTTTACAAAAAGACATGGGGAATGCGGCGACGTCGAGTCTTTTAGAGTGACACAAAATTAGTGAGTCAAGTAGCTCTATGGCTAGTAGCAATGGGTCGGTCGACCCTTTCGGTTGTGCCAGGTTGACCACTGGTTGCCCCACTGTGGGTAGTCGGTTGTGGTTGGTCGGTCGTTGGGTTTTGGACGAACTAGTTCATGTACTCGACCGAATATATATCTCACTTTTTGACAAATTATCCTACCGTTTGGGTTTAAAAAAAAAAATTAAAAACTTTACCACGTTTACAACATTATAAATAACAACATCAAACACATTTTTAAACACACAATTTCAAACACAATTCAAACAACTTCTCATCAATATTCATCATGTCATAAAAAAAGACTCCCTCATCAAAAAACCGACGATCCCGACTTCCCCAAAATTTCCCGAATTTGAATTTCTCACCGGTTGCCCAACTATGCCCGCACGACAACTACAAGAACTTCAACAACTTAAGGTAGCAATCAAAGAACGCCACAACTTAGATTATTAGTTTCAGTTTTTAATAAGTAGTGTAATGTTTACATTTTATTATTTTAAGTTTTCAATTATTGTTGTAATGTTTAAGTATTTTTATTAATGAAGTTTAATTTTGTTTTTAAACAAATTTGAATTAAAAAAAAAAATCTCTCAAATCACCACTATGATAACTAGGTCATCGTTAAATCGTTAGAGAGGGAAAGCAGATGTGGCAGGGTCGACCCAGTTCACCAAGTTGCTAGCCTAAAACAAACACCCCATTTCTGTACCATCATTCCCAAACCCAAACAAAAATGTCCCAAATCCTTACACCACTTCTCAATCTGAACCACAGCACCAGCAACCACCCCTTCATCCACTGTACTCCCAAACACCACCCTACTCGCCGCAATCTCACAGTCCGGTCATCATCATCTACAAACAACCACAACAACAACCTAGTACTTGCCACGTCAGCTGCTCTACTCGCCCTCACTCTAACCGGTGTACGGACCTCCATCTCCTTCGCTGCTACACTTCCACCCGTAGTTGAAGAAGGTCAACTAACTTTTTTACACTTTCAAACTTGCCTAATTTTTTCAAACCTGGTTCGACCCGGCCGGTTTTGAAGCTGCCCGGTTGAGACCCGGCCGGTTTGGGGCGACTCAGTTGAGACCCGGCCTGGGTTTTTTTTTATAATTATAAAAGTTAATAATTATATATAGTTGCGAGGTGATTTTATTTTTACATGTTATTCTTGTGTTTGTAAATGTTTTTCTAGGCTCAATATATGGATTAGGGGGTGTTTGTTTGGCTTTTATAGCGGGCTTACTGCTTATTTGGTTTTCGGCTTATTATGTTTCATAAGCTCACTTTTTGTCATTTATTTTGAAACTTTTCGGCTTGTATAAGCTTATTATGTCATAATAAACTTATATAATATAAGCCGAAAAGTTTCAAAATAAGCCACAAAATAGTGAGCTTATGAAACATAATAAGCCGAAAACCAAATAAGCCATAAGCCGCTATATAAGCCGAAAAAAAACACCCCCTTAAATAGGTTAGGTGCATCACTTTTACTTTTATAAGTTTAGGCTCATCATAACTCATAACAAATGAGTTGTGCTAAGGCTTGAAACGAGTTATAGGTTTATAAATATGAACGGACTCCCACGCCTATTAGTTGTATTCACCATATTTACTTTTTTGTGCAATTGTATGTCAAATACTTGCGTTTGTGTGCAACTTATGTTTTGGTGCAATTATGCGTTACATGCTTACATTTCGTTTGTGTAATAAATGTATGTGGCATACCTACATTTTCGTGTTATGGTAGATGACATTTTCGTGCAATTTGTATGTGACATACGTTTTCGTTTGTCAATGCAGAGAGCGAGGATGTTGAAGAATGTGAAAATGAAGAATTGAAAGCTGCGTTTGAGAGTTACAAATCAAAAACTTATGCTCTTACTGTTCCATTGAGAGTTGTTGCTTTACGCAACTCAGTGCCTCCTTTATGGATCAAGGTTAGTTGCTTAACTTGTATGGTTTTATTGTTTTATTCCTCGCTTTAATAGTGTTTTGTGCAATTCCTTATCACATAATGAAAATGTTTCTTAAACAATAAGTATGGTCACTCATTGAGAACTACAAAGAAGATGGGATGCATAAGTGGATTTACCTTACGTAAGCAATCAAGTATTATGAATTATAGGTGGTAATTTCGACCCATTTAAATACAAATGGTTAGCTTTGGGGATATGTTTTATCTCTAATGGGTCAAATGGGCTAAACTAAATGGTAGCAGTCAAGCTGGTCGAAAGTCGATTTGTTATAAATCACCTTATCTAAAGAAAAGAATAAGGTTTGTCACTTTGTCACCATATTAAACATTTTAATTATCAATAATTTAAGAAAATAAAAAAGGTTTCCTGATTTGTTCAACCCGTATGGCCGTATATCCATGTTTACCACCTTAATATGCATTACCAATTTACCACCCTTTTAATTGGTCCAGGTCAATCTGCTCTTTACCATCAGTCATTTCCTTCTATATGTTACATGCTTTAGATTATCATCTTCATTTTTCAGTTAATTTTTATCATGCAGAATTTCATACAATCACAAGGGAAAAGAGTGAAGTTTCGTCTAGAATTCCGTGGAACTATTGAGGATATCTTTTCCGAGCTCTCTAAGACAATTGGTACAGGAAATGTTACTTCTAAATCTGCTGGAGCTGCTGATATTGTATCTCTTGGTGACTCTTGGCTTAATTCTGCAATTACCAAGAAATTAATTGAACCCATACAAGGGGTTGATGATCAAGATTGGTTCCACACGTTAAGTGACAAGTGGAAGGTATGTTACGTATTATAGTGTCATATTTTATATGTTATTTATTGTTGAGTTGACGGTGATATGTGATGTTATCCTCACTATTGTCAAATGTGCGTGTACCTTCGCCTTTGAGATTAGCTAGTTTTATCACGAGAGGTGATTTGTATGATGTATATTCTACTTCGTCACGACAAAGGAAAGGGGTTGTACAATTATCACACTTCATAGTTATTCATCAACAATATGTAGATCTTAAATGTCTAGTTTCTCGTTACCATTTTATCATAAGATTTGATTTAAACTATTCAAAAATGATATCTTAATGCGAATGGTACAATTTGTTACCGCATGTTTAGTTTCTGCGCATGCAATATATGTATTCACAGCTGCATGCGTTCCTTAGCCTCTATAAATAACCTGGTTATTGAGTTATACATGGTTTTTATTTTAATTAATTTGGTTTAATCTCAGTGTTCCCCTAAAATAATCTCAGGTCTATTTGCGCAGGAATAATGAAGGAAAATCAGATGCCCAAGGTAAGATATACGCTGTTCCATATCGATGGGGAAGCATGGTAATAGCTTACCGGAAAAGCAAATTTCGACAGCACAATTTGGCTCCGATAGAGGTAATTTCTAGAGAATCGTTCCCATTAATATGAAATGGGCCAAATGGTTAAATAAGAGAGATGAAAATTTTAGAGGACCATATCGCCACAAAGTTTAAGTTTAGTGGTTTTACAATTTTATCATCTTTAACCCGTAATTTAATTATATAGTTTTTGGTGGAAACCGGCCTGGCCCCTACTTAAAAGTTACCTATCTCTTTTTTTTACCTTAACCCATTTTGATCAGTTACTCAACCCATTTGATCCCTCGTTTTGCCACTTTCAAAACTGTTATATATCTGTATATACTTAACAAGGATGAATAACTATTTGCAGGACTGGTCAGACTTATGGCGACCCGATCTTGCTGGAAAGATCACAATGGTCGATTCACCAAGAGAGGTTATTGGTGCAGTTCTAAAATATTTAGGAGCATCGTATAATACGAGTAACATTGATTCTGAAGTCAACGGTGGAAAGAATGCTGTGAAAGACAAACTTGTTTCACTTACAAAACAGGTATCATTGGATCAAGATGAAACTTTATCATGAATTTTTATGACATAATTTTTAATTTGATGATATTTTTGTAGGTCCGATTATTCGACAGTGCAAACTATCTTAAAGCATTTACTGTCGGTGACGTTTGGGTGGCGGTTGGGTGGAGTAGTGACATAGTTCCTGCTGCCAAACGTATGTCAGATGTTGCTGTGATTGTTCCAAAGTCAGGAGCTAGTTTATGGGCTGATTTATGGGTATGTTCATTACTTTCTCGATGAACTTCAACTTTAATAATAGAGTTGATAACGTTTTTGGCAATGTTTTTATTCTTAAAATTTTCTTTTTCGCATATACTTGTCTTATTCAAACATATACATTTACTGTATTTTGTAATCGGTTTGATCAGCCATTTTTCTATAAATATACTATTTTTTCTCTTCATTTTCTGCTACCGCGATTATTACTACTTTTTAGTATTTAAAATTTTATAAATTTGAATAAAACAAGAAAAGTTACAGTGACACAAACAATGTGATAAAAGTTTATGGACGAACATGAAAGAGGTTCAAGGCTAAATCGTCAAATAGGTGATAGTTTGAGATTTGAGTATTTATGCTATTATTAACCCTACACATATTAAAAGCTTAAGAATTTGACAGAAAACCCTACACAAATTGAATCCCGTGAATTTTAATATTTCGGGCTTTGTTTAATCATTTTTGTGCAGGCAATACCGGCTGCTTCAGGGGTCACTAACGACGAGCTTGGAGGTCGAGTTAGAGGGCCATCACCACTTATACATCAATGGTTAGATTTCTGTCTTCAAACTCAAAGAGCATTGCCTTTTGAAGAGGAGATAATTGCTGGTGCATCACCATCCGCTCTTGACAACAATACCCCTGTCCCAAAGTCCAAAAATCTCACCAAAAATAAACCAAAGCTTGATACAAACCTCATTTCTGGTGTACCCCCTCCTGATATTTTAACAAAATGCGAGTTTTTGGAGCCGTTATCGGATTCCACTGTCTTAGATTATCAGTGGTTAATAGATAGTATGCAAATTCCTAATAATGGATTTATGCATAAGTTGCAGTCATTCATGCCGTGGGCTTCGAAAGGTTCACAGGCGAAGTTAATGTAAGTTGATACATATGTTTGTAGTAAAGTTTCATATGATATTAGTTGATTTTTGGCATTATTTGCATATCAAGGGGCACGAAACCTGAGTTACTGAGTTACCGAGGCATAGAAAAGTCGCATTTGTTTTAATGTGAGCGTGTTTTTTCAACTGTGTAGACATTCACAATCTTGTTATCTGCGCATGCTTAACATCATGATACTTCTACACATATAGAAACGATCACATGTGATTCAGGTCTTGTATTGATGCATGTCTGTAACCATCAAAGCCACATATCGTTGCCGTACACGTCTGGTTACATAGAAGCAGATGAAGAATGATATTGATAATTGAGAACAAATATTGCAAGTTCTACAACACAATTTGAATTATAAAGAATTTGAGATATCCACCTTAGGTGGTTTATCATCTTCTGTACATTTTTTTGATACAAAGAACAAACTTAACGTTTTGGATGTGGTTTGTATCCAAAATCTCCATGATAATACGCTATGCGGGTTACTGTTTAACGTTTTCTGAGATGATCAACTCTCCGTTCCTTTATTCTGATCCTTCTTTGGTGTACGCTTACGACTGAAAGAACCCCTGGTGACACAAATGTGTTAGTCACTACATTGAGTATGCGATTTCTCTGGATTTAAAGCTAACGTGTAAATTAATCAAGTCAAGTCACACTTGTAAGTTGCAAGTTCATAAAAAAAAGTTTTTAAGCTAGCAAGCGGGTTGAAATCTAGCAAGCGCGTTGAAAGCAGTAATGTACAAGTAAGTTCATTCCTATAAGCGTGTGGAAACAATAATCATGGAGAATTGGAGATTAAAACACTTTAAAAATTGAGATGGAAAAATACCTGCAAAGTTGCGGAACTGTCCATGAACCTTTAGACCTGTATGTCGTTTGATTCGCCACTGATTTTGTATATTTACGCCAATCACCGAGCATGATTTCAAGGTCATGTACTTTGTTCTCCAAACCAACACAGCAATTAGCATGCATTGTGCACACCTTGTTTAGATCTTTACTTGGTTGACAAAATCCACCAAAGTAAGCGGTGTCCAAAAACCGAATACCTAATCCGACCTTTTTTATAAAAGGATTAAACTTGATTTTGTTGAACACATCTTGATCATGTAGGCCTGGATAAGTTACCCTTGAGTTGTACCAAAAGTTGTAAAATTCAATAGTTTTCTTGTTTGACTTTACATAATTAAAACCTCCATTTGGTAGGTTTCTTAAGTCAGATGGATTGCCATTGAAATAATCACATGCAATTTGGAAATCTGCATCTTTATGAAACTTTGGAAATGGGTCTCTAAACCACATTATATCAGCATCCTGGTCATTAGATAAAAAAGGTCAAACTTAGTACATTTCAAAGTTAAAAATATTATGATTTTGCTGCGTATTTGACAAAATTTTTGTTTGTATACAAAATTTGTAACAAAATACAAAATGGGTATGTAAAAATTTATCAAAAATGTAAAGCATTCATGTATATTTGAGATTTGGAAAACCAAGGTTTTGACTTGAAAAGTCAACATTATCATATTTGAGTTGTATGTAAGAGCAAAGGGGAGGAAGTTAGTACCGTGAACACGAAACTATATCCTAAATCAAGAACCGTGCGTAGAAAATCAATTCTTCTCCACATCATTTTCAAATAATCGGCTGCCATGAAATACGCCTCCCCTGAAAAGTCCATTCCATTGGTGCTAAGATTGTAACAATGCGGATGTAACTGTAAACAACGCGCATATGCTTTTTGGTCCAAAGTTACGACAACTAAGTGTTTCAAGAACCTTTCTGTTTGATTCCCTATTTTGAAGCTTTCCAAGAGAAGATCAAACATAGAGTCCGGTTCAGCCCATGCGTCGTTTAGAGTCGTAATTATTACTGTATTACTACCCATTGTTGCATTTTTTAGTATGCTTTTCAACTCTGTAATATTGACATCCTATTAAGCAGAAATTAAAAGATGAATTAGAATATGGATACTTGATTATTTTCAGTTTAGTCCAAATCAAAATGGCAATTGAAATATAAGCCCCCTCACATATCAGAATTTGACTATTAAAAATTTGATCTTTTGATTTGTTACTGATTTTTTGTTGGATTAAGATTTCCTCAAACTTGGATGAACATAAACGGTCATGTTCTCTCACAAACGAAAGACAAACCGGTCCATGTGTAAGTCCCGTTGTTTTGTTTGTGACCGAACATCATCTAAACTTGAGATAATCTCGATCTTTTATCGTTATGATATCATTAAAGCATAAAACCGAAATACATGACTTGGTCATGCTATGAATAAATTAATATTCACATGAGAGTTAAAATATACACAAAACACAACTAGTTCTAATAAGGACAAGTAAACGGAAGAAGAATGAATACTTTATGTATATGATTAAATAAATACAATAGCTAAATACAACAAGCAAGTTGACTAAGTATGTATAATGACATAAAGTAAATTTGAATGATTTTGAAACACAAACAAAAAATGATAATACAATTCCTAAAATCTATTAAATGCTAAGCTTTTTATGGCTAGAAGTGTTCCGATTTGTATAATATGCGTACAAAATATCAAGTGCTCAAACGTATAAAAAGTTTATACGTATGGGCACATAAACATTTTAAGGAAGTTTATCGTATCAGCGTTTAACTTGAAAACGATTTATGTATCTAGCTAACATACTACGATCGTTAAACACGAAGAGCGACGCTTATACAATTATGGATAAGACTTCATACATTATTATTTTTAATAATTGACAAATTATTTGTTGTTAATCACTAACTCATGTGTTTGTGTGTGGAATTATTCTTTATGTGAAGTTATGTCCTATGAAGATACCATTAAGGCATTAATATACAACACATATTGCACATGATGTCTTAGGTAAGCATAATATAAAACAGTTAGTAATCTTTTTTTAACCATTAATTGTGATTGACCAAATGTACTAATTATTGTATCTCATATAAAATAATATTGTGTTTATTATTACAGTATAACTTACAAAGTTGAACTATTCAATACCAAATTCATTTTCACCACTAACGTTATGTTCCATCGACTAGATGATAAATAGACATATAGATAAAGAAACAATAGACATCTAGATAAAGTATGTGGATAAAGTGACTTGGTATTTACTACCTCCGTCCCAAAATATAAGTCCATGTTTGATTTTTCAAAGTCTTTTTCTTCAGACTTTGACCGTAATTATTTTTTCTCGTGTTATATAATACTTGATGGAAAATATATAAATGGATTTGTGTTTCAAATATATGTTCATTGGTATACTTTTCATCAAGTATTATATAACACGAAAAAAAAAATAATTACAGTCAAAGTCAGAAGAAAAAGACTTTGAAAAGTCAAACATGGACTTATATTTTGGGACGGAGGGAGTACTATTTAGACAAGGAAATTGCTATGCAATGTTTACCGGACAATGGTTAAAAAATGACTAAAAAAATATAAAAAAAAAGAAAGAAAAGAAATTGGATTTTATTAAATTAAAAATCATATATATTTAAAGTAATTTATATGTTTATTTATTGTACATTAAATATATGACTACTTTAAATATACAAAGAATATGCTATTTAATGTCACTTAACCATTGCCCATTGGCCATTGTATAACAAATCTGTTTAGATAATATTATTTTTATAAGTTCCAACTTTAATACATAAAAGCTAATTAAAGTATGTTAATATTTTGAGATTGTCTAACAAGTGACTTCAGGACATTGGTTAGGATGTAATAATTTATCTCGAGTTTTTAAAAAAAATAAAAAAATTACATTTAATATACATTTATTAAACTTATAAATTACCTTAATTAATTATGATTTTTAATTTTAATAAGCTTAATATATCCTTAAATGATAATATTAACCAAGCTTTAATGGCACGGGTTAGACAAACCCTAATATTTTATAGCATGTTATTGCAATATAGAAGCTAAACTTTTCCAATTTTGATCTTAAAGAAAATAAAACTAAAAGAGATAATAGCTCTAGAGAATACAAGCACTCAAAAACAGAAGAGAAACTATAATTCAAGAAAATATTATTCATGCAACATTTAAATACACTACGAATTTAGATGGAAATCTAATCACTACATCTCAAAAGTTTTACTCTTATAAGCTTTATTTCTTAATCCTGTAAAATGCTTTTATTAATCAACTTTAACCAAAGAAACATGAAAGAAATTTATACAATACAAAGATACTCATAATATTAGTTTTAACAATTACAAAAATTCATAAATAAAATATGTGTATATTAAATTTGGTCAAATATTTTTAAAAGGTATCATATTTATTACTATTAACTTTTGTTGGTGGCGAACAAATTTTGTTACTTTTGTGAGTATTTTTCTTTCAAATTCATTATTTTTAGTGTTTTATGTGACATATTTGCCTTTCGGGGAAAAAAAATCTATTAGCTAAAAGGGGCAAAAATGTCAAAAAATTTCGCAAAATACCCAAAAAATGATAAATTTGAAACAATGTACCCACAGAAGCAAAAAAATTTGTTCGTTACTTACAAAAACAAATAGTGACAAATATGATAACTTTTAAAAAACATTTAAATTTTGATAACTCAATAATATTCACACAAAACAGCATAGATAATTCTTGACAGTTGGCATTTTAACAATGCAAATGGAGTCAACGAGTAGTCTTCGGTCCATAGTCAGATTTTTTTCTTCTTTTGTAAGTTTATAAAATAAAACTTAAAAAAAATTATAATTGTAAAACGACAATAAAGAAAGATAAGAAACATCGTCTGTTAGTCTTATTTAGTAACGCCTTGTCTTTTATCTTTGTGTATATGTTTTTACAAAAAAGTTGGAAACAAACAAATACAGTATAATGTTTTGAAAAGTAGGTTGTCGTTTTTGAAATACTAAAAACCAGCTAGTTACACAATTTAATTATGATTCTAAATTTGAAAAGCAAATGTTAAGTGTGAAGGCTGAGAATACGTAACAAACTTTCTCAAATATACCGAAGTACGTAACATACAAATTTTATTATTTATGTACGTAATATACTTTCAAATTTGGAATAATGTACGTAATATGACCGTGAATAACAAGTTACTGGTCAAAAGTTTGAAAATTGACATAAATGGTCCCTGTGGCTTGCGTTGACTTTCACAGGTCATCCATTGAATTTATTTTCGGTTAAAAAAGTTTCAGAAATAGTCCTTATGGTCATTGGCTTTTATATTTTGTCCGTTTTTTTTTCGTTTTTGTCCGTTTTTCTTACGTTTTGTCTGTTTTTATCGGTTTTCATCCGTTTTTCTTACATTTTTCTTCATTTTTTGTCCGTTTTTTCTTACGTTTTGTCTGTTTTCTTTCGGTTTTGCCAGTTTTCATATGTTTTTATCCGTTGTTCTTACGTTTTGTCCGTTTTCCTTATGTTTTTATCAGTTTTTGTCTGTTTTTCTTACGTTTTGTCCGTTTTTCTTACGTTTTTGTACTATTTAAACATATTGAAAATTTTTTCCAAAAAGAAAAAAAAAATTCCAAAAAAAAAATTGAAATTTTTTCGCAAATTTGAAAAAAAAATTCCAAAAAAATTTTGAAAAAAAAGATAGGAAAAAAAATATTTCCGAAAAAAAATAAAAAAAATTCAAATTTCAAAAAAAAATTTGAAAAAAAATATAGGAAAAAAAATATTTCCGAAAAAAAATAAAAAATTTTCAAATTTCAAAAAAAAATTTGAATAAAAAATTTCAAAAAAATTGAATAAAAAAATTTATTTTTCAAATATATATATTTTTTAAATCTTTAAAAAAAAATTTCAATAAAAAATTTTGGAAAAAAATTTCCAATTCCGACATATTGAAAAATTTGAAAAAAAAAAAAAACTTTTTCAAGATTTTTTAAAAAATTTGAAAATTTCCAATTTTTTTAAGATTTAAAAAAAATATGTTTTAAAAAAAAAATTTGAAGATTTTTTTATAAAAATTTGAAAAATATTTTTCAATATTTTAAAAAAAATTTAAAAATTTCCAATTTTTTAAAAATTTTTTTGGAAATTTTTTTTTTCAAATTTGGGAAAAAAATCCAATTTTTTTTTTGGATTTTTTTTTTCTTTTTGGAAAAAAATTTCAATATGTTTAAAGAGTACAAAAATGTAAGAAAAACGGACAAAATGTAAGAAAAACGGACAAAAACTGATAAAAACATAAGGAAAACGGACAAAACATAAGAACAACGGACAAAAACGGATGAAAACAGGCAAAACCGAAAGAAAACAGACAAAACGTAAGAAAACGGACAAAAAATTAAGAAAAATGTAAGAAAAACGGATGAAAACCGATAAAAACGGACAAAGCGTAAGAAAAACGGACAAAATCTAAAGGCCAATGACCATAAGGACTATTACTGAAACTTTTTTAACCGAAAATATAGTCAATGGATGACCTGTGAAAGTAAACGCAAGCCACAGGGACCATTTATGTCATTTTTCAAACTTTTGACCTGGTAACTTGTTAGTTACCGGTCATATTACGTACATTGTTCTAAATTTGAAAGTATATTACGTACATAAATAATAAATTTTGTATGTTACGTACTTCGGTATATTTGAGAAAGTTTCTTACGTATTCTCAGCCTTCACCCAAATGTTAATGGTAAGTTTGCTTCCCAACTAACCGATTAGATGACAGTATTATTTTTATTAGCCTAACCGAATAATGATCGGTCACCTTTTAACCTTTTCAAAGCTATGATTGGCCGCAAGTTTCAATTGTTTTGTGTGTGTAGTTTTGTTTTTTTTTTTTGTTTTTTTTTTTTGGTAGTATCTTTTTGGTTGTAGTTGCGGTCGCTTTATTAGCGAATTGTGGTTGAATGTAGTTTTTGAGAAAGAAAACTGATGTGACGAGAAATAACCACAATATTTACGGTTACCATTAGCACTGGCATTATAAAGTATTTCAACAATAGTTTACAAAGACATGGATTTATCACCATGACCATCATTACCTAAAAATGTTAAAACTCAGTAGAGTATTATTGTTTTTATTTACAAATTTAATCTTTGCAGAGAGAAAGAAAACATAATTTTATAAGAGAAAGCACATCATTCTTTACATTACAAAAAATGCAATTCTTATGAAACAATCCTTATATAGAATACTATAATTAATTTTTGAAATTTTGCAACAATTCCTAATTATGAAACAATCTTTAATGTAGTTAGTGTCTAATTTTTATATACTTGAGAAAGTCATATCTCATAAGTCATATAGCCATTTGACAAGCCAAGTTGGACATATAAATATTTAACACTTGCGCACATGATTATTAGTTTATTACTCTCTATGTTACATATATATACAAACGAAATGATAATTATAGTTGTAAACAGAAAAATAATCCTATAAAATCTTGTTTTATATATAAAAGCATCTTAAGTGCAATAATTCATTTACTTATGATAATGCAAAGATTACTAATTAAAGAGTATATGGGGATGAAAACTAGGTCTAAAACTCATTAAATATTTATATGGTATTTTGTTCCAACTGGATTTCTATTTGTGTGTAAGTGTAACCACAACTACAAACAACTAGATGCATTTTGGAAAAGTAAAATAAGATTACTAACACATTTCTTTGGAACTAGGTGCATTTTTCAAAAATTTTAAAAATATTTACAAAAATTAACACTGCGCCTTACAAAATACATGGGTGTCTCAGGACCCCCGAGATCCACCCTGATTCAGTCACTATGTATATATAACATGAAAAAGGTTATACATAATAAAAGAGAAAATGAAAATTTAAAGGCTTTTAACTCGATGATTTTGCTATATATATTAAGCTTATAAACTTATCAAAAACTTTAACATTGTGATGCTCTAATGAACCATAATAATACTTCAAATAACATGCATTAATTACCAAAATCTATTTTGAAGTATAGAATACTTGAAGTATATACCTATGTCTTTTTTCAGCCGACTCAAGTCCAACCCGTTTGGACCCCTTAAAGGTTCTAACCAAGGAGCTACAAGTTCTTTAATATCTTTAGTGATCGTTTCCTAATTGATTTAACCCTTCTAACAAACCAACAAAAGTATCACCAATCTTATATGAACAAAGTCATCCAAATATATATAAAAAGCTTTACATCAATATGTCATATCATCATATAGAAAAAAAAAATAATAATAAATAAAAGAAAAAAAAAATACAATAATAGTGTAATATTTTTCTGTTAAATTATGCTCCAAGTAATATATGTTTTTGGTTCTATTCTTAAGCTCAGGTATTAGTCATCTCTTGCTGGTCATTCAGTATTATAAAAAAATTACTTACTATATTATTTAAGAAAGATAAAGATATAAAACCTTTTAGCTAGTTTATATATAGAAATCTAATTAATGTAAATTAAAATATATATTGTCTTGTGAATCCTATTTTATTTTCTTTGTCGCTTCACTCGGATTACACTTTTATCATCATGCATTAACTTTGATTTTGATTGTATAGACAATATCCACAAAATAATATCCAGAAATTCATTTATTATTCAAAGATAAGAACCATGTGCCATAAAAAAAAATGGAATTCTCATGTACAACCAAAAACACTTGTAAAAAGAAGGGTAAGCTGTAACGAGTTTTTAACTCAGATATACACGACCTAGCCAGGTTAATAATCAACTACAATCACATACATGTTATATAATTTACATATCTATATGAAGAAAAATTAATAACTAACTACAATCACATACATGTTAAGTTGTATACAATTAAGTTTCCTCTAGTTTACATGTCTATATGAAGAACAATTAATAAAGTAAACACTTACCGAACTTGCACGATGATTAGACGCGTAAAAAGGATTATAGTTTCCGGACAACGGTAAGATCAAAGAAGAGTTGTAAAGAACCAAACATGTAAGTGTCACAACTGCAAACATGATCACCATTCTAGGAATTTGTTTTAAAAGGTGGCGGTGAAGCCTGAACTCCGTTGGCGGTGGTGACGGTGATCGAGCAGGCGGTGACGGCGACGGCTTGTCATGTTGATCGTTAGCAGCCATGTTCATAGTTCCCATCGTAAGATAGAATTTAAGGTTTTGTTCTTTGTTAAGGTTTTTTCTTATGTGTATCGACATTATTTATTTATGTCTGAGATTACTATGTTACATTAATAGTCCTTCAAGTATTGTTTGACTTTAACTTTTGACCTTTTAGCTTTGAGGTTTTGTGTTTTTAGTTTTTTGATTAGTTGAATCTTTCCAACTTTTGTTATGGGTTAAAAGGTGTATTTATAAAGCGTGTCATAATTAAGATAAAAGATCATTTGAGGACAAAAGATTATTTACATACCAAGGGATCAATCTCCACATTCCATTTTTATTTGATCTAATGGATGAGATTAATCCCAACAATTTAAAAAACCCACTTTCATCATTTTTTTCAAATATTAATATCTTTCAAACTGTTAATCGTTAAGCGAAAAAAAATATATCATTGCGACGAGCATTTAATTATCTTTCTATAGATAGGCACTTTGATATACTTTCGACAAAAAAATTTTTTTCGTATTTTTCACGTTTTTTTTTAAAGTTTTTTCGTTTTTACGCTATGAAATTTGCATTAAAATCATATATGATAAAACACTAATTTGAATATCACATGTGATATTAGTGTAATATCATATATGATATGTAATATCACATGTGATATTAGTGTAATATCATATATGATATTACATATAATATCACATGTGATATTCAATTTAGTGTTTTATCATATATGATTTTTTATGTAAATTTCAAGAACGTAAAAACGAAAAAATAACGAAAAACGTGAAAAACGAGTTTTTTTCCTTTTTTCGAAAGTATATCAAAGTGCCCGTCTATAGAAAGATAATTAAATGCCCGTCGCGATGGTGTAAATATTTTCACTTAACGATTAACGGTTTAAAAGATATTTAAATTATAAAAATATGTGAAATAATAAAATGCTTTTAATCTTAGCCATTGATTTCTTTTTAAATGGATGGTAGAGATGAGTCCCTTGGTATGTGAAAAAAGTTTGGTATGTAAAATAACTCTCCTCCATAATTAATGTGTTTTTACCGGAGTATTAATTAGATACATACATTTTTACTCATGTTTAAGTATGATTAATAAGAAAAACGTACACGATTGTTTTACTGAGTATAAGTCAATGTTTTGAAATCCGGGTCGACTCGGCCGGGTTAACCGGTTGAACCGGTTCTAATTAAAAAAACCGGGTTTTTTTAAACTGGTTAACCGGTTAGACCTTCCGGGTTTTAAGTGACCCGGGTCAACCAGGTTTTTGAAACCCGGCGAAGTTTGGTTTTTTTCATTTTTTTATAGAAAACCGGGTTGACCCGATGGTCGAACCGGTTGACCCAGTGACCTAATGATTGGTCAATTAAAAACCCGATTTTAAAAAAATTGGTATAAACATGTCTTCCTATCAAAACTAGCAAAAATTGATCAACGCTAGCAGCTTGAATGCATGCATGTACTTTATAAGAGCAAGATGAAGAGGTATCATCACATTAGGTCTGTGTCATTCTCATGTGGCACCCAAAATGGCGCCGCCATTTGGGCGTGACCACACCACCTGAGCCATGCGCCATTTGCCAAGTGAGTATACATACTCACGCCATTTCTCATTTGGTTTAAACTTTTTGAACGTTTGGGCTGCCAAACGACTAGTTTTCCAAATATACATTTTTTTTCACCCCACCTTTATAAATACTACTCATATTTTACCATTTTTAACTCAAAAACTTAATTCTTTACTACCAAAAATTATGGCTTGTTCGCTTCCACATACCATCGATGAAATTATGGCTTGTGTTGAGAAACTAATTGAGGAGGTATCGTTCATCAGCGAACGACTATCAACTTAGCCGTGCAATTTGAGAAGGCATGCGATGCTAAAGATGATATGAGGAAAGCATACGAGAAATGCAATAACATTCCATAAGAAAACCGTGCTCAAATAGAGAATTTTTTCAACGAAGAATCTTTGAAAGATTACAAGATGCATAATGCTCTGTCTAGAAAGACGGCGAAAATACAAGAACAAATCAATGCTAAGTTTGTTTGGCTACATGAAAAATACAATTAGGACGATTATTATTATTATTATTTTTTTTTAATTTCGTATTGTAATTTGTATTTTTATTTAATGAATGATAATTTAATTTATTTGATTTCGTATATGTACAATTTCTTTTTTGAATTCGTATTTACTCCAACGACTACTTTTACCCATACAAATACCCCTTTAATATCGTTCATTTTTTCACACACCTGCTTTTTAAACTCTTCCAACTATCATTTATTTTTTCACACAACAGATACTACGACTACTGAACCAAATGACAATTATCCTTACGCGACTATGGGAAGAACTTGCTGCTGAGGTCGCGTTGGCGATCAATTGTTGAACGTGTTGACTCGCTATCTTGATCAAATGCGTTGCCGTGGTCCTGAAATGATGAGGATGGGTTCGCTGCCTGATCATCCTCTTATTAACTACGGTTTGCACACTCGGGAAAGGAAGACTGGAGCCGATATGAGAAACGCAAACAACTTGGTGTCAGCTAGAAATGAATTGCTTCATAGCATTGCTGAGCAAGAAGAATTTATTAACAATTTCGGAGTAACGTAAAAGCTCAAAACATGTAATGTGTTTTAATTTCCGTATTGTATTTTTATTTTCGTATCGTATGTTTTAAATGAATGAAAATTTAGTTTGTTTGAAAAAAAAATAAAGGTGGTGGGGCCCAAAAATTAGGAAACGGCACGCAAACGACATGTGATATGATAGAGAGTATTATTGACGTGTGAATGTAAAATGTGAAATGCTAAAGTGACGCTGATTTGACACAACTATGTACCATGATACCCCTTCCTCTAAGGTTACAAGTTTAAAAAAAGAACTGATATATTATTTTACACATCTTTTTATTTATCTCCTGAAAAAGGAGAGCTTTACTTGGTTTGAGTCTGTGTGACGGTAGATTCAAACATTATGCTTTAGTCGGCCAAAAAGTAAGAAATTATGATGTTAAAAAAATAATAATAATAAAAATTTAAAGTTATATGGTCAATATGTGTCGATAGAAAGATACGTTTGAGAGACTAGCTAAAAAGATTCTTCAGTTTTTTTAGAAATTTATATTTTCTCAATTTAAGTAAATTATGTGATGCAATAATTTTAAAACATAACCGGAAATATGGCACTTTATGTTTAAAAAAAATAGGAAATTGACCAAATAACACATTTGTTTACGCGTGAAGACAAAAAATGTACTCGATTTAAATTACCATAATCCACAAAAGAACTTTAATGATCTGCCATATCTTCAAAAGAGTGTGTAAGGGTACTGACAACCATGCCAAATGCTTTTTTTTCATGCCTAATCACCCACCAATAATATTCTTCCATCTCATCTCATACCAATCTCATACCTAACAATAGATTTTTAGTGGCAACCATGCCTAACCCATACCTCAATTTTTATTTTTTTTTATAATTATATTAAACAATTTAATAAAAACATAACATTTTATTAATACTTAAAAGAAAATTACATAAACTAAATACCATTAATAAAAACAACTAACTAAAACATATATCTAAAAATCGCATGTCCATCCATATTTTGCCGCGACCTCACGTTTTTTTGCCAAGAGGGAACGCTAATATATTTGGGTCGGTTATGTGATCGTGCGGTTCATTATAGAACTTCAGCGCCTTCCACATATGCTTTTCTTCCATTAAAGCGATTTTTGTCGCCAAGAACTTTTCAGCCATTTGATTCTTTGCAACTTTTGTAGCCACCGCCTCCTGCAATAGTCGTGTCTTATTTGTTGTGTATGTGTCGAAGGACGCAGCTACACTATTTATTGTAGACGACTCGGTTTCGGCCTTTTTGCCTTTTCTTTTCCGCATAGGAGTGTTGTCGACATTCAGATCAGGAAGCACAGTGTTGTTGTCATTGCTTCCGGACTCGTAGTGGACAGATTCCAACGACTTTTTTCGTTTATCGGAATGAGAAGTAGATCCTTGCGCTATATCTGGTTGTTCCAACCATTTGTCTTCTTGCTTAACAACGTCCCAAGCATCAATATGAGTAAACGCCTTGCCAGTTTTGGTCTTGTAATCGGCCATGGCATTTGTCATCACGTTAACATCGCTACACCCACTCCCACGAATACGTTTCTACAATTATAAAAGTAATAATTATAAATTCATATAAATATACAATTATAATAGTAAAAAGTATAAAACTTACTTGTTGGATGTATAGCCCATTAAATATACCCATTTCGAAGTTCATAGTTTTCCACTTTGTGTTCAAGGCATGAAAAGATCTATTTGTGTCTTTCACGTTTTGCTTGAAATGCTCAAGAATTCGTTTCCAAAAACTATCTCTACTTTGTTCATTCCCAACGACTCTACATGTCGAGATATGAACCCAAGCTTTAGCCAAAGCCGCCTCTTCGACCGGCGTCCAAGATTTTTTTTCCGCTTTATTCGGTTGTTTCTTTTTTTTTTTTCACTTCTTGGACTTCTTGAATTTCTTCATCATTTTCTAACATACACAAAAATTCGAAACATACAATAAAAACTAGAAACATACATTTCGAAAAAAATAAAATAAACATACGAATATAAACATACATTTCGAAACACATATAAACATACATTTCGAAACACATATAATTCAAAAAACATAAAATAAAAATTCGAAGCAAATACAATTCGGAAAAAAAAAAAATCGAATAACATCAAATAAAAATTCGAAACATAAAATACCCATGGGAGTTGGTTGTTGCGTTTCGGGAACCACATCATCTTCATCATCATCCAAGTCATATAGTGGTAGTTCTCGTTCAACACTTGGTTCACGCCGTGAAGGACCGTCACGGTACTCGAACGGGTCAAAGTCACTTGTAGGAGACATCGTGTATTGAGTTGGAGTCAATGGTGGTGGTTGGTGAAAATATTGGGGTTGAAAGTACGGGGGAGAAGTCATTTGAGGATAATATTGAGGACTCATTTGGGGAATGTACGGAGCGGGTTGTGATTGAATTTGTGGACGAATGGAACGAGAACCTCGTCCACGGCCTTTGGATGATGAACCACCTTTTGATTTTCTTGGATCCATGAGATTGTTTTTTAAAAGAGTAAAGAGATGAGATTTAATTTGTGTTAGAAAATAGGATTGAGTTTGTTAATTTATAGAAGGGAGGTAAATTTATTTTATTTTATTTTTTTAAATCCCAACGGCTACAACATTAAAGGTCCAACGGATATATTTTTGCTTCCAACGTCTCATTTTCAACCATGCCAAATTGGGGTACTTTGCCGATTTTACACTTGCTTCATCCATCCCGCCTCATGCCGAATTCGAGGCACCACTCATGCCGATCGGCATTGTCCAAACCGAATGCCAAACCGAGAGCGTTGCCAGTACCCTAATAACTATCAATAGTTAGCAAATAGCAAAGCTCATTGAGTCATTGCCTCGTCGTCTTAAGATTAACTTTCTTTTATTATGTGTAAAAATAGAAACACTAACCACTTACGGCATTTTAATGGCAAAAGTACTTTTGACTATCACTCTAAGATGTGTAAAGTTTCAAGTTCAATTTAGTTAGATGCAAACAATCCTTAAGTAGTCACACCAACCTTCTAAAACGGAGGGCTTTATCCGGTTTGAGTATGTGTAATGATGAGTTCAAATCCCGTAAATTAGTCCGTCAAAAGATCAGGATTCATGGATAAAAATAAAAATAGAAAGACTACCAGTGTTGGTATATTTCACCCAGCGTATAACACTTTACAGTTGTCTACTAAAATGAACTAATTATACAACTAATAGTCTAATACCAATGGAATAAAATTGATCGTGTATAAGGGATATGTTATTGGTACCCTCTTGGCCCACTTCTGGACATACTTTTTACATCCTCCACCTCTAGTCTAGTTCTGTTTCTTGAAAGCCTGAGTAACTTGCGTGTGATTTTCAAGATCTATATATGGATGATGAAGTTATTGTCCAACAAGTAATGTATGTGGATTTAATTACATGTAGTGAAGTCTAGATCACTTAAACTTTAATTAAGTTGGTGACTTATGTTTTTGCTTAGATGACTCGTAATCACCATCTTCATTGTACACTAGAACTAAACTTAATGCACCTTAAAAGTGTTTACATATGAAGGACAATTGTGTATCATCGAGTTGTGCTTTAGTTTGAAATTTCCACAGCTTGTCGGGAGTTCAAGAAAGCATGGAATGTACTCGTTTAAGGTTAAAATGACACAATAAGAGGTAGATTCGAAGAGCCCGTGTAATGCAAGACTAGTGAATTTTCTTGAAATCGAAGTGCTAACAAGGCCATCTTTGAGGGGGTGTAAGGTGGACGACTGTTAGGGCTTTAAAATTTTTACGAGTCCCAAAATTTGTACCATTAGCAATTATAAGCATGTGTGCACATATTTTTCACGAAGAAAAAAGTATTTGGATGAGAAAATATTTATATGTTAAACGTTTAGATAACTAATTGGATTATATTTTATAAACGATAACACTTTATATATAACCTTACTTCTCGAAATGACTTATTATGTAATTTTGTTTAGAGCCTTCAAAATTTCAAAAATTCAGGGAGGGCCCTGATTGATGGTCATATATTTTACCAGGTAACTTTTTATCAAAAATTCAGGGAGGACCCTCATTATGTAACATGTGGTACTTCATATTTATATTTACTAGCCACCTCTTAATATCCAAATGTAACGGTCATATATTTTACCGGGTAACTTTTTATCAAAAAAAATATAGTGGTCAAGTTTTGACATATTAATTTTAATGAAATAAATAACACCTCGAATGTCTCATAGCTATCAAAAGAATGTTTTAAGGGCACAACATATTATATATTTTTCGATTGGGGCAATTGCATATATACTTATTAAAACTTGCATATTTGCATTTTACTTAAAACATGCTTAAGTTGTATTGTATATTATGCAATAAAAACTTTTATTATGAGAAAATATGCAAATTTTAGAGTTTTAGTGAGTATCATGCAATTCCTCCTTTTCGATTTTACATGACGTCAAATAATGAACTCTTCTCAAAATGACGAGATGTGGACCTTACTATATGGGCTTTTTTCTATGGGTCCATGTAACAACTGCACTGGGTTCATAAGTTCATTGATATACTGGTGGGCTTATTAAGGCATTAAACATGATTATATGGGCTTTCTTCTATGGGTCCAAATAACAAACTGGATTGGGTTTGTTGATATACAACTGGACCTTTTCTATCTATCATTGCTGCAACTAATATGAATTAAAAATAACTTGAAGGACTATGTTAGATACTTTGATGAAATAAAATTCACACTTTCTTGCGTGTCTAAAACAATCAAATTTTACTACACGTTAATAATAATTTTGGAAAAAGCTTTTAAAAAGGCACAAGGTCAAGGTCATTGAAAATAAATTTTAGAAAAGTTTTATATTTCATGTCATTGCATTTATAATTTTTAAGTCAAGCTACTTATCTAAATATGTTTAAAAATAAAAAAATTCAACTCCATTTTCTATAAGCTTTGTAATTGATTCAGCAACACTTACAGGCCAACTCACTTTTATGAGCTTTGTTTTGTCACACGAGCTTTATTAAAGTTTCTATAAGCTATTAAGCTATAAACTATCATAACCCAAGCCTCAAGCTATAATTCTCCTATTAACTTGAACATTGATTTTTTTTTTTCCATTTCAGGTCAGAGTCCGACGTGACTTTATTGGGGTTGATTTTTTATTTTATTTTTTTTTATGCCTTTTTTTTTGTCTAACAACACTAAAGCACATGAGCAAACGGTGTAGTGAATAAGATCAGCTCGCCGTTCCTACGTGTGTGAGTGTGGTGGGGTGGGGGGGGAGTAAATAAAGAGTTTGCTTTATGTTATAATAGAGATGGTATTTTGAAGTGGTAGTGTTAAACTGAGATGGTACCGATGAGGCCCAAATGAATAGATGAGGTACTTCATCACACCTTTTGCGAGAGGCACTTTATCACACCTTTTGCTCTAAGTAATAAACTTGGCTTTATAGGATAAAAAAAGAACAAAAGGACAAATACAAGGGTTCATTTTAGCAACTTTACAAACAACATTTTACAATTCACAACAACAGCTTTCTAGAACTTGTTTTTGACTTTTGTTTTTTTTTTCCTAAAAAAAAAACCCAAACGAATAATGGCTGTAAATCTTACTTCAGGAGCAATATTGAAGATAGTGACCGATAAATGTACCTCGAATGATCTGAAACCGGTGCTTCAACTGATGTATATTCGTAGTGGTCTGATACCTACTAAAGAGGAGAAGCAAATTTACATGATTGCGTTATCTGATGGTTCTTTTAAACAGTTTGGTTGCATTGCTGAAGATATACTTATATCAAAGAATTTGCAAATAGGTTCCATTGTTCAGTTGACTAACTTTCGTACGGCTCAAGTTGAAACTATCCATCAAAGGTAATTTTTATTTTTTATTTATTTTTATTTTATTTTATTATTTTTTTAAACTATTGGCCCTACTTATAGTCGCGCCACGGAACCAGGGTTCCCTCGGGTGCCTGGGCCTTATGGATTTTTTTGTTGCCCACTTAGGCCTGCTAGCTTTTCTTAGGCTTGCCTGCTTTTTCTTGCCCTGTTTTTCTTTTGGTGCCTTGTCTTTGCCCTCGCTTTAGCTTTAGGCCCTAAGCGTTTTGCTTTGCTCTTTGTTGCCCACTTAGGCCTGCTAGCTTTCTTTGCACTCTCTTTGCCTTGCCTTGTTTTGCCTGCTTTTTTTTTCCATACTTGTGCTTGTTGTTGACTGTCTTATGATCTTTTTCCTTTTCTTTCTCACCCGCACACCTGCACTTGCCGGAGGTCTCGTTGGAAGCAGTCTCTCTCCTGGGTTTATCCTGAGGCAGGGATATGATCTGTCTACATTTTACCTCCCCCATACCCCGCTGTGGTGGGATTGGGTATGTTGTTGTTGTTGTTGTTGTAATCATATTTTGACCGAACAACTTAGAGCATTGAGTGTGGTGATGAGCTTCAACAAGCCATTTGGGCCCCACTGAGTGCCACATGACCACATCAGCTTCAACACTTACATCTCAAAATACCCCCCTCAATCACAACTAACTTCAACTAGCCATTTGAGCTGATGTGGTAGTGTTAAAGTGAGGTGGTACCGGTGAGGCCCAAATGAATAGATGAGGTACTTCATCACACCTTTTGCGAGAGGCACTTTATCACACCTTTTGCTCTAAGTAATAAACTTGGCTTTATAGGATAAAAAAAGAACAAAAGGACAAATACAAGGGTTCATTTTAGCAACTTTACAAACAACATTTCACAATTCACAATAAAATTTTCTAGGACTTGTTTTTGACATTTTGTTTTTTTTTTCCTAAAAAAAAAACCCAAACGAATAATGGCTGTAAATCTTACTTCAGGAGCAATATTGAAGATAGTGACCGATAAATGTACCTCGAATGATCTGAAACCGGTGCTTAACCGATGTATATTCGTAGTGGTCCGATACCTACTAAAGAGGAGAAGCAAATTTACATGATTGCGTTATCGATGGTTCTTTTAAACAGTTTGGTTGCATTGCTGAAGATATACTTATATCAAAGAATTTGCAAATAGGTTCCATTGTTCAGTTGACTAACTTTCGTACGGCTCAAGTTGAAACTATCCATCAAAGGTAATTTTTATTTTTTATTTATTTTTATTTTATTTTATTATTTTTTTAAACTATTGGCCCTACTTATAGTCGCGCCACGGAACCAGGGTTCCCGCGGGTGCCTGGGACCCTTATGGATTTTTTTGTTGCCCACTTAGGCCTGCTAGCTTTTCTTAGGCTTGCCTGCTTTTTCTTGCCCTGTTTTTCTTTTGGTGCCTTGTCTTTGCCCTGCCTTAGCTTTAGGCCCTTGCGTCGTTTTGCTTTGCTCTTTGTTGCCCACTTAGGCCTGCTAGCTTTTCTTTGCGCTTCTCTTTGCTGCCTTGCCTTGTTTTGCCTGCTTTTTTTTCCATACTTGTGCTTGTTGTTGACTGTCTTATGATCTTTTTCCTTTTCTTTCTCCTGCACACCTGCACTTGCCGGAGGTCTCGTTGGAAGCAGTCTCTCTCCGGGTTTATCCCGAGGGGATATGATCTGTCTACATTTTACCTCCCCATACCCCCTGTGGTGGGATTGGGTATGTTGTTGTTGTTGTAATCATATTTTGACCGAACAACTTAGAGCATTGAGTGTGGTGATGAGCTTCAACAAGCCATTTGGGCCCCACTGAGTGCCACATGACCACATCAGCTTCAACACTTACATCTCAAAATACCCCCCTCAATCACAACTAACTTCAACTAGCCATTTGAGCTGATGTGGTAGTGTTAAAGTGAGGTGGTACCGGTGAGGCCCAAATGAATAGATGAGGTACTTCATCACACCTTTTGCGAGAGGCACTTTATCACACCTTTTGCTCTAAGTAATAAACTTGGCTTTATAGGATAAAAAAAGAACAAAAGGACAAATACAAGGGTTCATTTTAGCAACTTTACAAACAACATTTCACAATTCACAATAAAATTTTCTAGGACTTGTTTTTGACATTTTGTTTTTTTTTCCTAAAAAAAAAACCCAAACGAATAATGGTGTAAATCTTACTTCGGAGCAATATTGAAGATAGTGACCGATAAATGTACCTCGAATGATCCAAACCGGTGCTTCAACTGATGTATATTCGTAGTGGTCCGATACCTACTAAAGAGGAGAAGCAAATTTACATGATTGCGTTATCTGATGGTTCTTTTAAACAGTTTGGTTGCATTGCTGAAGATATACTTATATCAAAGAATTTGCAAATAGGTTCCATTGTTCAGTTGACTAACTTTCGTACGGCTCAAGTTGAAACTATCCATCAAAGGTAATTTTTATTTTTTATTTATTTTTATTTTATTTTATTATTTTTTTAAACTATTGGCCCTACTTATAGTCGCGCCACGGAACCAGGGTTCCCTCGGGTGCCTGGGCCTTATGGATTTTTTTGTTGCCCACTTAGGCCTGCTAGCTTTTCTTAGGCTTGCCTGCTTTTTCTTGCCCTGTTTTTCTTTTGGTGCCTTGTCTTTGCCCTGCCTTAGCTTTAGGCCCTTGCGTCGTTTTGCTTTGCTCTTTGTTGCCCACTTAGGCCTGCTAGCTTTTCTTTGCACTTCTCTTTGCTGCCTTGCCTTGTTTTGCCTGCTTTTTTTTTTCCATACTTGTGCTTGTTGTTGACTGTCTTATGATCTTTTTCCTTTTCTTTCTCACCCGCACACCTGCACTTGCCGGAGGTCTCGTTGGAAGCAGTCTCTCTCCTGGGTTTATCCTGAGGCAGGGATATGATCTGTCTACATTTACCTCCCCATACCCCGCTGTGGTGGGATTGGGTATGTTGTTGTTGTTGTTGTTGTAATCATATTTTGACCGAACAACTTAGAGCATTGAGTGTGGTGATGAGCTTCAACAAGCCATTTGGGCCCCACTGAGTGCCACATGACCACATCAGCTTCAACACTTACATCTCAAAATACCCCCCTCAATCACAACTAACTTCAACTAGCCATTTGAGCTGATGTGGTAGTGTTAAAGT
Organism: Chrysanthemum makinoi; assembly: GCA_910596185.1. Taxonomy (NCBI): domain Eukaryota; kingdom Viridiplantae; phylum Streptophyta; class Magnoliopsida; order Asterales; family Asteraceae; genus Chrysanthemum; species Chrysanthemum makinoi. The sequence goes on along the minus strand of OU343218.1, from coordinate 208,532,128 downwards.
GAGGTGGTACCGGTGAGGCCCAAATGAATAGATGAGGTACTTCATCACACCTTTTGCGAGAGGCACTTTATCACACCTTTTGCTCTAAGTAATAAACTTGGCTTTATAGGATAAAAAAAGAACAAAAGGACAAATACAAGGGTTCATTTTAGCAACTTTACAAACAACATTTCACAATTCACAATAAAATTTTCTAGGACTTGTTTTTGACATTTTGTTTTTTTTTCCTAAAAAAAAAAAACCCAAACGAATAATGGCTGTAAATCTTACTTCAGGAGCAATATTGAAGATAGTGACCGATAAATGTACCTCGAATGATCTGAAACCGGTGCTTCAACTGATGTATATTCGTAGTGGTCCGATACCTACTAAAGAGGAGAAGCAAATTTACATGATTGCGTTATCTGATGGTTCTTTTAAACAGTTTGGTTGCATTGCTGAAGATATACTTATATCAAAGAATTTGCAAATAGGTTCCATTGTTCAGTTGACTAACTTTCGTACGGCTCAAGTTGAAACTATCCATCAAAGGTAATTTTTATTTTTTATTTATTTTTATTTTATTTTATTATTTTTTTAAACTATTGGCCCTACTTATAGTCGCGCCACGGAACCAGGGTTCCCGCGGGTGCCTGGGACCCTTATGGATTTTTTTGTTGCCCACTTAGGCCTGCTAGCTTTTCTTAGGCTTGCCTGCTTTTTCTTGCCCTGTTTTTCTTTTGGTGCCTTGTCTTTGCCCTGCCTTAGCTTTAGGCCCTTGCGTCGTTTTGCTTTGCTCTTTGTTGCCCACTTAGGCCTGCTAGCTTTTCTTTGCGCTTCTCTTTGCTGCCTTGCCTTGTTTTGCCTGCTTTTTTTTTCCATACTTGTGCTTGTTGTTGACTGTCTTATGATCTTTTTCCTTTTCTTTCTCACCCGCACACCTGCACTTGTCGGAGGTCTCGTTGGAAGCAGTATCTCTCCTGGGTTTATCCTGAGGCAGGGATATGATCTGTCTACATTTTACCTCCCCCATACCCCGCTGCGGTGGGATTGGGTATGTTGTTGTTGTTGTTGTAATCATATTTTGACCGAACAACTTAGAGCATTGAGTGTGGTGATGAGCTTCAACAAGCCATTTGGGCCCCACTGAGTGCCACATGACCACATCAGCTTCAACACTTACATCTCAAAATACCCCCCTCAATCACAACTAACTTCAACTAGCCATTTGAGCCCCACCACCCCTAATATTTTATTTTTTATTTTTTTAGTTTTTTCCATTATTTCAAACAAACTAAATTTATTTCATTCAAATAAAAATACAAAATACAATACAATAATAAAAAATACAAACGAAATTTAAAAACCAATGCGAAAATAAAAAATAAAAATAAATACATCAAATTATAAATAAACTAATTATTTTGTTGATGTTGTTGCCAAACATGCTCAATAATATTTCGTTGAAGCTTTGTGTGTGTTTGTTTATCACGAAGTTCTTTGGATTTTCTCCGTTGCACTTTGCATCACTCGATCCATGATTGTAATAAATTTGCTCGCGAACAAATATAAATGTCGTTTATTTCGGATATTGCATATTTTTGATCTTTTAAAATCATGTTATGCAATTTAATGAGTGATTACATGTAATGAGTCATTGCAATTGATAATTGTAAACAAACATGATTTTGTCATTTCGTCGTAATGATCTTTTTCATTCCTACTCTCATTACGCTGTACCAAACACTACGTAAAAACCACCATTTTCAATCATTAGAGGTCCCTTGTTTTTTTTTCATTACTTCTTGGAATGGAATTATAATTACATAAAAGCCCTTCATTAACTACCAACCAAACAAAAAAAATATATCATCAAAGGCTATTTTAGTCTTTTTACTATCGATTCCATTCCAATATATGATAATAACCAAACATAATAAAACCGTAATGCGTCATTGCATTACTTCATTTATTCCATTACGACATTCATTCCATTCTGTTGCTACTTCATTCCATCATACCAAACAGACCCTAAGTGTGAAATCATGCGGCTTTGATCGAGAATTGCACCCGAAGAGTACACCCCGATAAGATGGCCGATTAATACGGGGGGGGGGGGTTTGGGCAAGATCGCGCCCCAACGGCGCCCCGATTATATCCCCGATGGGGATCGGGGCGGGTTTGAGGAGAACTTTGATAATCGGGTTTGGGGATGGGGGGGGGCGGGAGGGGGGGGGGGATGGGGATGGCCGCCCCGCCCCAAACTCGCCCCGTTGCCACCCCTATTCCTGCGGGTCACCAATGGATTTTTTCGATATAGTGTTAATTTTTGAAACATTAATTTTTTTTCTAAATGCATCCGGTCCATCAGAATGTGTTTCTATATTACGATTCTGATTCCAAAACATTTGTGCATTCGGTCATATTTGGGCATGGTCCGTACCTATAACATAAAAGATCAAAAACACTCTCCCAGTAATAAAAAATAAAAAATAAAAATCAAAACAACACACACCGGCCGTTATAGCCATAACATGATGCTATAACGTGCGTATATTGCACCCAAGGATGCATTATGGCGGCGCTATAGGCACCAAGTTGTACTTATAACATGCCTATAACATGGTGCACCTAGCCCTCTAAATGGTCTTTTATATCTTTACTTTAGGTTTTGGAGGCCCTTATGCAAAAAAATATCAATTGTTAAAACACGTGGCCCTTCAAAATATCAATTGCTAATCATATTTTGACCGAACAACTTATAGCATTGAGTGTGGTGATAAGCTTCAAAAAACAAAAAACAAAAAAAAAAAAATTAAAATCAAATAAAAACGTTATGCAACGGCTATGTGCAAATTTCATTTGTCTTTTACTTTGTTGAATTCTCGGCGAGCCCTCAACTGGCGAGTGGTCTTGGTGTGGTGGCGAAAGGTGGCAAGCCTCCACGTTGGATTCGGCGAGCCCTCTCGCCACGATACTCAACGCTCTTATACCAACTCAAAGGTTAGACTTTGGGGACATCTTATATGGTAACCTTTTTCTAAAAACTTGCTTGGATATACTAGTATGAGTTAAATTTTGGTGTTGCGTGTACTTTTGTGCCTTGGTTATTCAAATGGTCATGTCTACTTATCTTACAATTATTTTGTGCAGATGGCTTCAAGTTTACGACCTAAATGTGATTCGTAGCAAATGTGGCATCATTGGTCATCCGAAACTACTCCCTCATACTGAGACCCCTTTAGTTGAAAGATCTACGGCCACAATTCGAGACAAGGATCATGTTGATTCTCATCTGAATGAAGATATTGATGATAGCCATCATGTAGAAGAACCCCCTACTTCAAAACAAAAGCCTTCGACTTCAACACAAAAAGGCTCTTCTCATAGTTCAACTCAAAAACGCAAACGCCAATTAAGCAATGATAACATACCGGTAGTTGCAAAAGATATCTCTAAAATTGCAAAAGATGTTTCTAAAATGATGAGAATGATGATTGAGAAAAATAAAGAAGATGACATGGGTGCTTGCTTTGAGAAGTTGGAGAATATTGGCTGGGGAACACAAGATCCATTGTACGACACTGCACTTTTGCTTTTTGGTGAAAGTGCTGTTTATAGGAAACTTTGGTTGCTTTTGAAGCCGGAAAGTTGTGGGAAATGGGTTAAGAATGCTGGAAGTAAGTTTGGACTACTGGGTTGATTCAAAGAAAAGTTTAGTTCATGTTTATGTCATCCGATGATGTTTTGTTGTTGTTTTGTCTCTAAGCTGAATCATGCAGTTATGTTGTTTTTTGGGCTAGGAATGCTGCAGTTCGCAGATGTTTTGATTAGTTATGAATTGTAATGATGAAACTTGCTAGAAAGCTTTGTCTTCTTATATTTAACATTATAATTACTTTAGTTCTTGCTATGAAATCTGCTGTAGCATATGATTTTAATGGGAAGTCATTAGGGACTGTATTCTAGAGCCATCTGACCATAAAACATAACTATCCCAAGGCTCGTAAACTTAAATCTTGTTTGGAGGAATGCACCTTCTTATCAATGTTCAGGTCTATAGGATGCTGGAACTCGGAAGGGTATCGATTATTTTATGGAGTGGGCTTGTTTATAGACCTGATCTTTATATACTTCTCAAGTTGAGTTCTGATTTGCACCATTGTATCAGCATGATATCCAGTTCAGTACTTCAGTACATTTTTGTAAAGTAGCTCTTTTTGTAGGATGATTCTATATCTCTCAAATATAAATATGTAAGTCACGAATTTTCTCCAAATCGCTTTTCATTTGCCCACGATACAAGTAAAATAAGCATCATGTACAGCTTTTTATAGCATTTGTGAGTGTATGCCAATAATAATATATTATCAAAAAAATGTCTAAAAGGGCACTAACACATATATTTTTCGATTTACAAGGCGTCTTATAATGAACTCTTCTTAAATTGACGAGATGTGGACCTTATTAAGGCATTAAGCACGATTAAATGGGCTTTCTTGTATGGGTCCATATAGTAACTGGATTGGGTTCGTTTATATGCAACTGGACCTTTTAACACAACGGTCCAGTTCTTTCATTTATCATTGCAACAATTTGGTCTTCAACATTCGGGCCTTCGGGGTACTATCGTTTAAATTTTCGTTCATGTCTAAAACAATCAAATTTCACTCACTGGAGTTAGTGGTGCACAAATCGGATAAATTCCAAAACTGAAGCGGTTTAAAAACCGGTTTCGGTTATCGTTGACCGGTCAAAAACCGGTTTTTGATAAAACCGGATCGGTTCCAATCCGGTTTGAGGGAAGAAAAGCTTGAACCGGCAATAACCGGTTTCAAACCGGTCAAAACCGGTTTTTTGTAATCCGGTTCCACAAACCGGTTTTTGAGAAAATGTACTTTGGGTGGTATTTGTGAAAGTGTACCACAAACCGGTTTTCGATGGGCTGCATTTTTGAGAAAATGTACTTTGGGTGGGAAGAAAGCTGGGTGAAAATGTACTATGGGTGGTTTTTGTGAAAGTATACTTTGGCTGCAGAAGAAAGTAATACCTATTAATGTAGTACTCATTATTCAATGTCAAAGGCTATTGTGTCTAGGTATCTAGTTGTCTAGCATGTGCTGTCAAAATACAAGTAGTACATATCTACACTCTACAAGAGTACAAGTCGACAGTACTAGATGTTTATTTATTTATGTCTTCTCTTCTCCATCAAAAGTCTTCTTCTTCCCCAATCACCATTGAAACTTGCAACCACCAACAATGATGGACACCAGAAAATTATCTTCGAACGCAAAAAGTTTCTACTAGTCATCATAATCACATAAAAAAGATTCACTACATTAAAAGAAAAACCGGATTAAACCGGTTTCAAAAACCGGTTTTCTAAACCGGACCGGTTTAAACCGGTTTTCAAACCAATCTTGGAAAAAAATGGTAACCGGTTATAAAACCGGCGGATCGGTTTTTGGGAAACCGGTTTTCCCTAAACCGGTTTTAAGGAAACCGGTTTTCGGTTTTTTTTCCGGATCGGATCGGTTTTCGGTTTTTTTGTTCACCTCTAACTGGAGTAAGTGTTTTATTCACAAATTTATAACAACTTTTTTTTTTTTTTTTTACCCGTAAAGTCAAGCTTAATCAAAGTAATTTCTAGAATAGTTTTATTTTTCGCGTCATTTTATACATTTATAAGTTTTAGCTATAGCTAATTATCTGAAGGTGTTCAAAATAAGCTACACTTCAGCTTTTGCAACACCTAATGCCCAACACATATTATGGGTGTCTTTGGCCCTTTGGGAAGTAGCTTGTGTGAGTTTTCGATAGATGGAAATTTTAATACATGCTAAATTCGAAAATGAGCTTTATTTGTCACATAAGTTTAAGAAGCTTCTACACGCTATATACATTCAAATTAATGAATATGTTTAATTCTTTTATGATTGAAGCTTGTACTTTATCAAATTACAAATATTTTTTGAAATATTATGATAAACCCATAAAAACATGAAATACACGTGGATTTAATTTCATGATTTTTCACGTTATTTTACGATAATGAAATTCTAGCCCCAACTAATTCGCAAATAATTTTATAAAAGTAAAATTTCAAGCTTTCATATTATAATATAGGGGGTGTTTGTTTCGCCTTATATAACGGGCTTATGTAGTTTCCGGCTTATGTTTTATAAGCTCATTTTTTGTGGCTTTTTTTTTAAACTTGTGAGATTATATAAACTTATCATGACGTAATGAGCTTAAGTATGCCAAAAAATCTTAAAATAAACCACAGAAAATGAGCTTTTAAAACATAAGCCAAAAATCAAATAAGTCATAAGCCGAAACAAACACCCGTACTCTTCAACTTGAGCTACAACTAATTCCACATCTTACTTTTGGGAAATGATTTGTACTAGGGATGAGCATTTTGAACCGAATCCCGGAACCGTACTGAAACGGTACCGATTCTTGAAATACGGTACGGTACCGGGACTACGAAATAAGGTAAAAAAAAATCGGGACCACTAATTCGGTACGGGACCGGTACCAAATCGGGAAATTCCCGAAAAAAAGCGGGAAAAACCCGATTTCCCGGTACCGATACCGGTACCTATAACCGAATCCCGTTCGGTACGGTTCCGGTACCACTAATTTATCCTCGAGAAAAAATCGGTACCACTAATTCGGTACGGGACCGGTACCGTGCTCATCACTAATTTGTACACTCTATTTTTTGATTGGCACACTCCATCTTGTGCATTAAACAGTTGTACAGTTTATAAATTTTGTTTTATAAAGTTGTACATTAAAGTGAGCAAATCAAATCAAGTACAAATCATCTCGCTTACTTTTACTTTTAGTTTGTATCATTTTTAAACAAAATATCTTCCCCATTCCCGCCAAAAAACACACAAACAAAAATTTCAAACCACACAACAACCTTCAAAAATGAAGAAGAAGAAATCAAACCGAAAATCCTCGCCAATCATCAAAACCAAACCGATGACGTCATCATCATCACCTTCACTCAACAAAACACGCGCCACAATCACAGATCTGAAGAAAACGACGTCGTTACATATCGATTCGATTAAGCGAAACATTGATTGCTGTTATTCTGATTTGCTTAAGGATATGGATGCTTCACACATTCGCTTACAAAAACGCTTTAAAGTGAGTCACTGTTATCATCTATTAATCGTTTTTTTATATAAACATTTGTACGGAATAATGCTGAATTAAGTTCATAGATGTATCGTTTGTCGTATCGATAGCGATATCAAGTTTAGATTATTGTGTTGTATGTGGGAAACGGTGCACACTTTTAATTATGAAAATCAGATTATAATTATAACAAATAAACAGCATTAAATAAATAACAGACAGAAAGGAGTAGAAGCAGAAGACAGACACTATTTAACGTAATTTAAATGAAAGCAGTAAAGAGACTTGTACGAGGCTCGTATTGAACACGATTCCCTTAAAACAGATTCGCCGTCTGTTTCCCAGGGTACAACGTACGCAGCTGTTGCACAGCCGGACCTGACAAACTTGCCTGAAAGATCGCTGAAAGACTCGTGTGTTTCTGAGAGAAAGAACTGCTGGAACTCGTCTGTGGTTTTCCTGTGTCTAAAAACCGAATGAGATGTGTTTAATCTAAACCTATGGTCACCAAGAAAAGATATTCGCCTGTATATACACAGATTACGCAAATCTGTTAATTATTAAACACGGTTTCTAAATCTTCTATTTATTTAAAACCGATTCTGTCTAACTTGTGTACAAAGTTTAAATCAGTTCCAAAAATAAATAGACACAAATCTGCAGCAAAAAGATACGCAGGTATGTGAGATTTCGGAGCTGCATTCGTGTCCGCAGGTCGCGCATTCATTTTGGCCCAGAAATCTGCACCCTGCGCACGACGTAGGTGTTGGAGTAAAAACCAACAAATCAATTTGAAGGTTCATATCAAGATTTCTATATAAACAAGGTTTCACTTGTTTTGGGCGATGTGGGATACTCCCATTTTTCCAAATTTTGTGTTTCAAGTGCCTCACTTTGAGACACGATATCTCATTCATTTCAACTCCATTTTGGACATACTTTAGCTCGTTGCGAAGCTCTCGTCGAGGAGAACGCAAAGCTACTAAGAAACATAAATATATATAACATATATCATATATTAAAAGGTGTCCAAAATTTGCAAAACTCATTTTGCAAAACCACTTTTCCGGAAATTGTGGAATTCTGTTAGTAGATGCATTGTTTTTCGTATCGAATGATCTCGTTATCAGGTACGGAAAATGTTGAATTCTGTTAGGAGATGCTGTTAATTGGATTGATCTGATATGGATGATGTAAGATAAGTGTTTAGATCCTTTTAGTTTGCTAGCTTGTCGTTATGTACTTAGGTGATTGTTAATGTGAATGAAAACAAGCTGCACGGAAAACGTTAAGTTCTGTTTGTAGATATCAGGTTTAGATTAGTTGTAGTTAGTTATGGTGATGTATTTGATTGAATGTTTATAGTTATAAAGTTGTACGGAAGTTGTTGTTAAGTAGTGATACAGTCTCGATGATGCTTAATAAGTTTTTAGATTTTTTTTAATTTGCTTATGATCATGTAGTTAGCTGAATGTTAATGTGAATGAATAGAATTTGTATGGAATGTGTTAAATAGGTTATGTATGTAGATATTGTTTAGTGTTTTGATATGTTCTCGGTGATGCTTAAGTTTAGGTTAGATTATTGTCAGTGCTGCTTATCGTTATATGATGAGTGGAATGTTAGATATAATGAAATCGTTTTTTTTTTTTTTTTTTTTTTTTTTTTTTTTTTTTTTGTTACGGAGTAGTATCTAATCCTTATTTGTGTTTTTATAAAACTTGCAAGGAAATTGTTGTGCCTGTTTGTACTTAAGCTTAACGTATCGGTTTAGTTGTGAAAATGTAAATCGATTGTCTGATAGCTTATTGTGTTGTATATTAACATTGAGATTTAGTTATAAAAGAAGCTATTTCATGTTGACTCCACATACTTGAGTGACATGATTTTTTATCACTCACTAAAACAACAATTACTCCTAACATCAACGACAGTATCAATATCAACATTAGCAGTAGCAAAACATGTTTCATCAATAAAAAACGCATCTTCACCCACCAAATCCTTACAAATTTACGCGCAAATGCGCCGAGAATCCATCGCTATAGACAGTTACACCATCCTCTACACGCTTAAAGCGTGCACCCATTTTCGCAATGCACCTCTTTTACGTCACCTTCATGCCCATGTTTTCAAACTTGGGTTCACGTCCAATGTTTACATTATGTCGTCTCTCGTGCATGGATACACGTATGTCTGTTTTAAGGATGCGTGTAACATGTTTGATGAGATGTCTGAGAGAAGTGCTGTTACTTGGAATACTATGATCACTGGGTTTTCAAGGTTAGGGAATGTGGATAAGGCGAGGTGTTTGTTTGATGAAATGCCTGTCAGGAATGTTGCTTCTTGGGCTGCCATGATTTCAGGTTATGTTGGTAATGGTTGTTGGAATAAAGGGGTTAAGGTTTTTCACGAGATGGTTAGAGATGGAAGGGTAGAGCCTGATGAGTTTACGTTGTCTAGTCTTTTAGGAGGATGTGGGCGTATGGATATGATTGGGTTGGTTTTGGGGAAATCGATTCATGGATTTATTGTGAGGAACGAGTGCGAGTTGAATGTACAACTTGGGACCGCTTTGGTTGATATGTATGCAAAATGTGGTTTCTTGAAGGTTGCTAGTTTGGTTTTTGATATGATGCGAGCAACAAATGTTGTCTCTTGGACTGCGTTAATTTGTGGCGCTGCCCAAAATGGATATGTTAATGAAGCGAGAACTCTGTTTGAGAGGATGCAGAAAATGGGTGTTAGACCAAACGAGTTCACCTTCACGGGTATTTTGAGTGCTTGTGTGCAAGCAGGGTTGGTTGAGGAGGGACGGAGGTACTTTCAAATGATTGAAGAATATGGTTTGAAGCCGAATGTTCATCATTACTGTTGTATTGTCGATTTGTTTGGCAAAGCGGGAGAGCTAGAAGATGCATATGCAGTTATCATGACAATGAAGCCCGAGGCTAATATGTATGTTTGGGGATCTTTTCTTAACTCTTGTAAGGTAGAGAATAACTTTAAGATGGCAGAAAGGATTATTTATAAAGTGATAGAGATGTTGAGGCCAGAAAAGGACGGTGGTGTTTATACGCTTATTGCTGATTTGTTTGTTATGGGTGAGAAGTGGGATGATGCAGAAAGGATGAGAAGGTTAATTGTCAGCCAGAATGTTAGGAAGGCTAGAGGAGCTAGTTTTATAAGTAGTTGCAGCAACGCTAATGTAGTTTCGTATATGTAGGCACAACATACGTAAGTTGAGTGAGTAGCTGTTCTTGTGTTGTAAAAGATTTCGATGTAGATTGTTACATTTTGATGGTTGATACATTTTTAGTATAGTGGTGGTGAAAAAGCTATTTATTTGTTTATTACTCTATGTAAAGTTAGCTTTTGAAAAGCTTACTTATGCAGGCGCAAAGCCCTATATATATTTGTTTATTACTCTATGTAAAGTTAGCTTTTGAAAAGCTATTTGTCTTGAACGTATCTTCCCTGTTGCTATTTCTGCAGGCGCAAAGCCAAGCATGCGAACAATCAATGGTTAAAGCTGAAAAGGAGTTCAAGAAGATGATTGACCACATCAGTGAAACTCGTGACACGATGGAGGTATGTTTTGCACTTTTCAACCTTTCTTTAGTATTCAAACTTAAATGTCTCACAAGATTGTTTGTTCCAGGCATCATATATGGATGTGATAGCAGAAGCACAAGCCCAAGCTACTCGCTGTATGTTTTATGGCCTGACTCTCATTTGATCTTAATAACATGCATCTCTTATAACATATGATTCAAATCAATCCAAGCTTCCCGTATTATCTAGTTATATTGCCACTTGAAATTTCTATAATCCAATAGACATGCTTCTGATTAAGCAGAATCATATCACAGGAATATAACTGTAAATTTGAAAGATGTAACACAGTTGTAGAAGGAAATATGCTCAAATGTGACAAATGATTAGTGTGATTTGTAAAACGCAGTCTGTTTGGTTCCAGTTCTTATCCTAAACCACACCAGTTTTGGAATTTTGTCCCACATCTGTTGCTATTACGTATGTTTGGTTCAAAGAATATTGTCCCACATCGGTTTGGAAGGTGATATATTAGATATGATATTATCTATAAATAGGGAAGGATGCAAATAGAATAATCACTTACCTGGACAGGGTTAATGGGTGACCAAGAGGGTCCATGGCGTAGGTTGGTGAGCACCATGGCATTTAGGTTCAGTGCCGCCTAAGGTTAGCCCAAGTGGTTGAACCTATGTCACAATTTGTTGTTGGGGCTTGCATTCGCGCGACCCCGTTAATTTCTTATTGTCAAACGTTTTCTAATATACCTAAACTATGCTTATCAAACGGTTTTATTATATATGTAACTTATCACCAAATTTTGGTAAAGGTAAATCGTTGGAGACATCCTTTATAAATAAGTTGCATAAACTCTTTTCTTATATACTAGCAGGGTATATGTGTGTTGCGAGCAATATTTTTTGATCACATAAGGCTCAAAACAGTTGATAAGAGCTCAAGTCGAGCCAACTTGTTTTTTATGCTCGAACTCCCAACATTGATAGAAGTTTGTTATTTCATGTCAATAATTCATGTAAACAAAAGACTGGAACTAGAATGGGCATATCAATGGGCCAGGTTTGGTATATAATATCGATTGCATTGGACTTTCTTATTTGATCCACTGTGTCAAACTTGATAACCAGATATATTAATTATTACTTCGGATATTTTAACCCATTTATAGTTCATACAAAACATGTAAAGTTACAACAAAATTCTACCATAAGTAAAAGACAATTTATGAAAGACTCAAAATGCGCGATAAGAACTTGAGTCGAGTCATTAAGCTCCAACTCAAACTTGATAAAAGCTCAAGCTCAAACTACTTGATAAACTTTTAGTTTTCTTAGTTATAATTGGGGGTAACTATGGTGTCCCATTTTTAACAGACTAATCAATATTGAACAAACCACCACCACCACATAGACTCATATCGGGTAAAACTCTCTCTTTTTGGGAGGTTGGCGTTACTACATCATGGTTGATTGCACCTACGAGTCTACGACCAGTAGTAATGTGACCATATAGGTGACCAAATGACTCTGCCACCTCAGCTTCTCTCTCTAAGACCAAATGCATGACCACATGCTCGTAGTAAGACGGCCCCGGTCAAAAACATATCCTACAAAAATTAGTTAAAAAAAACTCACACACAAACCATATGCAAAGTTAAGGTCGGCTGAGTGACCCAACCAAGCAAAAATTGAAGGGGGGACGCGTTCGCTGGGATCGTCGTAGAGAGGGGGGTGGGTGGGGAGCGGCTCTTGGGCTAGAGCGACCTAACCAAAGTTCGCCATTACAACTAGCCTAATAAGAATTAAACTTGAGACCTTTGACATTTTAATGATAATAATCATAAACCTTTTACTAATAGGTTATGCCTTAGTGTGTTTTAGTCCAATTTAAGTTTCTCGCAAACCATCTAAAAGGCGATCTAGTTGTAAGATATTCTCGAGATCTCACAAAATATTAAAGTTCAAACTCGTTGGGTGAACATCTTGAGATGTGATGACGTACCCTCCGATCAGGTTGAAGGACTCCCCTTCGGCCTCAGTCGAATTTTCATGACGAAGGACCAAGTCTATCTTCGTAAGTCATCGGTGGCGTAAAACCATTCATCATTGACATGGTTACCAGTTAGAAAGTCGCCAATCGAAGGCCTAAGCCCTTCGGGGTCTGACCTTGGAAACACTAAGAAAAAGGAGAACATTGACTTGGTCTTACCCACGTTCCCACTATCTCCTTAGCTTTCCCGCCAAGACAGAGAGAGTGGGGATGAAGCCCTAGCGGTTACCATAAATCATGAGACGCCCCCATGATCTCCGAAACATGTGCAAACACTCTCCAAGCTTATTTTTCTACCTATAAATAGGTTGGACGAGTCATTTCAATGGTATGTTCATTCAACACATCATTTCACATTCTCAACATTACTTACAACACATATCACATACTTACTCGCACGCCGGAGGTGGTTCGCAGGGTCCAACCCTTGCGCAATCACTTAATGAAGTGTCTTCTATTTCTTATTGCAGATTGGCTACAAGTTTGGCGCAAGCATAACACCCCTCATACCCTTCGATCACCATCAAAGGCCTGGTCGTACGATTTATTGTCAATCAGTGGCGCCATCCGTGGGACCCGCTACAATTGGTCTCGTTATTCCAAACTAATAAACAGTCAATCACACTCACTACTTTTACGGCATGAATCAAGGAAGAGAAGATACTCCCTCACCGGGTTTCTCGACCTTGACACCAATCCCAGTCAACGATCCTAACAACCTTCCCCCTATAACCGCGTCCACTTTCACAACACGATCTCATCCAGAAATAACCCCCAATAACCATGCTTCGACATCAGCCAATCCTGAACCAGTTATCAGTCCTGTATTCGTTAAAGCTAACCTCGAGGCACTGGAGTCTTTATTAAGGGCTCGCAGGAGGCATACTCGGAACGTAGAAATACGAAGGGAGTTGGAATCTCTAGCGATGAGTATGACGAAGAGTTCGAGATGGAAACTATGCCTTCGGCTCCTGGGGCTACACGCTCAGTGCTGAGGATAGGGTCTCCTGTAAGTCGAAGGCCGAGTGGAAGGTCGGTGGGTTTCGAAGATGTTCCGGAGAGGGACCCGACTAGAAGGGAAGGGACAATGGAAGGAGCCATCGAAGGGAGAATATGGAGGTTAACTTGCCACCACTCTTGGCAGCCCACCTGGGGAGAACTGAAGCAGGGGTTCCGTTGCAGCCTTCTCTCGCATCCGGCGTAGAAGGAAATCCACCTCAAATTAGTGGGGGAGGAAATCTTCCTCCTCATGGTATGTACCCTCCTTTTCAGGCTCAATCTTATCCCCCACGGGGTTTATCCCCCACTTAATGGGCGCGGACTAGCAACCCTAGCTTTCATCAACCTTATGGGAGCATGCCCTACGGGCAACCCATGGTATACCCTTCATTCCCTATAGGAAACCATCCATCCTTTATGCCTACCACTTACCCTCCTTATGCTAACCAAAATCCTGTCGGAGTACCTCCGAACCATAACCCGTGCAATGCTGCCCCCACCTACATGACACCTTACAATTGCCTTTATTCGGAGCCTATGGATTCCACAACGCCCTTTGTAAGATAGATAGAGGACGACCCTCTACCTGACAGGTTGAAAATGCTTGCATAAATTGGTACGTATGATGGGAAGGGGGATCCAAATTGTTAATACAAATAAATCGTAAAAACGTTTATTAATATTTTACGATCTCTTTGTGTTTTGTTGATAACAAATGTAATGTTATCTTAAGTATAATTATAAGGATACATGTTATTTTTGTAAAGCATTTACATATAGCCATTTATATACAAAAATGTAATAATTAAGCATTTGTTGTAATAGTTTATTAGGATGGGTAAAAACCATAACCCATGGATCTTAACCCATACCCAAGAAGACTAGATACAATGTATACTTAGATACATTGAATCTAAAGAAAACCCATGGACCAACCCATAACCCATGACCCATAACCAAAATACCCATGGGCAAAGAGGAGCGTTCCACGGATCCCTAGGTTTACACTAGACGGATCCCAAATGGAAGGGATCCGTGGGATCCGGGGAACAGTGAAGAATTTTGCCTATAAATAGAGAGCCATTTGTTCATTCTAACTCACCCCTCTTCTTACTAAATATCTCATACACTCTCATTCTCTTCTAACATATAGATCACTTGATCTAGAGAGTTGTTCTTCTTTCTTTCTATTTGTGATCCTCATATAGGTCCTTCTCTAAGGCGAGATCACGAGCATTCTACAAGTCATCCAAGCAAGGGGTCCTTGATTGATTTGTCACCCGCTAGATTTCTGAGCGAAGATCTTGTATTTGATATTTCACATATTTGTTGTGTAATAGTCGTTTTGGTTTGGTCCACCGTATTACGGACTCGGTATCTAGCTTTGTACCAGAAAAAGTGTAAGCAACATTGTGAAGGCTTCTCCGCCAAGTGAAGGAGTTTGTTGACATAGTGCTTGAACTCTCGAGTAGGTGACTCGGGGAGTGGAGTAGGGAAAGGAAGGTGTCCTTGTAGCCGAACCACTATAAATCGGTTGTATCATTTCTATCCCTTAACTCTATTTATTTGCTTGCATTATCATTAGATCTATACGTTCTCAACATCCATACGATTTCACATAATATTGAATCTAAAATTTTTGAAATCAACTTAAAATCGGCAAAACTATTCAACCCCCCCCCCTTCTAGTTTTCCACAATTGGCATCAAGAGCTAAGTTTATAAAAGTTTTAAAGTAAAACTGTATTTTAAAAACTTTTCGATCACTATGGGTTCTGAAAATTATAAGAAAGGGCAATCTATGCAACGACCACCTCTACTTGAAACTAATGGTTTTATATATTGGAAAAATAGATTCGAAACATATGTGAAATCTAAAGATATTGATCTTTGGTACATTATTGTTGAAGGAGATTTTGAGGCTACCTCAAAAGATGATAAAGGGAATGTAGTTAACATACCTCATGATAAACTAAATGATGATTTGAAGAAAAAGCTTTCTAAAAATAGTGAAGCAAAAATGGTTTTATATAATGCTTTACCGAAAAAGGAATTTGAAATAATTTCTTTGCTCAAAACCTCTAAAGAAATTTGGAATTCTTTAGTTGTAACTCATCAAGGCAACGAACAAGTTAAAAATAATAAAATTGATTTATTTGTTCAACAATATGAACAATTTTCTATATCGGATGAGGAAACTATAGATCATTCATTTGCTAACTTTAATACTATTATTACATCTTTACAAGCACTTGATGAATCTTTTTCTAGCCGTAACCATGTTAGGAGATATCTAAGGGCACTTCCATCGAAGTGGAGATCTAAGGTGACGGCGATCGAAGAGTTAAAAGATTTGACAACCCTCACCCTCGATGAACTCATAGGCAATCTAAAAGTCTACGAGCTTGTTCTTGCTAAAGACTCCGAAGCCTCAAAGGTAAAGGAGAAACACAAATCTCTTGCCTTAAAAGCCAAAAAGGCTTCAAGCGATGAAGAGAACTCCTCCTCGGGTAGTGACGACGAGGAGTACGCTATGGCGGTAAGGGACTTTAAAAAGTTCTTTAGAAGAAAGGGAAGATACGTCAAACAACCGTATGACGATAAGAAAGGCTTTCGGAAAAGCAAAGAGGAAGAAAAGTCCAAAGATGATCGTACTTGCTTTAAATGTGGGGACCCAAACCACTTTATTAGTAAGTGTCCCAAACGGGATGATCAAAAGGCGTTCGTAAGCGGCACCTGGGGAATGAGCGACGAGGAGGACGAAGAAATTTGTCTCATGGCAAATGACGAGGTATGTCACGAATACTATAGTAGCTCATCACTTGATGACGACTCATTGCATAATGAATATGACAAACTATGCAATATTAGCTTAAAATTAATTAACAAAAACAAGCTTTTAAAGAGTCAAAATCAACGTTTAGATAAAGAAGTCATAGAATTAAAAGCAAAACTAAAACGTTTAGAAAAGGGTAAAATAGCAAGTGGTGAATGTGAACTTTGTGTTCAGCTTCAAAAACTAGTTGATCATTTAGATTCTAAAATTGCTAGAATGAGTACGAACACCTTAGATACAATACTTGATGGTGTTAAAACCGGTAACAACCAAAAGGGTCTAGGTATTCAACAACTTGATCCATCAACTAGTGAAAGTAGAGAAACAAAATTTGTTTAAGAACTAGAAAAACCAGCCACTGTTGTGGCGGATCCCCTAAAAAGGGAACCGGCTAGTGTACAGACAGGGATCCGTGGATCTGCTGTGACAACTAGTGGTAATAACGTAGCTTCTTCATCTAGAACTGAGTTCGTTATAGTTAATAGGAAGAAACCAACTCATGTCACCACTAGACATCCACCTCCAAAATATAATCCTACTTTTGCAAGAAACAAAGCTCCATCTTTTCAAAACCTAATGCATCTAGGAGACCTAATAAAGTTTATCCAAGAAGTAACCATCAAATGGGATGGAACCCTAATATGCAAAACAGTTTTCCTTTTCAAAACTTTGCTCCATGGAATGCATATTCATCTTATCCATACATGTCTAACATGAATGGAATGTTTAACACTAATGGACCCATGAACAAATGGGGACCAAACTTTTGAGTTTGTTATTGTTTTAGGTGTGCTTAAAGGTCGACCTAGACCCCGATGAATGGGTCAAGGATAGCGGGTGCACGAGACACATGACCGGCAATAGGGATCTATTCTCCATATATGAATCCGTAAATGGAGGTAATGTGGTGTTTGGAAATAGCAAAAGTAGAATCATCGGTAAAGGTACGATTTCTAACAAATTTCTAACCATTAACGATGTGTGTCACGTAGAAAACCTAAACTTTAACCTCTTAAGTATAGGACAAATATGTGATAAAAAGTGCAATGTACTTTTTACCGAAACCGGTAGTAAGATACTTAAAATGGCATAACCATAGGAAGAGGAATTAGGAAACATGAACTCTATGTCATTAAAATCGGTAATGAACCTAAAGACAAACTATGTCTTACCTCTATGGATGATACTTCGACCTTATGGCATCGAAGATTGGGTCACGCCAACATGCGACTTCTTCAATCGCTATCATCCAAAGATCTAGTAAGAGATCTACCTAAGTTAAAATATGAACATCACTTTTGTGATGCTTGTAATGTAGGAAAACAAGCTCATTCGAGTCATAAAGCTAAAAACATGGTGTCCACAACTAGGTGTCTAGAATTACTACATATGGATTTATTTGGTCCATCCGCTATCCAAAGTTATGGAGGCAACTACTACACTTTGGTAATAGTGGATGACTACTCTAGGTATACATGGACAAAATTTTAAAGAACAAAACGGAAACCTTTAATTATTTTGAAATATTAAGCAAAAAGATCCAAAGACAACTAGGAAGTCCTATAGTGTGTATTAGGACGGATCATGGTAGGGAATTCGATAATGAAGTGCAATTTGGAGCCTTTTGTGACGCTAATGGTATTACTCACAACTTCTCAGCTCCACGCACTCCACAATCGAATGGGGTAGTAGAAAGAAAGAATAGAACCCTTCAAGAAATGAGTCAAACCATGCTTAATGAACAATCCATACCTCAAAAATTTTGGTGTAATGTCGTTGATACTTCAACGTACATACTCAATCGAGTCTTAATTAGACCAATCTTAGGAAAAACTCCATATGAGTTACTCCGAGGCAAAAAGCCTACGTTAAATCACTTTAGAGTCTTTGGTAGCAAATGTTTTATTCTTAACACTAAAGATTACCTTACAAAATTTGATCCTAAATCAACCGAAGGTATCTTCTAAGTTACTCGCCAAATAGCAAAGCTTACGTCATATTAAACAAAGAAACAATGAAGGTAGAAGAGTCATTAAATATAAAATTTGATGAAAGTCCACCCAAACCCTCTCCACCTCTTGTCGATGACGAGATTATAGAAAGTGAAGCTATAGTAATAAAGAAAAAAATAAATGAAGAAGAAGAACCTTTAAATGATGAAATCATAAACATTAAAGAGTCCAAAGATCACCCCGTAGATAAGGTCATAGGAAAGCTAAACGAACGAACATTAAGGTCTCAAGTTCAAAACCAAAGTAGCTTGTTTTGTTTCGTTTCAACCATAGAACCTAAGAATACACAAGAAGCCATAAAAGATGAAAGTTGGGTAATGGCTATGCAAGAAGAACTAAATCAATTTGTTTCTAATGATGTTTGGACACTTGTCCCTCCACCTAGTAATCAAACCATAATAGGAACCAAATGGGTTTATAAAACAAATTAGATGCAAACGGAGTAGTGTCTAGGAACAAGGCTAGACTCGTTGCACAAGGGTATAACCAACAAGAAGGAATAGACTTTGATGAGACCTATGCCCCCATGGCTAGATTAGAGTCTATAAGAATACTTCTGGCTTATGCTTGTGCTAATGATCTAAAGCTTTATCAAATGGATGTCAAAAGCGCTTTTCTAAATGGTTTCATTAATGAAGAAGTATATGTAGCTCAACCTCCGGGCTTCATCGATTTTGAAAAACCCAAACATGTATATAAATTAAAGAAAGCCCTTTATGGTCTTAAACAAGCTCCAAAAGCTTGGTATGATAGACTCAAGTCATTTTAATTAAACACAACTATACCATGGGGTTAGTTGACAACACACTTTTTACTAAGAAAAGAGAGTCACATATAATCATAGTACAAATATATGTAGATGATATTATATTCGAATCCACTTGTCAAGACATGTGTGATGATTTCTCTAAAATCATGCATGACGAGTTCGAGATGAGTATGATGGGAGAACTTAGTTTCTTTCTTGGTCTACAAATTAAACAAGTAGAAGATGGTATGTTCTTCAATCAATCTAAATACATAAAGGAGATGTTAAAGAAATTTGGTCTAGAAGAGTCGAAACCAATTAGGACACCAATGTCATCCGACACCAAACTCACAAAAGATGAAGACGGCGGAATCCAGATAATACTAAATACCGTGGCATGATAGGTAGCCTCCTCTACCTCACGGCAAGTAGGCCGGATATCATGTTTAGTGTTTGCTTATGTGCTAGGTTTCAAGAAGACCCCAAAACATCACACCTAGAAGCCGTAAAAAGAATATTTAGATACATTAAGGGTACAACACAATTAGGATTATGGTATCCTAAGGGCACGGAAGTAGAAACAATTGTATATGATTCTCGACCATGCAGTGATTACGTTGATAGAAAAAGTACAAGTGGGGTGTGTACTTTCATTGGATGTTGTTTAACGTCTTGGTTTTCTAAGAAACAAACGGCACTAGCAATATCAACAACCGAAGCCGAGTATGTCTCCGCCGGTAAAGCATGCCAACAAGCACTATGGATGAAACAAGCGTTAGTAGACTACGACATTCATCTAAGCGACATAGCCATCCTATGTGACAACAAAGGTGCCATCGACTTAAGCAAGAATCCGTTATTGCATTCTCGCACAAAGCATATAGAGATTCGTCATCACTTCTAAGAGACAATGTTCAAAAGGGGAACATCTCTATTGAGAAGGTAGCATCCGAAGATAACATAGCCGACGTCCTCACCAAACCGTTGAAGCGGGAACAATTCAACCTACTTCGCCTTGGTCTTGGTCTAATGGAACAAACGTCGTAACTTATTTGACTCTACAAGGTATGTAAACACTAGCCTTCTTCTTTCTCAGTCTAGGATCTCTATTTCACGCACAACTCACAAACAATACGGGAATTTTCAAAACCCAAGATGAGTTTTCTACTTATAGCTTTTATTTTTTTTCTTTTCATTTTCAAAGAAAACCTACTTTCACAATGTTTTCTAAAAGGATGATACCTTCCCGTATCAATTTCACAAAAGCAATTTCTCACGCCTAGGACAAATCGCTTTTTCATTATTAATACAAAGTAAAAACCCGCTTTCATTGCATCTCATGTCTTTTGAATGCTAAAGGGGACACATAACTAATATGTGTTTTTTGGTACATTCATTTAAGCAACAATGAATTAGGAGCATTGATAACACAAAATTACGTACTCATGTACTAAATATGTGTTTCGGGTTATCTCAATAGGATGTTTTTATACTTCTAGTTTATTTTCTATTTCTTTTTAGGGGTCAAGATAACCGAAACTCCAAATAGTTTGCATATAGGCACACACTAGGCAAAATGTTTCCAAAAGGAAAATTTTGTGTCTGCTCGAATCATCCGCACCCACGGATCCCAAATTTCTTCATGCCGACGGATCCTCAAGGAAGGATCCGTGGGATCCGTGGAAACGAAGCTCGTTTTACCTTCTATTTTTCACTTTGGATGAAAAATCCACATTTGTTTCAGTTTTGGAGTATGCTCTTTAATGCTTGTGTTCTCATGATCACATGCCTTGAATTCATATCTAATCATTAGATTTTAATCCACATTTTGGGTCAAGCATTCATTACAATGCCTTGCTTTTTCTTTTCTATATATAGAACTCCCAAAATGCTTGCATAATCCATCTCATCCTCACAAACACAACACACCATGTCATCCAAAACCCATTAGATAATCACCTAGTACAAACAATCATGATACCCAAACCTTTGTACTACCACCATCCAAAATACCACAATCAAACTCTAGGATATCCGCACGGATTAGTATAC